>WBNH01007296.1:128859-280562 GCA_013401255.1 Urocolius indicus
TTTTTTTTTTTTTCCTCTTTTTTAATTTTCTTTCCAAATGTGACCAGTGTTGCTGAGCAAGACTCAAATTACTGGTGATTTTTCCTGTGCAGCTGGCTGCTCGGTACCGGTTCAGGTGGAGTTGGAGGCTGATGCTGTAGCTACACTATTGGTCTGAACTCGTTCTCCTGCATTAACATCTGCAAACGACAGACGAGAGGAAGAGAGAGAGAGAGAGAGAGAGAAGAAAAAAAAAACACAAACAAACAGCATTACCTCCAAAGTACAGTCACAATTGGAACAACAGCTATGGCATTCTCCACACAGGGAAACCTGCAACTCCTGTTGAGATGCTGGTTGGTCAGGACGCTCTCCTGACTTCAGGGGGTACCGATGGAACACTTCATTCTGGGGCGAGAGTGTGAAGCAGGACAAAGACAACCTCAAGGGTTGAGGGCTGGCAAATGAACAAACACCCAGCTGGGCTCCGGCAGATTTTGGGGGATGTAACGCTACCGATGTAGCAGCAAGTCGCCTACGTGACAACCCAGTAGCTCTGACTGCCAGGGAAGGCAAAGCCATCAACTATCTGCGGCCACTAGAAGGTCTCACGTTGGTGCTAAAGGTTCATATCGTTAGGCCTTCTCGTAGCAAGGCTGCCTGTGAATTGTGTGAGTGAGCACAGACAAAGACCGTGACCAGCCCACTTCCCTGGGAGGAACAGCTTATGTGTCAATGTCTAATTCGTGGCCTCAGAAAACATCTTTCAAGTCTGCTGCCTTTATGCCATGTTGCTCAACCAAAGTTGTATCTGCCACCCTCTGCACTGCTGAAGCAGATCAACACAGAGGCCCTAAGCCAGTAACGTGGTTTATGTAATACGACATTGCTAGAGGATCAGGTCTCTGCAGTAAGTGCTCTCTCTTCTCTAGGAGGGACAGAGCTCCACACAGAGACAAATCACGGGATCATGGGCATGCACCAAAAGCACATCCCAAGAAAACACAGGGTTTGCAAAGAAACACCGCAAGAAAACTGTGTTTTCATAGGCCGCGTGCATCAGGTATCTTCCCTTAAACCCCAAACTAACTAAACAGGAGCTGGTAGGGAAAAGAAATGCACTGACTTCATTTAGAACCATCCTGTGTAGTATCTTAACAAGTACAGTCACAAAGAGGTAAGTGGATGAACAGTTAAATACGTAAAATACACTAAATACAGGATGGGAAAAAGGCACTAAGTGAGGTTTTCTACAAGAGAGCATCGCTCATTTCTTCCACTTAATTTAAGTAAGGTTAACTGCAAAGCTATCAAGAGTACAACAGGGAAAAAAGAAAGACTTATTATCTCGGTACAGAAGAGGGCAGACTGGGCAAACAGTGCATTCAAAAAGACTCAGGCAAAAAGGCCCATAAAAAGAAAGGATAGATTTCCTGACCTCAGACTGAAGGACAACATGACTAGTGTAAATCACAGGAAACATGAGGAAATACAACTTGTGGGTGGTGGGGGTGAGGTAACACTTCTCCATCCTGGAAGAGCTTTTGAGGCAAAGCAGCCTCACAAGGCTCAACAGCCCCCCTGTTAACAAACCCCGCTCCTCTCCTGCCACACGGATTGGGCCTCTCCTGCAAGCGCAGCCACCAGAAAAGGCAACACCATAAAAGAGAGCCTTGAAGTGGGCAGCACTTGCCGAGTGACAAATTAAGTGACGTGCACAGACAACGGCAACAAAAATAGGAAATCAAACAAATGGCAGCACCCAGGAATACAGGGGACAAGTGGGAAGAGAGGATGATGCCTATTTGAACAGGAAATGCTGCGAAGAGTGTGTGTGGGTAGAAAGGAAAATCCTCCTGTGGGCAGAGGATGCCAGACAACTGCTATGAGAGCTCTCCATTCCCTTTCCTCTTGCCCCAAACTAATTTGACCGCTCTGATGAAGAAATAAAGCTCGTGTAGTTAAAGCACCGAGGCAGCATCATGACAACACTAATGTTATTTGGAAAGCCAGCCTTGCGTGCGAAAGACAGACTCCTACATGGAGAATTTCCCTGAAGGAACAACTCCCAGATCCCACACACATGCAGACCAACAATGACCACGGAAATCAAAAGTGACTCAACCTGGACAGCTAATAGTTTCCACACTTTAAACTCTCACCGTGCCTGACCTAGATTAAATTTCAGGTATGGATAATCTCCAGTTAAGGCAACATCTGCTGTGCCTGATGCGAGCAGTCCAGCTGGAGCCTGTACTGTTGGCAAGGGATTCATTCCTCTGCATATGTACAAAAAATGCTCGTATTTCATTTGCTGAAATGAAATACGCCTTTTGATCTCCCGTTCCTAAGACAGATGAGGCCAAAGTTATTATCATTACACTACTACTGTGCAGAGATAACAAAAAGAAAAAAGAGGAGAGGAGGGAGCTACCTCATGTAACGCATGTAACATGTGCTCCTTTTCTGCCATTACTCTAGTGGGGGAGTTCCTGAGCAGTACATATGTCATGTGTTAAAAAGCAAATAAACCAGGTGATGCAGCCCAAGACCGTTTACATGGTACTTTTCACAACAGCATATAACAACAGCATTATCTGGGCTGGGACAGACTGCAGAGCCTGCTTAAGGCTGTACTGGCTCCAAACCAGCAAGAAAATGCAGTATTTTAATATTCCAGCTTGTTCCTTGACCCTGCACTGATAGGACATTTGGGGCTTGTTCCAGCAACTCTGCTGAAGCACCACAAAAAAGAGCACAACTGGAGGATGAAATTCTCTGGACATTCACTTCCCCCTCCTCATCATGAGAAATGAGTGTTTGGGGCGTAAGACAAGAAAATGTAGGCAATGCTGCTAAAACATCTGCTATGCAAAGCAGTGGCCTGTGCCACCATGGAAGCCCTGCAGGGGAGCAAAGGTAGGAGCTGACATGCAGCTTTCTGGTATGGGACAGATGACCACACAGCTGCTGCGGCTTGAGGCTGGGGCAGTCTCTGTCCTAAACTACCTGTCTGACGCCCCTGCCTCTGTGGGCAAAGGAACCACATTGGAAGTGGCTGACACTCCTGTCCTTTGTTTGTAAGAACTTTTAGGGCTTAAGTATCTCTCTCCAATCGAGATGAACCTCCTCCAATTCAGCTTTGCCCTCTGAGGAATGCCTCAGCTTTCTTGAAGGACACGTGTCACTCCTCAGAAACATCCCTGAAAGGAAAGATGGGGCTACAGCTCAGAGACAGAGACGCCAGCTCAGTCTGAGAAAGCCCATTAGCACTAATGACAGCATTAGCCGGTTGGATTTGTAATGCTGACAGACCACGCTGCTCATCTGCAAAGATACAGAAACAAAAGTGCCACCACCCTGGGAGTCCTCCTAGGACAGCTGAGGAGACAGGTGGAAGGAGGAGAAAAAGCCTGGTTTTTCCTGTTGTGCCGGCTTGTGGAAGTAGAAATCCAGTGCTCGGAGCAAAACTGGCGAGCCTGAAACATCCAAGTTTTCCTCCTCTAACTCTTGTGGGCTCATCCCTGTGCTGAGCTTGCAGAAGCCTGAGAAATTGCTTGTCCTCTCTTCTCCTGGAGCTGGAAGAGTTAAAAGTTTTTCAAAATTCCTTCACCATGAAAGCACTAAATTGTATTTTATGGTGCACTGTGGTTTTTTTCTACTGCCACACACTGGCAAGTAACACCAACTCTAATCTGTTTTGTTGCTGAAAGTTCAGACACACCATTGCATCTGGGATTACATGGGATCGACACGGCGGGACGTCCAAGACGATGACCCAGGCGTCCCTGCTGGCACCACTCCCCTGCAGATGGCAAGGAGGCTCTGCCCATCTTAAGGCTGACTAACAGAGAGGGAATTACTGCTGCTGGCTGATCCAGGAAGGAGTCCCACAAGCAGATTTAGCTTGGTGTGCACCCCTCTCTGATGCTGTGGCTTCACAGCTATGGAATCCTCCTCCTCCACCTAGATCGAGTCGGCATCCACACAAAGAAAGCTGCACTGTCATTTTTAACCAATGGCCAATATAATTCACAGAAAGCCAGAACACTGTTTCAAGCTGAGGCAAATAACTCCCACCCTCCTTTTACTCCATTTTGCTTTAGACATGCCACTGATGTCACAGAGAATTTCTCCTGAACATTTAGGCAAATTTACTAAGGCCAGCGCAGCAAGGCTTCTTAGTCTCACTGCAAAGCCGGGTTCCCCTAGTACAGTGAGTGCAGCTTTTACACCTCAAGGGAACCAGAAACTTACCACAAATGCATTTTCCAAACACTCAAAAATTGCCTACAGTAATT
The DNA here is from genome assembly GCA_013401255.1 of Urocolius indicus. Classification (NCBI taxonomy): domain Eukaryota; kingdom Metazoa; phylum Chordata; class Aves; order Coliiformes; family Coliidae; genus Urocolius; species Urocolius indicus. The sequence continues at coordinate 133,140 of WBNH01007296.1, forward strand.
ACCCTACCTTGAAGGCCGTGATCCCAAGACTACCGTTGCACTGGGCTGTTGAAATCAACACCGTGAATCTATCAGTTAACAAAAGCTACTAGTTTTGGGTAACTTGAAAATGCAGATGTGTGTTACACTCGTTAGCACACGGGCTATTACTGCTGGCTTGATGAAGCCTGTACTGTTGATGTAGTGTGTTGAACAGATAATCTTTCCACCTCTTGATACCACAGCAGTGCCAAGTCCCCTGGCAAACACTGCTTTGCTAGACTTCGGACAAATAAATCTCCTTTTTTCTAGTTACTCTCTAACTGTGACTCTGCCTGGGTGTGTGATATAAAGCAGCACTTTACACCTCATGAAAAAGCTGAGATTCTGACATGGCTGCACACCAATATGACAGCTGTGAAAATGGAGTAATGGCCTGCAAGCAAGTAGCGACCACTCACACGGATTATCTACAGAGTTAAACTAGGGTGCCACATCCCAGTGTCCGCGTACCTACGCCTCAAGATTATGGAGCAGGCAACTATGCTGGACTGAACAGGGGACATTCAACCCTCGGTACCAGTTCTGCTTGCTAAAGGGACACAAAAGTTGCACACTAATAACATGAAATACATACAACTTGCTTTGCCCTTTGAATTGCCTTGAGAGCTGTGTTTTCTTGCATCGTCACCACTCAGCACAGGAGTTTCTGAACTTGTACTCCTCAGTCGCACAAGCGAGCATTATGCTGAGAAGTCTCCTGCCTATTGGGAAGCCATGGGTTAGCTGGCACAGTTGCTCCAATGTGCCTTTAGCAGTTACTGAAGAACTAGAACTTCACTGCTGTGGGATGTGCAGGGAGTACAGAGAAAGAAAGGACCCTCCTCTACAAAAAAAAAAAAATAATCTCTAAGTTTAGCATCAGCATGCAAAGCACAACAGATTAACATAACCTCATACTGGACCTAATCCTAAAAATCACAACTCTGATGAAATTCCCACTGCCTGCTGCGAGAACCACGTGTGAGTAAGGAACTACCAACCAGCTGTGCTGCAGAAACCCAAAAGCTGTGAGTTGCCCAATACTGAACTTCACAATTTCTTTCCAAGTTGCGAGGATTTCTTTGGTTTTGTTTCTGAACTATCTACAAGAGCTGTAGTGCTTGCAAACAGGGGGTTTAAAAATGCTGACATCTCTAAGGTGGGGTTTGAGGTGGTTCTTTGTTTTGGTTGGTATTTTGTTGGATTTTTTGTTTGGTTACTTTATTTTTTTCTAATGTGCTTCACACTTAGGACTCAGCTGAAAGCATTTCCCCCACACTTGAATTCTCAGAAAGTCCTGGGTAAAAGCAGGTTTCTTAACCCTATTAATGCCTCAAGACTTTTATCTTGGCAAAGAGAACTCTTTAACAGGCACAAGAGACATCAAGCGAAACAGTTATTTTTTCCAAAGGGCTTAAAATAATTTTTCGTGTTTGTATTTTGTAGAGTTTTTTTCAATCATTTTTACTACTTCATATGCTTCTCCCTCCCATTCATCGTTGAGCAACAGATGCACATAAAAGGGAAACAGAGAGCATTACTATTTGCAAAATACTGCCAAGCATCTGAAACAAACATAATAAATTCAAAACCAGCAATTTTGCTTTCTCCTGAATTCAGAGCATATAAAAAGCACAGGCTGTATCTTTTATTTACTTCTACCACGTTATCAGAGAAGCCTCATCTTGCAAACCTGGGTGCAGCTGTCTGTCCTGGAGTATGAAAATGCTTTGCATACAGCTCCAGCTGGACCAAATGCATCAGATATCAGGTCACTGGCACATCAACCTACAAACGCTTTGCTGCACGTTTCAAGAATACCTTCTTAATTAGGGCTTCTCCTTATCAGCTATCTTGCACTGAGTCAGTGTCCTGCACCTCAAAAGGGGGTCACAGCCCTTGCCAAAAGGGATTGATGTGCACACCCATTTTACAGCCTGCCTTTGGTTGCCCAAGCCCCAAGACGGCTGCGGTGTGCTGACTCAGGGCTGACTCAGAGGAAAAGTACATGTACTGCATCACCTCTGCCACATCCTGCAGCACCTGGGGTTTTCTTTGAGAGTCTCCTAGCTGATATTACCCAGCTTTTAAGCTTTCACTGGAAACAATACAATATGGAGTGGCTACAGGCCAACAGTGAGCTTTTAAAAGGTTTCTGACAGAAACTTGAGAGAGAGCAAGAGAGGCAAAAAAGAAACTCACTCAGTGCTGGCCAAAACCCAAAACCATCTGCCACATGCCCCAAGATGACACGAGCAAACTCCGTAAGAAACAGCTGCAACTGCTTAGATGAGGCAGTGAGCACACTGACTGAACTCCCTAACTGGATGCTTAAATGCTAATGCCTTTAGGGGAAAAAAAATCTTCTCCATCCACACTCCACAGAGGCCACATGCACCGAGCTTGCTTTTTCTTCTCTTCCCAGGCATTGCAAACCTGTGCTCTCACGTCAGTATGATTTCAGACTCGCTGAGAGCTCAGAAATCAGGTGCAAACCAATCCACAAGAATTACTAAAAAAATGAGTGAGATCATGATTTTTTAAATAGGGGAAGTCTGAGCCAGAAGGACCAACAAACTAAACAGTCAAACACAGAGTTGAAGCACCCTGGGTTTGGATTTGGGTTGGTGACAACAGTTAGCACCCAAATGACCACCTACCAGGAAGGAGTTTCAGGTGATGCTGGGACAAACCCTTCCTCCCCCTTTACCCCAAGGGCTGAGATGGATGATGGGGAAGATACCTGGGCAGGGGGAGTGAGGTTGGGGAGGGAGGCAGGCAGTTTCATGTTCTCACCTGAGGCCGCTGTAGCGTTTGTAGGGGTTGAAGCAGCTGCTTGGTTCCGGGCATGAGCAGGGATGAGGATCGAAGCCAGAGATGGGTTACTTGACAGTTCTAGAGGGGAGGTGGAACAAACAGAGTTAGCTCACTGTCCAAGAAGAGCCCTGCATGTAGGTTCGGCTCCTTGGGTCTCACCCTGTAACGGCAACCTTGAGTGAATATCACATGCCCTTACAGCCCAAGCGCACATTATGTTTTCTCCTCTGCCGACCTGCAAGAGGAAACCACAGGGACATTCGACAAGAGAATCTCCAGAGCAAGACTGTCAAAACTGCAAGCAGTGGTGCAAGGGAATGATTTACTACAGAAAGACAGCGGCTTGGTAGTTAGTAAAGAACCAGTCAAGCCTGTTCCTCATCAACAGCCCTTTCCTTCTGAGCACTGGAAGGATTCCCCTCACAAACCCACTTGCAATCAGTCTCAAGAAGGCTGGTTAACAGTGGTGCTGCTTTGGGCACTGGTTCAGCAGGCAAGCAGCTACCACAGTTGCTCCAAAAGCTTCAAGGACTTAGTTTTTTGGCTCACTCAAGCATCCCTTTCTCAAGGACCCAGGAACTAATCTCTCACAGCAGTCTTCTTGATCAAGGCCAAGAAGAGGTGACACCTTTAAAAGCACAGGGAAAGCCTAAGGGAATTGATCTGCTGGACAATTTAAACAAAATGATATAACTGTTCTTTCTGAAGGCATCAACCAAGGAGAAAATATTTGTGTCTTTTAGGCTCCAAGTCCAGTATAGCTTCAGCATGTATCAAAATGAGAAACAGGCATCTCACAGCTGTGGGCGGATTAAGGGCAACATATTGGCTACAGATGACAATCTTCTGGCACCTTTTCAAGAGAACCTAGTGCCTCACAGAAGGTGGGACTGAGCCGAGACAAGACAGGTCCTGTTCGTTTCAGAAACAATAGTGACTGGTTGTCTCTTGAGAAAGCAACATCTGGTGAAAAGGATGTGAACAGTCATCTCACGGAAGGAGACCGATGACTTTTGGAGCTCCAGGAGGTCATCTGGAGGATAAATGAGGATAGATAGCTTTTTTATGTAAGACCTCCAGATAGTAAGGGCTGTACAGAAATCTCTCCAAATCATGCCATGGGTTCAGTAAGAGGGTGTTGTACACAGTCTAAAATTATTTGGGCTCATTTTAAAGAGCTTATTTTTTTCTTTAATGCAATCTTTAAACTCAGGGCCTAAAGGGATCAGCGGTCTAGTTGGCCATCTTTTTTTTAATCCCTTAAGTTACATTAACTTTCTTTACTGCTGGGAGGGCAAGAAGAAGAAGACTCTCACCTGCTTACAAGCCTCTTAATACTACACCTTTTTAGATTGTGTTTCAGCACTTCTGAACACAAGCTCCAATCTAGAACCAAACAGAAGCTGCTTCATAACCTGCAACTCATCCTATCTGTCCTGTAACCCCCCATTCGGGTCTAAGCAGACCTAGCTAGTCCTCCCAGAAAGCCTCAATGCTCACAGCACTTGTGCAAATGCTAAACCTGAAATCCACACGGGAATAATTCTGAATTCATACATTCGTAATGTAATTCAGAATTTGCGAGTCTCCATTTTAAGTGGAAACCCAGACTGAATAAATATGAATCCTCAAATGTCAAAGCTGAACACCAGTGATACACCTATACGTTAATACCGTCTTGAGTAGGAGCTGCTCTGTGCTAGGAAAAAAAACTCAAATCACTCCTTTAGTGATTTTTTTTCCCCAAAGCCATTTCTCAAATCTGTTATTTACTGGGAATCTGCTGTTTCTCTCGCTCTTTTAAAAGCTTCCATCACCCCCACATTATTCTCTGCTCGGCACTGGCAATTACAGGGCTGTGACCCAGGCAAAAGCAGAACTAAATCATCAAGGAAGCCAAGTTACATTTGCTCCCTTCTGGTGTTGAGCGGTGCCTCGAAGATGCAGCAACTGCAGACTGCCTGCATCACTGCAGCCAAAGAACTAGCTGATCTGACAGAACAACATCCTTGCAATGGCTCTTTGACGTTATTCTCATTCCTCCCATACATTCTCACTAATGCCATCAGAACATCTCCTTTCACAGTACCAGTTACGGCAAGTATACTGGGTTTTGCTGCTTTTAAGGCAAGTGCAACCATTTCTCTGAAGCCACCTTAAAGAACTTGCACAGACACCAGAAGTCTGGTCTCATTCTCTTCTTCTCAAATCCCACATTATCTTCCTTGGTATGAAGTTTCTTAAATTAAGAGTGCTCTGAAAGCCCTGATGCGTCACCTAAGAGAAGCAAGTCAATTCAGACAAGAAATAACCACAGTAAATGGAACTCTTTTGGCTGAAGCTTCATACCAGCTTTGCTTGAGGACTTAAATTTTTGTTCTACCATTTTTTACAGCTATCCTATCTGTACGATTAAGACACATCAATATCACGGAAAAAGCTTGACCTGTGGTATCTGCAGCCTATAAAACATCGACTTCTCCGTTCTCAGCGATTTTGAACACGGTATTTGAACCAGCTGTCAAACTGTGGCCTGTTTATCTAAATCAAACTTGCAATTCAAGGTTGGGTTAATTACAATCAATACTGCTGCAAGAAAGGATTGCGATCAAGGCAATCCAGACATAACTTTCAATACCGTGATGTGAACAGAGCAGCTACTCCCATTCATTTATGAGACTCAACTCCCATTCACATCAGCTGGGAGAACATTTCTGGCTTTCTCCTGGTCAAATCTTGCCATTTGCAGCCCATTCATATCTCCAATACGTAGCAGGAATGAAAATGTCCAGTTTTACTAGAACACCAAATCACCTTCATTCCCCAATCACAAGAAAATGCTTTGTGTTGGGAAACAGTGCAGCGCATTTTTTCAATACAGTTGATGTATCAACGCTCACAGAGTCCCCTGGAAAAATTAGTCCTGTATCATATTTGTTTTGCTACAACATCAAATGTTATACGTCACTCGAGTTATTCTAGCTGTTTCTCCTCAACCTAGAGAGTGCTGGCAGCAGCACAAGTTTCATCGCTTTCCTTTCTTTTCCCTTCCACATGCACTACGCATAAACAAGCAGAAACACCTAGATGGCACTCAAATGGTCACAGCTAAGGACCTCTGGCCACATTGAAATACTTTGGTTAAAAAGGATGTGTTTTTTAAAATATATATATGTAAAAAAATGTTAAAGGTCACAAGTCAGGCTCATTTCAGAAAATCCAAACCACAAAACCCTCACACTTTATCAAAAAAGTCACTTGAGATCAAGAAGCATGACAACCATTACTAAGTGCTGAACTATAGAACAGTTTTAGTCTTTCATGGCCAACACGGAGTGATGGTAACATTTGTGACCCAGCACAATCACCAACATTCACAAATTATTTGAAAATTCAGCTTCTAAGAGAAAAATTGCCTTTTGTGCTTTCTGTCTCAGAAGCCCAATAGCCACTGAACTGCAGACTTTCCTTGGTCCCAGTAATTTTTCAAACTCCAGTTAGCATATAACAATTGCTTAAATACTAACAGAAATTTACAGACAAGATACTAAGAACAACCAGATAAAGCTCTCCTTGACACATCTCTACAATGCCATATGCACCCACATGCCCCACAACTACTGCTGGCAGCCAAAGACCATGATCTTTCTCTTCCACATACTCTCCTTACTTTTCTTCCTAAACTTTATCTGAGCAGCATCAGTGCCCAGATCAGCAGATTCTGTATGACACAGTTTGTTTCTGAAATCAGGCCATCAATTCACTTGACTGATTTTATACTGTTATTTCTATCAGTTTTGTCTTCAAGCCTCCTACTTCATGGGTTTCAGGTAACTGGACATGGCCAAGGAAAACATTACTTCTCTTAACTTAATATTGTCTGTTGAAAGCCAATGCCATTCAAAACAAAAGGACATCTTTCACTACTTTTAAAATTACCCCAGATGACTTAACCTGAGTCATCAATTGATTTCCAATGACCTGATCTATTTCCCAGCTGGGATTTCTGCTCTGGGCTAGTCATTCTGGTGGGATCTTGCACAGTCTGGCTGAAGAGTAAGGACTGCACAGCGGTCACAGGAGGAGCAAAACCTTCCTTTGTATATCTTGAGGTCATGCTGCACAATTATTGATTACAAAGGTCTTAGAAACACTGTGCTAAGCAATATATTTGTTTATTTTTAAAACCTCTGGTTATTTTTTTGTGTTTGGTTGGTCACCTGCAACAGAGCTTGTCTGGAAAGGCATTAGTGACCAGTCCTTGTCCTGCCTTTCCTTTTTAGATAGTAAAACTGACACCCATTGATGACAAGAACCCATTTTTTTTTAATCTTAAGGAAATTGTTCCCACTGGAAGTGGTGTCACTTGCCTTTCCCGTAAGTCACAGTGCAAGGGCAGAGTACACTTGCTCCTTCAGATGGCAAAAGAAGAGCTTTGAAATTTGCTTGAGCATTAGAGGTAGCCTACCCAGCTGTTTTCACACTGCCTGGGCGGCAAACCAGGGACATATTCCAAATACATACATCTAACTTTCCCCTAAAGATTTTTAAAAAGACTCACTAGAGAACTTCCCAACCCCTTACAAAATCCTTGTTTTCATGTAGTACATAGGCTCAATCTTAACACCATTAACAAACAATTAAGAAGAAATACTTTAAAAAAAAAATAGGGGTGAAGCTGAATTAAAAGATACTGGTATCAAAACTATCTTAGCTACTGAAGGTGGCCTTAAGAGTGGGAAGACAAGGGAAGTTTCAAGTACTGTAACAAGGAAGGATCTGCAACACAAATACTAAAACTCCTAACAACAACTGCAGAAATCAGCACAGTCGACAGTGACCTGGAAGCACAAGGTGTTTTCTTGAACACTTTAAGGTGTTCATGCTTTCAAAATACTCTAGTATATTCAATGTATTTAACTTCTGCTCGCACTGAAGAGTTTGAAAAATTACTTTGATGTTGACTGAGGCAAAAGGTGTTTTAGACTCTCAACAGTAAGCACACACAGATCCATTCTTGCTCTAAGGGTGAGAACTGGCAGCTAATCACTTTAAAAACAAAGTGCTCTGAAATTAATTACTAGCATATTTGTATGCCATGCTTCTCACATCCTCCGTCTTGGCAGGCAAAACCATTCTAGGGAGGAGATATCAGTTTCATATTTCTGACTTCTGCGGAAAATACATGAATGGTTTTAAAATTTGATACCAGTCTGGCTTCAGATAAAAAAAGTTGGTTGTCTGTCATTTTTACAGCTTCTAAATGACTACGACAATGTAACGCCAGATGAACTGCACAGCCCATAAAATCTGGACACTAAGGCCTGTGTATTCATCTGGCATCCAGAATCAAAGTGGGCAGCAACCCTACAATCCTTCCTGCCAAACCTAATATTCCTTACTCCTTGGTATGGCATTTCAGGTATTAAGGAGCAGAATCATCTCCAAAATGATAATCTAACCTCCATAATCTGTGATATTCCACACAAAACCATCAGACACTGAACTGCAAATGCAAGCCTTCTGATGCAATCCAATAGTAACAACTCCCAGTACTCTGCACAAACTTCCAATCGAAGGCGCAGGGCACCTGAAAAATCTCAGTTTCGCCAAGGCTCTTTTCTCTCTTTTTGAAAGGGACAGCTGGTTACACAATCTCTTTGTATCTTTAGTCCCGCTTGGAGGTTTCTTTTAAACTTTTGAGAGTGACACCTGCATTACAACAAACATATATCCCAGTGCTCCTTCCTAAAAAAAGGATCCTTCCACGCTCAAAGGCTACCTTGAGTGGTGAAATTGAAGAGTGCAGGTTTCTCTCGCCCATTTGGTAACTTGACATTTGGGTCCCGTAGTTCATCGAAGAAAGAGTGCGCACAGGCCTCCAGGGGAGTCAGGCGGGCAGTGGGGGTGTACTCCAACAGACGGCTACATAGCGCGATCGCTTCTGGGGGAGTGCGGGGCCGGAAGACCTACAAGAAACAAACAAAAAACAAGCAAGGAGAAACAGGTTGTCTAGGTATGTTTTGTTTCTTTGCTGACCAGAAGCAAGTCAGAGCAATTAAACCTCTCGTTGCCCAACAAGCTGGAACAAACTTGTGCTTTGAGCTAATGGAAATCCTCCAAGTAAGTATGGGAAAATACAGTTCCTGGGGTTGAGAAAGGGTTAATTGCAGCGTCTTGCACTAGAGTGAAGGTGCAATGCCAGCAAGAGACTTCATGAGAGCGCACTCGGTAAAAACAACTTTTAAGAACAAAGGGGAAACTCATTCAAAAACCATGACAAACACACACAGGTGCTACCAGCCATGCATATGGGATGGAGTGAAGGTGGGGAAGGAAGGTTCAAATGAGCAGGATGCACAGATTGTAAAAACCGAATAAGGCCCTGCTACAGATTTGGGTTGTTTTTTTGGGTTTTGTTTTACTAGTAAATGTAGTCTTACTAATGTGGACTTTTGCAGGCAGGCAGGTCAGATTGTTGCTATGGAGGCTGCTGTTCAACTTTGGAGAACAACAAGGAAAGCACAGGCAGGGTGCAGGAAATGTCTAGTTCTAATTTGTAAGTTACTCCTTCCGTGACCTTATTCTGGCAAGTCACTCACATAAGTTTATTGGGATAATTCCTGCACATTTGGTATTTGTCAGGACAGCTGAAAACTGCGTTAAGAAATCCATTTTACTCTAACACATTTTTACCTTGAGCGATTACAAAACGGAGTTCCTCACTGCAGCTTTGCTTTAAACTTTTAAGAACAGTTCTACCCATTGCTAATCACACTCCATCCTTCTTTCTCATTACATCAAAAGCAAAATATGAGTTAATCATCTATGTGACCTGGATGGCCTCCTCAAGCACTTGTGTCTTACTATGTTGCGGGCGATACGCAGGCTGAGGAAAAGGGAGTGGAGTGGGTGCAAGTGTTAAGTTCTGATGCCAGCATTTTTAATAAAAAATGAGCTAATCCAAAACTCTTCTGCACCAGTGCAGGTGAACCCAAGCCACAGGGCACCAAGGAACAAAAAGAATAATAAATTAATCAGTGCACGACATGCTGGTTAATTACAGGTGAGGAACTTGCACAGGTACTCCCTTAAGTAAGTTTTAAACTGAAGACATATTCAAAAGAGCATCTTTTGAATTAGGATCAAACACAAATGCTAAATTCTCCAGGAAATGTATTTTTATCCCCTTGGTGCCCAGCTGGCTAAGGAGCATTCGGGCTTGTGGGCAACAGTGACTTGGGCAGTCAGAGGACAGGTAGAAAGAGCAGAATTTATTTCTATTACCAGGTAACTGTGAAAGAAAGCAAAAAGGTTTTGTACAAGCGTATGACAACAAAAATAAAGGCTTTAGCTTAACACTGCTGGCAGAAAACTTGTGCTGACCACCGTGTCGTGAACGTTCAGTCACGTGGAGCAGCAGCAGAAGCTGCTTTGTGCCTGCTGCCTGCGGAATTCAGATTGGCAACCAAAGTGCACAGTGAGTGCAAGTATTGCTCCCAAGTTACAGCCTGATCAGAACAAAATCCAAGACTGTCTCCAATTAAAAAAAAGCAACAAAACAAAAAGACAAAAAAGGTAAAAGAAAAGCTCTTTTTTTTTACCTATGATAAGTACCACAAATGAGTATGTCTTGGAAGTAAAAATCCTCAGCTGTTAGGTTGCTTGGTATTTAACATAAGGTAAAACTACTGAGGTGCCCCCTCACACATCTTTGCACTAAGGTTTAAGGGGCTTGAAACTTCACTCTTAGCTGTGTTTTTCCCTCAGGACAGCTCACATACCAGTTACTATATGGATTTAAAAAAAAAAAAAAAAATCTTTAAGGCAAAGATGACAAGTCTGTATCTTGAGCTAATTAGTAGGCAGTCAGAAATCTGCCATCTGTAAGAAGAATACTCGTCTGTCCACTCTTAAACTCCTCATTTTCATGTCAGTGAAACCCTAACATCCATTTCCTAAATGCTGTTGAGAAGTGCTCAGCCTGTCTTTGGATCTAAAGATAGTCACTTGGGGTAGGCGATTCTCAAAGTCTACCCTAACTGCTTCGAAGCAAGGAGGGGGAAAACCAAATAAATTAGAAGGCCTCTCAAAGCCTCCTCCTGCAACAAGTGGTGGCTAACACACAAAGTGAGTAACAGCTCTGTGCCCATCTCATCTCTACCACCTTGTGTTACAATATTTGCTTGGCTGCTGCCTCAAGGACGCGGTTTGAACTTAAATACTCCACTTCTAACATTTCTCTCCTTTTTTTTTTTTCCAAGGCTAGGCCTAGTAATTTGAAAAAATGTTTAAGTACATACCCGTACTCCTGAGGTGAAATGTCCTGTTCCTGACGAGTCCTAAAGATGATAATGCAGTGAAATAATCCAAACAGGGGGAGTCAATCCAAAAGAGAATAGTCCAGCAAGGAAAAATATAGCCAATATTATAAGAAATCCATGGTGTGGGGGACATAGAAAATGTAATTTATACAATTAGAAACTTTAAACATCAGTCTCCATAGCAGCAAGTCCAACTTCACCACAGTGTATGCCAAAAAAAAAAATCGATTGTGCAATGGTGAGGCATAGTATAGAAACACTTCTATATTAAATTTATGTTCCAATGCCAGTGCATTTACTAAAAAAATAAAAAAAAATTGAAATCAAAACTCTAACTTGAACTAAAAGGGTAATCGAAATTCCCATCATAAAGAATTTTCAGTCCTCGGTCCTGGATATCAACATCCACAGACAATGGGGCCAGATTAGTTTGTCCCCAAAGTTGCATCCCACTTGTTAATCTGTCCCAGAGACACAATGTTCAACTTTTGGGAAGTTTTGGTTTTACATCCAAAAAAACCCAAATCCCTGGCAATTTATATTTTTTGCCGAAGAGTAAGTAAAAATCCGAGAACTGTGCTTTGAATTTGGATGTTTTTAATTTGTGTGAGCTACAAGTGCCTCAGGCCGCCGCGGATTATTCTCCATTTTGGATTGACTTCCCCCGCCACTGGATTTTGTTTGCTGGTGTTCTCTCTTTAGGATTCTTCAGGAACTGGACATATCACCTCAGGAGTGCGGGTATGGACTGAGTGTCTCTCTATTACGGGTTTATTCCCCCTCATACCCGTCGCACCCGCTACTTAAGAAATTTTTTTCCCCTCCCTCTCAATTTGTTCCCTTCCGTCTCCCCTTTCAAGTAATGCCCTAAGAAATAAAAAGCAAATCCCACTGCAGTCTTATAGCTCTTCCCATTCAACACAGTTCCCCCGGGAATGCTGCCCAATTCGCCCACTGAGAACTACACAAGTGGCTGCCGCCTGCAGCAATGGGTTACGCCAGCACCTCCATGCCATGGTGCGCCGACGCCAAGGCAATGCCAAGCCGGCGCTCCGTGGTGGGAAGGGGTGGGAGGATGGACCGACGGTGGGATTCATGAGCTGTGAAGCCCCTCACGCATACAGCTCAGCAGGATTTTAAGGTCTCTGTAGTTCTCAGTGAGGGAATTGATTTTAGTCAATAATCCGCGGATTATTTTTTAGTCTGCGGACTAAAATTTAGTGCACGGACTAAAATCCGGCCCATCGGAGCAAAGTCTGTCTTGGTCTGAGATACATCTGGGTGAAAGCAAAAGAAAAGTAAAAAGAAAAAAAGAAAGAAAAAAAGGAGAAAGGAGGAAAAAAAAAAAAACAAAGGAAAAAAGCTAATTGCACAAAGTAAAGTGTTTGGGCGGACTAACATTTAGTATGCAGACTAAATATGGCCGGGCAAAAGGCACAGCAAGTCCACAAACAGAAAAACAAACGGGAAAAAAAAAAAAAACCACTGACAGGAACTTTTAAAGCAATCAAATACTACCCCACCGGCGCAGCAATTCATTTTTCTAAAATGAAACAAGACCTTGTGCAAGGCTATTTGTCCACAGGAGGGACCGAAGGCTCAAGTTTTCATTTTAAAAAATGAACCTGTTTTGGAGATAAACAAATGCAAAAAAAAAAAGAAAAAAAGAAAAAAAAAAAAGGCTTTACATACAATATTCTCCAAGGAAAATTTGCACTTGCATAACTCAAAAACTCTTGTTTCTGCAAAGCAAATGAATTTCAGGCTCAAACCCAGGTTGCTGCTTTTTTGTTTGGTTGGTTGTTCTGGTTTGGCTTTTCTTTTTGGATGAGTTACACAACTCTCAGAATGATCACGTCCAATGGAAATTCCGACTCATCCAAAGCCACAGTTTTTGGTGCTTTTGTTAGTTTTGGGGTTTTTTGTGTTGTTTCTTGGTGTGGTTTTTTTTCCCCTCTCCCTTCAGATCCAAATAAATCTATACCTCACCAAAAAGCTGAGGGACCAGTGCAAGCTCTTTCGTTGTTCAGGCATGCTGGTAATGCTCAAATCCTGACAGATTGTAACAGCTAGACAGCAAGGCCAGACATGCTCCTCTCCTTTCTAGTTTACGCTGCTATCAATGCTGGGTTTTTTTAATGCTACTCCCTGCAAATTTCTCTGGAATTACCATGTTGTTCAACAATTCAAAAATGATAACCAGGCTTAAAATGCTTTTGGTGCACAAGGCAGCTCTCATCCCTATGCAACTTCAATTTAGATGAAACCTTTGTGCACTAGCACAGCAGTCACATTTTATCTTACTAATTTGAAATAGTTCCTACCAGTGTAGTGGAGTTCACACCCCTTCTGAATTTTAGGTTTTTTTTAAACACATGGAAAGACAAAAGAAAAGAGATGGAAAGCACAGGATTCTCGTATTTCGCTTCACTTACATCAACATTCAACCCTCAAACAAAACCACATGAGGCTAGAGTTAAGTACTGTTTTAACAGAATGGTTATTCTGACTTTCAGTTCATTGACATTCTTCAAACAGACTTTCCACGCACAACACGGAGCTCCGTCGTCTTAGTCTAATTAAGCCCCAAAGCCAAAACTTCACAGTGTTCCACCAAGGTACTCCTCTAGCCAGTGTGTATTAAAAGACATGACTTCATGCCATCAAGCACCGAGTTTTCCATGAAGATTGTGAATACCGCTCACATGCTGTGCTCCCTAAGAGAGCAGAGGCTTACGAAAATGACATCTGCTGCTAACGCATCAAGTTTGTGACACCATGGTTAAAAATTTCCTCATCAGCTTCAGAGACTCATACACTTTGCCAAGAACCACCCACACCACAGATTCAGGCTGACGGTCTGTGCACATCTCCTTTCTGTTTGTAAGCACGTTTTTGATGGCACATGAACATTAGGTAAGAGAGAAAGCTCCTCCCTTCAACTAAAAGCTTGTACTGTTTACAAGCAAAGTCATCAGATGTAGAACATGACCCTCAAATCAACTTTTTAAAAATGCAATCACACAACACCGTTGCCACAGCTCTGTGAAATGAAGTGGTATTTCAATCACACAAGCTTAACATAGTAAGGCTTATGATAAACATGACACGGTCATAAACAGTAAAGAAGAGGGAAGAGACACACGCAAGACAGCAACACATGCAGTGAGCTCTACCTGACACAAAGAAACTCAAAGATGCAGCTGAAGCTCTGGCCTTGGGACTGGGCTTGGTCCAAGGGCACAAGAATTTCCTAACAGGATTTCTGAAATATGCTATTTGGCCATTTTGAAGTGCATAAAACTCCTATGATACAAGTGAAGTTTACAAAAAAGAAGTCCATGAAAGGGACATTGGTGCTGGGGGTTATTTCAAAATATATATAAGCCCCTTGACTTCCTTCTCTGATTAAATCCCCCTATGCTTTTTTTAAAAAAGCATCTCAGAAATAGTAAATGTCTGATTAATCAAGAATCTCTGTCAGATGGCACTTGCACAGATAGGGGAAACTGAAGTAAAGACAGAAGGGTTAAGTGGCTTACAAATGAGCCAACACAGTACTGGGAACAGGACCAGGAACCTGTCTCCAAAGCTACTTCTTGTTGAGACCACACACTTGTTACTGGGCTCCTTCCATTGAGGACCTGTCAGAGACAAAACGAGCTAGCATTTATTACCCAGTGCATGTGCTCTGCTTCTTTTAAGCTCTACAGGAAAGCAACAAAGCTAAGTAGCCCAAACCAGCACCCCTTCTTCTCAGAGAGAACCCTCCCAAAAATATACCTCTGGAAGCACTCTCAGTCTGGGTAGGATAGCCGCTATGAACAGCTTAGACAGATGTGTGGCAATGGGATGGCTAAGCAGATGGTACATTGCAGAAGACATCTTAAACTTAGCATCTGATCGCCGTAGTTGCACTGATGCAAATTATGTCTTAATGTTACATTAGTGCTTGCTCGTTTATTGTTAAGCAGTGCTTTCTTTACTGCATACAAATTGGGCAGAGGCAGGGTAATTTAACACCCAACAAACCTGGCTTCTTTTCTCGTGCTTTAGATGGAGAGATAAGACTTGAACTGTCAAAAATCATTGCTCTTACAAAAGGAGCTGGGAAACATGAATGTGCCAGAAAAAAAAAAAAAGGTGTTTTTTTTTTCATTTAAGTTAGTTTCCAGTAGAGCTGATTTCACTCTTTGCTTGGAAGGTCATTATACACCAAGTGGAAAACAGGACTGTACTCTTCAGAAAGAGGTCAGGGCATGGTTTCACAACAGGCACAAATCACCTTCAGCTCACACTGGGAAAGGCAATTCTGCCCTTCTCTTAGCCACGTGAGTCTGCCCTGTTCTCTTGCCTCAACATTTGCAGTTGGGGCTGAATGGTCAGCCAGGTAAGACAGGTGACCCAAATCCTGAACATCAATGTTACTTGAGAGGTTTATGCTACTCTACAAACAATAACATGGAAGGGAGGCATCAGCAGTATGTGGGTGAGAGGAATTTATACCATTTATGAAACTGCACCCAATGAAACATCTCATCTCCATGTAGCTCTACAAAAGATCTGACCCCGGTCTCAGAAAGAGGAGTTTGCATTTTCAGCGTTAATTCAAATGCAAGTCCACTTCCAAGATTTCTACAAAAAAAATTTTTTTTGGCCATCTATTATAATCAGAAGTGACAGAAAAAGCAGCCTATTAATCCATTTTACTGGTTTTTATTCTTTGTCAAGTCTACAATATGAACAGTCACTCTGGAAACACTACAAGCAAAACATTCTATTTAAAAACCAGACAAGAACCAGGAGAGTTGGAGTAGGACAGGATGAACGTATGAAACTGATTCTGGAAAGTGGAAAAACATCATCATGAGAGAGACCAGACTCTTCAAGTCCTAGTCCAGAGTGTGAGGAAGACAACACAACTACCTGCTATGAGCACAGAGAAACTCAACTTTTATGGTAAAGTGATTAGTATAGTAAAACGTAGATAAAGAATACACACACACAGAGATTAAAACATATGCTAGGTATTTTATAACACCAGCAGAAATTATTTAACAATATAGGCAGAAATATGTATCCCTAAACTAAATTTATAATACAACTTCAGCTGCAGCCAGGAGTGGCCAGTTGCTTCAGAAAAAGTGCCAAGAGGGATGAGCTAGAGCATGAAGTTTCATCTCAGACAAGGTTTTCTTCAGCTGTAATAATTTGGCTTGAAGACAGACAGAAGAGGGCTCTCAACAGTATAAACAAACAAAAATAAAAGGAAGCCCTCACAAAGTTGTGAGAGACCCAGCCCTAATCTGCTGTGATAATTATTGTGATGGCAAATATTACCATCTCTGACTGCTGAAGAGAAAGAGTCTTCACGTACTCATCCACAAGAGTGCACTGCAGAAGGGCAGGGATGCTCAAAACCAATCTAGACGTGACAGTTTTTTCTCTCCTTTTTTCTGTTAAATAAATTACTCACATCTTTTTCCATTGCAACACAGATTTGGAAATTCAGACACCAGCTAGTTATAGTTTTGGGGATGGTGAATGAACTTGAGTACACTCGAGCTTATCTCACCAACTGAAAGTGCTTGCCTGTGTGTGAACCAACCTTGCAATCTTCTTCAAAACAGGAGAAACAAAGGCCACTAAACTACAGCGTATTGAAAACTGGTACTATCCATTTTAAAAAGCTATCTGCAATGGAAATGGCATCCATGTCTATACAATGGAGACAAGGCAGAGATTTGTCTAAAGAAAACAGTCTTTGCTGATCTAAGCTGTTGCATTGTTCTGCCATCATAAACCATGGGCATGCTCATAGCTTGGTAGTTAAGTCAGTTCACTATACTGCCATTACCAACAAACATGGGAAAGTATTGCTAGGTGGGAAAAACCATGCAAACGAGTCATCTTTCCCATGCAGAAGAGGCCTAAAGTACATAATTATATTAGCTTTGCTACAATCTTTCTCAAATTACATCTTTTACTAGGTGGATGCAAGGGGAAAGGCGGGCCGTCACAAATGGGTATTTTCCGTATTTCTGGAAATAACCACAGTACTCTCTTTGTTTTTCACAACCCAAGGGATTTGAGATCTGAAGATAGCATCTGAGTAATGCTAGGATAATGGCCAGCTGTAATAGGGCCCACAGTAAGCAATGCCTATTTAACACAAGCTTATGGAACTTGTGTTTAGACCTTTCATCAACCACCCCACTGTCCCTGCCTCCCTCCAAAAGAGCCGAAAGCTTTAGAGGAAGCAAGTCACCAAATCTGAACTTCAACAGCCCTCCAATATATGGTCTCACACTGAATCTCAGATCTTATTGCCTCTCCATTCACAGAATTATAAAATACAGGTGAAGGTCAGTCAGAAGAAAAGAAACAAGATTAGCAGCAGAGATCAGACTGCACTGTCAAGAATGCAGCTCAAAGAGTTCAGGTGGTTGAACGACACAGAAGGGAAGTTCCTATCTAGAAATATCAACATCAACAAAGCCTCGAGAAAGGGTATTAACTTTTATTCGATGAGTTGATACAGTTGGAAAAAACAGACAAGTTTTCCAATGCAAGAAAAACTTGGAAGACCTGACTGTGTATCTAAAAGTCTATCCATTTTTTTTTTCTGACTTTATCAGTCAAAATATATTCTCACCCTGAAAAACCCTCTCTTATAACTTAATCCTACTTACATGCAGACCATGGCAGACAAGCAGCAGCATGCATCTCCTTGAATACAAATGTTCTATACTAAATGAAAACAAAGACAGGTCTGGATGAAAAGAATTGCTACATTACTAAGTTAAACACTCTAGTATTCTGAAGTAGACCCTCCCCTTCCCCACCAAAGTCCCAGACTGCTCCTTTTGGGACTGAGGCTGGGGCTTCTTGTTTTGGAAGAACTGTTCAAAAGATTCCTGGAAAATGCAGACTCTCTTTTACTAGCCAGGGACAATGAACTTCTATCATCACCTGCATTGTGCACACAACTGCTATAAAACTACGCACATGCTTGGGCAAGACAGAACCATACTGGAGAGAAGAGAGAGAGGTCTCCATGTTTTGTAATGAGAGATTCCAGCTTCTAAATTACAGAAGCACCTCAATCTCAAATTGTCAACAGATTGAAAAACCAGTTTGAGAGCAGTTTGAACTACAAACTCACATTATTGCTGCTGCATAGAAAAATATTTTTGAGGGAGTTAAGTTCACTTCTCTCAATCTGTGAAAAAAGGCCCTTACATATTTGAGATCTTTCTTCCTAGTACTACATCACATTAAATATCAACACTGTATTTGGATGATACCAATCCATTTCTACTGAAAGTTCTAAGATACGTTGATGAAGGAAGACTTCTCATTTACACAAAACTTGTGCTCAAAATTCCAATTTAACACTGAACCTAAACGAATCTAAGAGTCAATATTCCTTCATGGACTCAATCCTTATTCATACAAACAATTTCTTCAGATCTTTAAAAAAAAACCCAAAAAACCCATAATGTATTTTATTCTTCCATAGCTCACCATTCTCTCACCAGCTACCATTGTTCTTCACCTAATAGGTAACAGCAAGTGTAACAGATTACACCACCAGGGCAATACTGAGTCAGAATATAACGTATCTATGCCTGTCAGAAATACTTACAGAGTAGAACAGAACCAGGTACATCCAACAGAATTTCAGAAAGAAAATTTCCAAAGAAAATTTTTAATTGCCCTCTACACATACTTTTGCAGGCCAAGAAAGTTCCCTGAAAACAAGGGCAAACCACAGACCTTTTGTACAGATTACTGGCTTGGATACAACCAGTTCAAGGCTGCATAGAAGAGTTTAAACATCTAGACAGTAGCTAAACATGAGCATCTCCACTGCATGAAATTCCAAGTCATATCTACAAAACCGTCAACTTGCAAAAATACTCACGTTGTATCAAACACAAAATACAAAGCAACAAGAAGAATGATCTTGTGCCAAAGTGCTTATAGCAGGGAGTGACTATAGTCTCATAATTCTCTCTCAAACATGCTGAAAACTAGCCGCCTGCAAGTTCTTTCACATACAAACACCTAAACTTATGTCTGCTGAGTCCACTGGTCACAACTAGACCACAAAAATAACAATCCTCTAACTACTGTAATTGTCAGCTTAGATGGCAAAAATATGTGCTTTAGAGGATGACACTTAGAGTTCAAGTCCTGTTAGCCACTATCTGAGTCACTCTAGTTATAAAGTTTTAACAAAAAAAATATTGTGCTTTCAACTCTTCAGTCACTTCTTTTTTACTCATTAGACAGAGTTCAGAAGTCCTTTCTCTCCCACACTTTTCAATTCTAAGATACAGAAGCTCCAAGAGGCTGTATACGATGTGACATCAGATGTTATACAATACAGGCAGGTAAGGAAGACTAATTTTACATAACGCTACCACTTAATCTCTGACGGCTCAACATGCTCATAATGATGAAAGGAAAGGATCTTTAGAAGAAATACATTGAGAGGATGAGCATCATTATCAGCACCAGGCTGGATAATCGGTTTTGTTAGTACAGGTCTCATATGAAGTTATCAGATAATCCAATTGTAATAAACTGGTTTAAATGCTATTCTACACCCAGCCGATGTCACAAAGCATTGTGTGAAGAATGAATATAATAATAAAACGATAGGGGTTGGAAGGGACCTCTGGAGATCATCCAGTCCAACCCCCCTGCCAAAGCAGGTTCACCTAGAACAGGTCACACAGGAACACATCCAGGCAGGTTTTGAAAACCTCCAGAGAAGGAGACTCCACACTCTCCCTGGGCAGCCTGTGCCAGGGCTCCCTCACCTGAACAGTGAAATAGGTTTTCCATGTGTAAAAGTGGAACTTTCTGTGTTCCAGCTTCATCCCATTACCCCTTGTCCTGTCACTATATACAACAGAGAAACGGGATGCCCCAACCTCCTGACATCCACCATTTAGATATTGGTAAACATTAATGAGATCCCCATGCAGTCTCCTCTTATCCAGACTGAACAGCCCCAGTTCCCACAGCCTCTCCTCATATGAAAGATGTACCAGTCCCCTGATCATCTTGGTGACCCTGCACTGGACTCTCTCCATAAGTTCTCTGTCCCTCTTGAGCTGAGGAGCCCAGAACTGGACACAGGACTCCAGATGAAGCCTCATCAGGGCAGAGGAGAGGGCGAACACAACCTCTCTCAACCTGCTGGCCACACTCTTCTTGATGCATCCCAGGACGTCATTGGCCTTCTTGGCCATGAGGACACATTGCTGGCTCATGGTTAGTTTGTTATCAACCAGGACTCCCAGTCTCTCTCTGCAGAGCTGCTGTTCAGCAGCCCGTACTGGTGCATGGGGTTATTCCTCCCGAGGTGCAGGACTCTGCACTTGTCCTTATTGAACCTCATGAGGTTCCTCTTTGCCCTGCTCTGAAGCGGCTGTGTTGCAAAACTATTTGTGCTCCAGTGAAAATGCAGATCTGATCTTCTGGCAAGCTCGTCTCAATTCTTTGTAATTGACTCATTTTCACTTGTGATCCTTTAGAATGACTGATAAAACTCCACTTCATATCAACAGAAGTAATTCTGTCTTTTCTTGAAGCTTCTATTTGCCAAAAAAATCTGTTGTGGTCTAACAGACCATCAAGTGCACAGAGGGGATTCTTAACATCATTCAGGCAGATGATGAGTTGCATTTCTAGCTTAGATACTCAACTCTCTACTGCACTGCTACTCCATTGCATAATAATTTAAGCTCCTCCAATGCCTTCACTGCAGGAATTCAGAAGCAACCCCTAACATTCAGTGCTACAAAGCTTTTGGACTTATTCGTGCAATTTCTACCACAACACAATTCAAAACTGACAAGATCACTTTCCGGGATTTAATTTGCCCTAATTTTCTCCTCTGTTAACATAAGGTAGTAAAAAGAATGTTGGATTTATTGATCTCTCATACTAGTATAAATCAATATGAAGAAACTCTGAAATGCAAACCAGGGCTTAGGAGGAAAAAGGAAAATGAAAAGTGGTACATAACTCACTGAAGAATCTACCACAAGAATGGAGACTCATAATACCTAGTCTGATATGTGACTATCAGGTACACAGACAATCAATTAGCTCTAGTTAGTTTATCCAGAGTTTCTACCACCACAGCGCATTTGATCCAAAAGAGTCTTATCTGGACATGTGTTCAGCTAGGAGCACAACCTTACACATATGCACACACTAACAACTTTCTTAGCAGAACAGCCTGAGCTGTTAAGATATGATGAAAATATACCGCGACTGTTACCAGTTATTTCTCAAGCAGCAAAAATAAAATGTTTACTACCTAGGCTTCAATTTCTTAAGCCTTAACGTTTAACTTACTCCACACCCAAGAGATTAATTAAATGATTGCTACTCTGTCCCAAGTCAAATATTCATCATTCCTTGATATGTGGAAGACAGCTTAATTTTGTGGTAATGTGTATTTGTTTAAATGCTAGCAGTCTCCCCTTTGATCATGCAGGTTCTATCATTGTCTTCATATACTGCATAGTATTGTGAAAGCTAGGTAACAAGAAATCTTAAGAAGTAACTGCAAAAAAAAATAAAAAGTCCTCCCCTCTCAACAATACACCTATATAACAGTATCTATGAGATACCAGTTAACAAAGCGACTGTCTGCCCCTCACCACATTAAGTGCAACATTACAGAAGTGTCACACCTGTCACTGGAACACCCTCACTTGTAGGTGGCTTTCATACGTATCAATTTATAGGATGACAGGATTCAGATACATTGCAATCTGCTATAAACACACACACCATTGTTAAAAACACCAAACAAATCACTACCTGTAGGTAACCTCAAAAAACCCAGATCAACAGATGTTATGGTGCATTGCTTCAATACTTTCTTCACCTTATCTACAACAAAAGTTACCAGGTCCCCAGCTTAAATGCATCCAGTTTAGACAGAAAGCCTGCATGTGTTTGTTATTCAGTTCATATGGACTCACCTTAGTCCATGGATGTGCCTTAATCTGAGGGAATTTGAATTCAGTGTAGTTTGGATTCATTTCTCTAATTTGCTCCCTTGTAGGCGTTCCCAGAACCTAGAAAGAGGAAAAATGGCAAATTATTTAGATATGCTTCATATTCATATGATAATGAAAAGCACAGTATAACTTAATCACATATTGAGACACACGAAGTCAATCCGTGTAACTTGTAAATTAACATAATGTTGAAAATGAAACAACAGAACTTTTGCAGAATCATTTAAGCTGGAAGGAATCTCCCCACAGAAGGCAACTTCACAACATCTCTGGGCAACCTGTTCCAGTCTTGGACCACTCTCACAGTAAAAGTATTTTCTTGCATTCAAATGAAATTTCACGTGTGATGCTGCCTCTTGCGCAGCCAGTAGCCGCCACTGGGAAGTCTGGCTGTTTCTTCTTCATTCCCTCCCACCAGCTGTTTATACACATCTCCCCACCCTTCTCTGAGTCTTTCTGCTTCAGGATGAACAGTCTTAGCTCTTGCAGCCTCTCCTCATAGTGCTGCTCCTGCCTCTTAATCATCTTTGTGGCTCTTGTTCCAAATTCATTCGTCTCTTGCTGGCTATTCAGTTCCATGCTCCAAGCCTAGTGTTAGAAATGTAATTGTCTTCTACATCTTTTTTTCCCAACAGAATTCAAGCATCTTTCTCAAACTTTTTTTTTTTCTCAAAATTTTTCTTTTTTTTTCACTCTTTCCCAATGTTTCTCAAACATTTCAGTGGCAAAGAAAGTTCATTCTAATTGGACTGTTATGAGACGGTACTGCCAAGCACATTCAGGAAGTGCAGCTCACTGCATGTGGCTGATTAAGGATCAGACCAGTACCACAGACTGTATTTGTTAAGAACAGCAGCCCTCTGATGAACTCAAAAGATCAGCCAGTTACTGCTGAGAGGAACCAGACAAGTTGTCCACAGTTCCTCAAATTGTGTGGAGTTTGGTGATGGTTCCTCACCTCAATATTTCCACATGGAAGATAAACATAAATCTAAGCTGTAAGCATCTAAACTGCATATCACAGTGTGCTTTTACACACAAGTTTGTTTTTCTTATTCCCAGAAGCTGCACAGTGTTAGTTGTACGAGAAATAATACACAATCCCACATCTCCCTGCAGGGGTGGAGAGATTTCGAAAATCCCTTTGAGGAATAAGCTATACAATATGGCATTAGGGCTTTCTGGTCAGTTAGCAGTAGGACCAAGAGAGCCATTGCCTTCTGCTGATACATAAAAACTGCAAAGCACATTCAAGGAATCCCATTGTTTTCTGCTTGCACCCAGTTGCTGGGCACTCTTTTGTTCTGCAGAGAGAAGTGGAGAGAGCAGAAGGCAGAGGACTCAGTTCTCTATGCTGAGCTCAGGTTCACCTTCCCATAGGAACCCCATAGCCATGCTACTCCATCTCCCACCCCACCTCCCTGACAAATCTCTCACCACACTGATCAGGATGTTAACACCTCATCTCATGAACCTACTCTGGTCACCACAAGGAATTATCTACAACATGACATTAGCACTCTACCTTACTGCTTTACAAATTAATATTTAGTTACCTATTCTGGTATCAGTGAACATTGTCATTCTGTTAAAGGAGGGGAAATTATACAAATGCACTTTCAAGGGTAAAAGAGCAAGTTAATTGCCATTTAGCTAATTTGTGCAACAGAGAAACTGCCATCGTGTATTACAAAAGGAACTTGGTATCTCTTTAGTATTTAAAATATAAGCTGTAGGACACAAACTAAAACACCTACTGAAAAAGTAGTATTTTAAATAAACAACAGCAGCAGAAATAAACCCTGCAACTTGTTGAGATAGTTGCTTCTTGGATAGCAGATTTAACCAATAAGTTGTACAAAATGAACGATCCTACATTCCCATTGCTAGCCAGGATTTAAATCCCATCTACCCTAAAAGTCAAGGGCTGACACTCCCAGAGCTGACATCTAGATGATTCTTCTATGCATGTCTGAAAGCACTGGTTTTGCTCAGGTAGTAGGAAAAGAGGGTGTTTGCCACATTTTGTTCATTTTGCTCATTTTTCAAAGGGAAAGAGAATTGACAGGAAAACGTGCCCTTTCTTTCTTAGTTTTCTGTCTAGCTCCTCCAGTGCACCAGCCATCCAGCTGTCAAGAGGCACTGCTCTCAAAGCTTTGATGACTGCTGCCCTCAAAGCTTTCCAGTTCTAAAAGATGAGGGGACTTCACACCTCCAAACATTTTTTAAATCCCAGTTCAGAATAAAAGTAATTTTCAAATCCTTGGAAGTTTTTTTGATTAATTAAATTAACTTCTTGAAAAATTATGGATAACTTCGAAGGCTCTCCCACCTTTTCTGAAGATTAAGTTTTCAAGCCTCCACGGTATAAACAGGACTTTTAAAAAAAGCCTGGTTTACCTTCTTTACCCTTCTCCTCCTCCTCCTCCATGAATTCCTTTAATAGCCTTCCTAAGATGAGGCAAAGAGTAAGGTTTTTTTATATAGCCAAAATTCAGCAAACTGGCTCAGTTACCAAGGCTGCTCAGAAGAAGAGCCTACACAGTGCAAGTATCTTTATTTAAAGACTGCCTATAGCATCAGAGCGAATTCAGATTAGATAGGCAAGGGTAATTTCACGGTAAGACAACATCTATTCATACATTTCACTCAAAACACAGCTGTAAATCCAGATGATGGGAGGAAGCAGCTCCCTGAGCTCAATACAGCACTTAAGGTCTCACGAATGCCCAGAAAAGAAGGTATTGAAGAGGGATCATGCCAGCTGAAAGAAGGGATTGCCTGACCTTTCAGCTACGTAGTAGCCTTTGACACACAGAATAACTGTACAAAAGGAAAAGTGACTTACATTAGCCACTCACTGTATTTACTTTGTTCTGTCCGGATTGTGAAGCCAGATTGTGCTTTCAATTTGTACTGAAGGCAAATTAAAACAAAAAAAAAAAGTTCCACAAAAAACCCCCACCACAATCAGAAAATAAATCCAAACACGAAACCAAACAAAAACCTCCATAAATGCATGCAGAGGAAAAGAAAGTAGATCAGCTGATCATAATGCAGAGAAATGTCATGAATAAAGTAATAAGCTATAAAATTGTATCACTACTAGATGATCTCTAAAGGTCTCTTCCAATCCCTACCGTTCTATTATACTCAATGTATCTGGAAGAGGTGCTGTAGTGGACTTCTTCCCACTCCCCAATGCACCAATATTGTTTGCTACATGATTTTGAAATTGTAGCTCCCTAAGTCACACGGTTTTTGGTATATCAGGAATGCATTCAAGTAACCTTGGTGAGGAACAGTAATCATTTAAGCTATTGTAAATATTGGACAAAATTCGTCTTTTTAAAAGAAGTCATGTAGGTGACTGCTCTTTCCATTTGAAATGCAAAAGAGAAGCATAAATTACCTTACATTTTTGGCAGAATTACTGCATGGAACAGTTGCTCTTGCTAAATCAAATCTGAAAATACCATAGAGCAGATGTTCCTTGGAGAAAGGTTTCACAAAACCACAGAATGGCTGAGGCTGGAAGGGAGCTCAAGAGGTCATCTGGTCCAAACCCCCTATGCAAACAGCACCAGTGAGAGCTGGTTGCTCAAGACCATGTGCAGATGGGTTCTCAGAATCTCCAAGGACAGAGCCTCCACCTCCTCTCTGGGCAGTATGTTACAGTGTTTGACTGCTCTCACAGTAAAAACCACTTATGTTCAGATTGAATTTCGTGTCTTTTAATTTTTGCCCATTGCCTCTTACCTTGTCACCAGAGAAAAGAAAAGAACTTGGCTCTCTCCTTTGCACCTTCCCTTCAGATACTTTCAGTACTTCTCTTTCAGTACACTGACAAGATCCCCTTGATCTTGTGAAGTACAAAGAGCTTTTAAGAAACACAGGGTCCAATACTGAACTATCCACGTGGAATAGCACAAACTATTCTACTTTTTGGAGACACTCTCATGAAAGGTGACAGTGTCACGGAAAAAGTTGTGATTTTAATGAAAAAAATTACTGTAATAATAAAAGCATGGTTGTCTGATGGAATGAACTGCTTCTGAAATGAAAAATAAACTTTTGAAGGAACGAAGAGGGTCTATATGAGACTACAAGGGACATTCTGCAAGTGAAGACAACAGGTCAACTTGTCTTGCTCTTCATCTCTGTCATCGTCATCTCAAATAAAAATGAGAAAACATTATCTACTAAGATAAACACGCGAGAAACGTGAGTCAGCTTTGAAATCATACTTCAAGAGGTCTGTGGTAGAAAATAAACTTGCCCATTTTAGACATACTTTCTTTCAAAAAACACTCTCCTTTCAAACAAAATGAAAAGCCAACCAAATATAGTGATTTCTTCTATTCACAAACGTGAGAACAGCTACATCTCAAAAATAGGAAGAAACCCATTGTCACTGCTGACATGAATATAATTGCTCATCAACTTTTTCACGCTGCCTGCCTGCAAGCACTGGAAGTGATAAATTACAGGAGGCACAGAAACAGCCAACTTGTGAAGTGGGGGGACATTCGGGGGAAAAGAAATAAAAAAATGCCAGGAGACTTCCCTTAGGGGCGAGGAGAGAGGCCCCATGTGAAAGCCCGTGCCAGATGCAGGCAGGTCCTCAGCACAGGACCACATCCAATGAAATGAAATATGCTCGCCTACTGCTTATTCTCCCGGAAGAGATGGCTCCTCTCTGCCCATTAACTACTGCAACTGAATACATTTTATTTCAAAAACTGAGCCTAAAATAGTACCTTGACATTTGAGTATGAGCCATACATTATAATTGCAGTCTATACTTAGCATTAGACTCAGTAAAACTGTCAGAGACCAGAAAGTTACACATGGATAAGATTCCTGATACTATTGAGCTTGTTAATACATTTTTTTCCCCTTGCCCACCCCCAACCCAGAGAACTATGGGAAGACGATTTTATTATTTCTCCTAAATTACCATGAAGTGCCAGGAGTAATCACATAGCCCAGCAGGAATGAAAAAAAAAAACAACAAACCAAACCCCAAACAAACAAAGAAATGCCCCCAGAATATTTTCCTGCTATTTTCACAAGTTAGTTGATGCATCTCATACTTTGCAGCATCTGGAAAAAAACGTTTCTGGTAAAGACAAAGTAAGGCAGATTGGCAGATGCTGTTTTCCCTGTGTCCTGGGGCTGTTCAGGCAATTATTGCTGATACATTCTTATGACAGAAATTGATATTTTTTTTCTTCCTATATTTTGAGAAGAGTAGGGGAAAGGTACTAAACAGAACCTTTCGGAAGACAGCAATTATCTTAGAAACAAAACCATTATACTTCCGAGATTCCCTACTCACAAGGGAAATAAAAAGCAACCACTGTCTACACAAACTGTGGTTGAAGCTGTTTTTTTTTGAGTGTGGGGGAGTATATCACAGCCAGTTTTCCCTTGATGGTTCTGGGGTGCTGTAGAATTGAGGGGGCAGTCAAGAATGTCATCAACCTCTCAAGCTTCCACTGGAGGCACAGTGTTCCTGCAGACACTGCTGCAGCCCTGCAAGCTCTGTGCACAAGGTTGGAGATTTATGAAGGAGCCTGCCTTGACTGCTTCAAAAAACCCACTCCTGAGGTCTAAGAGTTCCTTCTTTTGCACTGTATTCAGAGGTAGTCCACTTGCACAGTGGATTTTAAATAAGGAACTGGCAACTGCAACCCTCCTGGGTTGCTGGAAGATGTAGTTTCCTCCTCTCATCAGAGATGGGACTGCATGGCATCTCTGAGGACCAACATCTACTTGCCTCTAAATTCTTTACGTGACCACTGATAAAACCCACAGTTCCAAAGGAGATAAAAATCAAAAGCAAGGTGAAAGGGACGTGAANCTCAGAATCTCCAAGGACAGAGCCTCCACCTCCTCTCTGGGCAGTATGTTACAGTGTTTGACTGCTCTCACAGTAAAAACCACTTATGTTCAGATTGAATTTCGTGTCTTTTAATTTTTGCCCATTGCCTCTTACCCTGTCACCAGAGAACAAAGAAAAGAACCTGGCTCTCTCCTTTGCACCTTCCCTTCAGATACTTTCAGTACTTCCCTTTCAGTACACTGACAAGATCCCCTTGATCTTGCGAAGTACAAAGGGCTTTTAAGAAACACAGGGTTCAATACTGAACTATTCACGTGGAATAGCACAAACTATTCTACTTTTTGGGGACACTCTCATGAAAGGTGACAGTGTCACGGAAAAAGTTGTGATATTTTTTTATTAGACATTTTAATGAAAAAAAAAATTACTGTAACAATAAAAGCACAGTTGTCTGATGGAATGAACCGCTTCTGAAATGAAAAATAAACTTTTGAAGGAACGAAGAGGGTCTATATGAGACTACAAGGGACATTCTGCAAGTGAAGACAACAGGTCAACTTGTCTTGCTCTTCATCTCTGTCATCGTCATCTCAAATAAAAATGAGAAAACATTATCTACTAAGATAAACACGCGAGAAACATGAGTCAGCTTTGAAATCATACTTCAAGAGGTCTGTGGTAGAAAATAAACTTGCCCATTTTAGACATACTTTCTTTCAAAAAACACTCTCCTTTCAAACAAAATGAAAAGCCAACCAAATATAGTGATTTCTTCTATTCACAAACGTGAGAACAGCTACATCTCAAAAATAGGAAGAAACCCATTGTCACTGCTGACATGAATATAATTGCTCATCAACTTTTTCACGCTGCCTGCCTGCAAGCACTGGAAGTGATAAATTACAGGAGGCACAGAAACAGCCAACTTGTGAAGTGGGGGGACATTCGGGGGAAAAGCAATAAAAAAATGCCAGGAGACTTCCCTGAGGGGCGAGGAGAGAGGCCCCATGTGAAAGCCCGTGCCAGATGCAGGCAGGTCCTCAGCACAGGACCACATCCAATGAAATGAAATATGCTCGCCTACTGCTTATTCTCCCGGAAGAGATGGCTCCTCTCTGCCCATTAACTACTGCAACTGAATACATTTTATTTCAAAAACTGAGCCTAAAATAGTACCTTGACATTTGAGTATGAGCCATACATTATAATTGCAGTCTATACTTAGCATTAGACTCAGTAAAACTGTCAGAGACCAGAAAGTTACACATGGATAAGATTCCTGATACTATTGAGCTTGT
Source organism: Urocolius indicus (assembly GCA_013401255.1). Lineage (NCBI taxonomy): Eukaryota > Metazoa > Chordata > Aves > Coliiformes > Coliidae > Urocolius > Urocolius indicus. Next base: position 162,502 of record WBNH01007296.1, read on the forward strand.
TAATACATTTTTTTCCCCTTGCCCACCCCCAACCCAGAGAACTATGGGAAGACGATTTTATTATTTCTCCTAAATTACCATGAAGTGCCAGGAGTAATCACATAGCCCAGCAGGAATGAAAAAAAAAAACAACAAACCAAACCCCAAACAAACAAAGAAATGCCCCCAGAATATTTTCCTGCTATTTTCACAAGTTAGTTGATGCATCTCATACTTTGCAGCATCTGGAAAAAAACGTTTCTGGTAAAGACAAAGTAAGGCAGATTGGCAGATGCTGTTTTCCCTGTGTCCTGGGGCTGTTCAGGCAATTATTGCTGATACATTCTTATGACAGAAATTGATATTTTTTTTCTTCCTATATTTTGAGAAGAGTAGGGGAAAGGTACTAAACAGAACCTTTCGGAAGACAGCAATTATCTTAGAAACAAAACCATTATACTTCCGAGATTCCCTACTCACAAGGGAAATAAAAAGCAACCACTGTCTACACAAACTGTGGTTGAAGCTGTTTTTTTTGAGTGTGGGGGAGTATATCACAGCCAGTTTTCCCTTGATGGTTCTGGGGTGCTGTAGAATTGAGGGGGCAGTCAAGAATGTCATCAACCTCTCAAGCTTCCACTGGAGGCACAGTGTTCCTGCAGACACTGCTGCAGCCCTGCAAGCTCTGTGCACAAGGTTGGAGATTTATGAAGGAGCCTGCCTTGACTGCTTCAAAAAACCCACTCCTGAGGTCTAAGAGTTCCTTCTTTTGCACTGTATTCAGAGGTAGTCCACTTGCACAGTGGATTTTAAATAAGGAACTGGCAACTGCAACCCTCCTGGGTTGCTGGAAGATGTAGTTTCCTCCTCTCATCAGAGATGGGACTGCATGGCATCTCTGAGGACCAACATCTACTTGCCTCTAAATTCTTTACGTGACCACTGATAAAACCCACAGTTCCAAAGGAGATAAAAATCAAAAGCAAGGTGAAAGGGACGTGAATTTGAATGAATGCATCGAGTGACCCATTTGAAATATTTCTAGTGATGGCATCATAACATCTGGAATAGCCTGCAAGAGCTAAAAATAAGGTGGTAGAGTCATCATTCAAGATCAAACCTAGGAAAAAGCATAACACATTCTTTCTCTCTTGCAATAGTGTAAGTATTCAAGAAGAATGTACTTGGGTTAAATTATTTCTTCAGATGGAGCTCCATGACAGTATTTCCCTGTATCAAATATCGTTTTGTCAGGGGTGAGTGGTGAAAGATCCTTGTATCCCATTCAGATTGAGAACATCTGGAAAGAGTGTCTTTAAAGAGATAGGAGTAAGAGAAAAAAGTTAAAAAGAAGGGGAATGTCTCGATTTACATGCACATGATGCTGTGGTTCTAGAGGGGCACAGTTTTTCAGAGCAGTTTACAAATATGCAGTAGGCCTGGAGAAACTCCAGATGCAACTAAATGGAGAAGACCCTGCAAGATTTCTTGAAATGAAAACGTGAAGATTGTTGAAACTGATAAAAAAAATCTAACAGAAGTCAAAAAATGCTTCTGCTGCAGCAAGGGACTGAGAATGCTGGGCATACAGTCTGCAGGAAGGACACGCTGTGCTGACTGACACACCACAGAAATTTTATCTTCACAAACGTAGCTATCAAGAGGATGTTCTCAAGAACTACACGAGAAGGGAGGACTAGTGTTTTTTTTATGCAAAAACTTCATACCCAGGTGTAGCATCCAATTGCTGTGTTGTGAAATTAACTCTGAATAATCAAAGCTGAATAAGCAACTGAAGAGACAACTGAAAAATTTATCTTGGCTCCAAAAATGCTACCAGAGTGACCGTGACTCAAATCATCCTGAATTGACAGGAACCAGCAGAAAAGTTTCTAAGCTGACTACTTTCACAGTGTAATGAACTGAATTTAAGGGATGAAAGCCAGATGCATTTTCCAACATGTGAATAAGTATTTTTCACCACAGTCTCTTCTGAGTGTTAAAAATACTCAGTTTTCTCTAAGTTTCAGAAATAGAGTTCTACAAGCAAGCTACCTGAAAAGCATGACAGTTAAACAGTAGCTCACAGGTCCCAACTTGCAACCTTCTACAAAGCTCACTGTTGTTCTACAACGGGCAGATCACACAGCTTTGCTTCTCCTATAGCCACAGATAGCAGAAAAATAAAGTCTGTTACAATTAAAGCTTTAAATTGTAGTATTCTATGGCACTAGATGGAAGAAGACGACACCATCTGTAAAAAAGATTTTAAAAAATTACTCTTATTCTACATGAAAACTTCTACAACCTGCCCAAGACTTGACATTTCTGGTAAATTTTATGTTGCAGAACTGCATATGTCTTCAACCGTACTGACGCAGCAGAAGCCAAGCTTGCTTAACAAATAGGGGTTGCAGTTTTTATGCTAACTTTTCAAATCTAAGTTGAACTTAAGCATCACGCAGTGAGTGGAGAGGCAGAAGGTTTTGTGGCTTCTTTGCAGATTTGAAAACCAAATCTGCTCAATGTAATTAATGGGTCACTTTTAAAGGATTCATAGTAGGTAAGAAAGATCCTCGCCAACACCTCGCAGATGGAAAACTCACTTTCTACATCTTCCTCATTCTTAAAAGATGAGGACAAATTACTTGAAATTTGAGGTAAATGTGTTGTTCTCTCTCTACTCTCCCTATGAGAAATACCTGTCCTTGAGTATGGCATTACAAGGGAAGTAAGTACCTCATTGCCCAGTTCATGCACTTTCCTAGACAATTGCTCATGGCTGTTTTGATTTTGAATGCAATATTCTCTCTCACCAGTCTCTCTGTATTCTCACCTTAGCCTTCTGCCAGGGATTTTCTGAGTTTATACAAAACCTCCCGACACAAGATTCAGTAGACAAAGGCATTGAAAAACAGACCACTTCTCCAGTTTCCACTCATTTTCTCTTCCTTGAGAATATATGCTGCCTCAGTAACAAACACACAGATAGAAAAATATTCAAGGCACTCACTCACCCCAGTTCATTTTTTCCATCACATTTCCTTAACAATTTTGTCAACATCCTTTTTTTGTGACAACTACTGTAGGATTGACAACATTTGTGGTCTCAGACTTTCCTAAAACATACCATCTCAGTACTGTAGCCTTTTAATTGAAGAGACCAGGCTTACTATAAAAAAGAATTATCCCTACATTTGTTCACTTAATTTCTAGGTGTAGGGGCTACATGTCTAACAGAAGATGAGAATACTCCAACACAACACAGGTGCAGGTGATCATTCAGCATCCCCCTTTCTATATTAAAGAAACAATTCAGAAGTTTGGTCCTTTGGAGGTGCAAATAATCATCTCAAGCTTTAATTTATTGAAGGTTAAGCCTTTACCCTGGATAGTCCCTTAGAATGTCAAGAGAAATAATGTTAGTTTGGCAGTACCATGTATTCAGCTATGAATTGGTCAATGAAAGTTATCACACCACTCATGACAGTGTCATTTAAAGAAACCACAGATGGTACACAGGCTATCAGTAATTTTATTAAAGCATTCCTCTGCTTCAGTACAACTTAAGTATAAAAAAAGCAGAATTATCAAAACTGCAGTACATGCATGCCATAAAATTATTACTTCATAGATGTTTACTTCCAGTGCTGGAGAACTGAAAACATCCAAGTGATAATAGCTTCTATCAAACTTTGGAACCAAACCACAATCTCTGCTTGGCAAGCATGTCAATAATCACATCTATTTCCTCATTATTGTACTTACACATTGTGACAATGAAAAGAAATGGCAAGGCAGAGCACTATGGTTTTGCTGATAAGGTATCTCTACTCTCAGATTTCCCACTGAGCCACAGAAGGACTTACAGGACTATCACTGTGATTTGAACAGCTGTATTTACCAAAAAATTGTTGGATTCGTTCAGGATTGCAGACATTAATCAAGAAACAAAATGGGACTTTCTGGAAAAGTCTGAAGGCAAATGTTACTGGATATTGTACAAACTCCGGAGGAACTCTGGCTATCTAAAGTGTTCAGAGGTACCACTTCCATCTCATGAAAGCAGCAGAAAGCAGTGCACTACTCCAAGACACTTCTCAAAAGGAAAAAACTGACACTTGTGCCATCATCAGCCCTACTTCTGATAGCAACTATAGTTTTCCACTAGTGTTTCCTATGTAAACTAACCCTATTTGGATGTGCTGAGTTTGAAACACACTGGGCAGAAAGGCAATCATTAGAAATAAAGTTGTAAAAGAAGTAGGTGCAAGCCACGAAGCCTCCAGAAGAAAGTCATAACTGGAGGATTTCCACCGGGACAGACAGAAATCTGCAGCAACAGAACCTAGGTTTACATTGTCAAATGCAGATGTCCCTGAGCCTGTAGAGCAGAAATAATGTCTCATCAGCACATGCCCTCTGTGCCAAAGAATGACTACTTGTTGCTTCTTGGTGTCATACACTGTTAGGACAGGGACAAAGACACCAGCAGTTCTTGCACTCAACAACATAGACACAAGTAGGAAGTTCTACTCTTCCACCCACACATTTTGGTTTTGAGGGTTTTTCCACACACACACCACACACATACATGTGCATTAAGGTTGCAGTTAAGTGGCAAAACCAAGGAGGAAATTCTCTTAGTAATAGTCCCCTTGCTGGTTATGAAATCAATGAAGCTGAACAGTGTTTGCATACATCTTCTATAACGCTTCCACCTTATTAAGTGCACAGTGTAGATTCTGAGGAAAACTATACTCTACTTGCTTCACTGCAGAAGCTGAAGGAGGTGGGAGAGACCAGGGTGCTGTGAAGTCAGACTCTTAATATTTTAAGCTGTAAGTTACTCTTCCATACCTCTAATTTGATAATCACAGAATATTCACAGCTTACTAAATGAAATCAATCAAGATGGGTTTGGACATAAGTGATACAAAAATGTTATGTATTCTGAAATATTGTCCTTTTTGCTTGAAAAAAATAGGACTCTTCAGGTGGAAGGTATCTTTGCCCTAGATTTCCCCATTCTCAATCTGCAAAGAGGAGTGTCTCACATTTCACTTCGAAGGGAAGGGAAGGGAAGGGAAGGGAAGGGCTACATATGCGAAGAATCTGGCACAAAGAAATATAGTAACACTGTTTTCAAAGCCAGTTACTAATTGCATGCAACAAAGGAAAAAGAGCCAGATTCTTAAAGAATTAAAATGACATATTAATAAATATTGGCTCAGTATGTAAGCACTATTTCCAAGAAACTGAAAGTGCAATCCTTTAAGAGGGAAAAAATCTATACAATTAAAAGATGATACAGCATTATGTATGACAAAAGGGGTAAAAAAACCCATCATCAAGTTCTCAAAAAAGCATGGAAAGTGTTTTGAAACAATTTACACGCAACATCCTGCACAATGGTGACAAAATTATAACAATGCACATTTTCCTGCTGATTCCCAAGGAATAATGCAGTCAAAACAACACTTAAAATTTCATACCTTGATTATTTCCACCAACTGATCCACACCACTGTCACCTGGAAAGATTGGTTGTCCTAGTAACAGTTCAGCCAATACACAGCCTGCTGACCACACATCTAAAGGGGAAGTGGAGGACAGGGAAAGGTATCAGTAAAAGGTACGTATTAGGACATTAATGAAAAAAAAGAGGCAATTTTAAGTTACTTACTTTATTCCTTATCATGTTTAAGAGTGTATATAGTACAGCTAAAAGGAAAAAAACCCATTTCCCTACTAAATGTTAATCTAGAAAACAGAGACACCTGGCATAAAGCAATGGTGGGCAGCCTTCGAAGCCAAACCATGAGAAAACGAGAACTGCAAAACACTGTTTAAACACTGTAATCTATTGACAATAAAACTTCTACAGGTAGGAAAAAAGATCCAAGAACATTTGCCATCTGAAAAGAAACAATTTTCCGAAACCCTTGTGTTGTTTTTAAGCCACATCGATCATGAACCATGCATGGGTATCATTCACCACATAGCTAATGTTGTTATGGCTTTTAATGTTGAATGGACTAAATTTTTCACCTGTATACTGGAAGAATGCACACATCAGCAGATGAACTGGTACTGCACATATTAAGAGTTTTGAGAGACATTCTCTCTAACTCAGTCACAACAAGACCTTATCTTTATGCCAGTTACCTTCCATTTGCAAACTTGGCTTGACAACAGAACTTAAGTCATAGGTCAGGTCAGCAGCATCAATCGAAAAAGCCACCAACTAATTTTCATACATATAGCAAAAGCCACAAGTACTCACTAGCAGCTACTCCTCTACATGAAGAACTTTTTCACAATCTGTGACAGGTATATTGTCTTACACATAAATAAGACAAATATTTCAACAGCAACTTAAGAGTGTAAGTTAACACAGAATATAGCATTTTACTTTTGAAACAGTTAATTTGAAGGAAAAAATCCAACAAAACCAATGCAACAAACACTGCATAGCAGATGTTTCTGAGAATATGCTGTAACTGCACACCAAATACTGAAGTATAAACTGCTTAACACAAAGTATTGTGCCTAAGTTCAGAGATAACTGTGCTGAAAATTGATTAATTGTGACGTTTTCTAGGAAAAAAAGTTATCATTTCTTTAGTGTATTGTATATCTGGAAACTTTCACATAAATCTAACTTCAAACAAGCAATCAGTAACAGAACATCTATAAAGCCTATAATGCTGTAATGCCTCAAAAGGGAAAGAAATAAAACCATTTCCCCTCCACCCATCTTTTTTTCAACTCTCACCTACTTTTACAAGCCAATCTTCCTGTCCTCCCACCGGTAACTGTAGCATCACAACTCAAAACCCAGAGAATTTACCTCCTGAGGCCTATTCCAACCTGAGATAATCCATGCTACAACAGAGATCCTTATTGCCCCATGTATTTAAATTATGCCACCGGGAAGCAGGACACATCACACACGGCACAACATTGTCAGTTATGGCTAAAGGTCTGAGTAAGAAAAAGGGCTCTGACAATCCTCTGAACAGCACATTATCACTTTGTCACAGACAGTAGTGACTGATGCAAAAAACAATTTCAAAAGCAACTTTCAGGAATTCAATATTGATAGCAAAATCTGCCAGATAGAACAGATTTTTCCTTCTCCCCTTTCTAAACAAAAGAAGGACTGTGCAAAAATACTTCTCCCTCTTTAAGAAAGATATACTTCAATTGGAACATATGGTAGACAAAAAGCACTGCTCATTACTGTAGCTTTCAAAATCATTCACCTCTAAGTCAAATGGATGGTTTTTTATATAATGCCTTAGCAAAAAAAAAAATCACATCATGCTTTATCCTAAAAAGTAACTATTTCAAACATAAACAACAATCAGAAATAATCTAAAGTTTGAGCCTTGAATCTCAACAAGGAGACAAATTAGATTATGATTTTTGATCTTTTTAGCTTTTAATAAAAGCCACCAAAGTAATAAAAGCTGCTATGGCCAAAAAGGTGCTAAAATCTCTTTTGGGCAGCAAATGAAGGAAGCATCGTGTATAGAACATTTAATTGCATCCAACTGCTAAAATTCCCTCTCTAATAGCTCCTGCTTTTGGACCGATACACACAACAAAAAGATGCAAAATAAATAAATTTTTAAAAGTTCACTTATGTCATCTCATGCATACTAGATTTGTAGGAAATTACACAACAGTTCCATGGATAGCAGAGATTTCTTCAGTACTAAGAAACAGTATAATGTACTAAGTAGCCAGAGTACTGTAACTTGAAAGGCTTCTTAAAGGCTTTTGAAAAAGCAAAATCCTTTACAATGACTACACAAAACAAACGGTACCCCAAAGCTATAACTATTATCTGCACTTTCAATCCTTATTTTGTACTGAAAAAAAGTCCAATATATGAGAAGGGAACCTATTTGACAGAACATACACAAACCAAAGCTGACATGTAAGTCAACATTCACAACTCATTTCCTTTTAAAATTTGTAAACTACACTAAAACAATCTTTTTTAAAAATTAAGCTGTGGCTTTTTAAACCTGCTTTAAACAACCTTCTGGTCTGGCTGGTCCACGAAGTTGGCTTTGTGCTGTTTTATCCTTTCCCAGTCTCCTGAAATGCTTTCACATTCCACCAGCCAATTTTACACAAGTCTGAAAAGGCCCAAGTCTTGAATCCATTACAGAAGTTTTGTAAAAAAAGCAGGGAGAGCACGCATCAGTATTGCTGCCAAGTAAAGGACGACTCTGTCCTTGGACATGTACTAGGCTTGCTCCCACCCTGCCAAACCACAGCTGCAAGCCAGTCAAAAGATGGGCAAGTCCTCGCTCAAGCAAGGAAGCCAAGCAGAAACTGTAGAGGGTATATGAGAAAGCTGAGAACACAGCAAAAGGAGAAGAAGAAAAAAAAAAAAAAAACAACAAACCCACAGGGATGTATGTCATGAGTAAATATCTGGGGAAGTCTGGGGGAATAATTGCTGTTTTTGTGATGTGTTTAATCCATCAAACATAGAACAAATCAATCATAAACGTGTGTAGTTGTTCCCCATGCACTGAAATCTTCTAAATGCCTTGTTTGAAGTCAGTTTAATTTTCCTTGATTTTCCTAACTAACACTTTAAACACACACTGAAATAAGCTACAGGCATTTGAAAAATCACTAGCTTTTTTTCCAGGAGTGTAATTTCACCAACTTCCAAATTAGGACTTGGGCAGAGTTCCCTGGACAAGGAAGTGAACAAATCCTTGAAGCATCCTCAACAAAAGCCAGCAAGCAGAGGCTAACTTGAGCAGCTTCAAGCAGGCATGGTAACAAAACACAATTTACATAGGTGTTTATAAAGCTCTGGTGAGCAACATACTATAGAGGGAAGAAACTGGGCAATTTCAGCTCTGCTGAAACTTGACAGATTTTATGCCCCTGACTTTAAAAGGACTAAAAATTGACTCCAGGATAATTTGCCTTTTCTCCTCCCTCTTTGAATCTAGCATTTTAAATTTATCTTCCACACTTTGATAGCAACATTCCTCTTAAACTTGAAGTAAACAATGCACTAAATTCTAGATTTAAAGACAAGTTATGTGAGAGAAGTGATAATGTTAATATTAGGTTTTGATAGCTCCTTCCCAGACCCTGTTCTGCCTTCACACTCACAGCCAAGTATTATAGGTTAATAACGTTTCAGAGCAAGCTTGCAGTGTAACTATCCACTCCCATGGGAGGGGAAGCATTTTCTGAATTTTCTTTTTCATATGTGCAATTTAATAAAGGCAAAATACGACTACCATTCACATGCTTTAAGCTTCTTCATAAACAAGGTACCATACCATCCTTATGCCAAACTAACTGAGACAGTGTGAAATCTTAAGACAAAATACTAAAGTCTAATAATTTGAAATAGAAGAAACTGGGCAAGGCTACGTTCTTCATACCTTTGGGGAAATGGAATCTAAACAGTATGAACAGTAGATGGAACTGCCAACCAAAAGCAACCTTCAAATAAGCTTATTTCAGATAGGTTTCATAGTTAATAGTAGTTAATGCCATACCTTCTGTAGATTGAAGAACACAAATGCCATTATCACATGAACTACCTGCACACAAATTCAAGCACACTAAAATTCATATAGTCCTTTTTACTACAAAACTTTTCTGAAGTTTCTGCTACTTGACTAATCTTTGCAGTTGTTAGATGGGCATAACTTGTGTAATACCCTTGCATTTGAATTGCCATTTCAGCATTAGAGAAGGTAAGAACATGAAAATTTCTCTTCAGTTAAGGAAGAAGCATGTTGCAGGACAACCCACAACACGCTGCTTCGCTTCACTTTAAGAGGGCAATGGTCATTTCCAGTTCTCTGTGACCGAATATCCTGTCCAGGAATTTCATTTTTTGATTTCAAACTCTGCCTTTCCAAGCTGAGCAGCTAGCCCTCTTCACATCATGAGTATTATTCATTGTATTATATTCCAGGTCCTCTAACTTACTATATGGTCATGAAGGAGGGAGGGGAAGTTGAGCCTACTCTCATCCATTTACAACAAATAAACAACTCTGCTTTTATCTAACAGTTTATGGGGCATATTTACCTTTCTGTAGTTTCCCTCCCCCCACCCCGTCCCCATTCATGTCTGCCTCACTATCCCTGGAACTTGATGGAGTTACTCCATTTTGGAGGTAACTCAAATTTGCTGTTCTGGAAACTTTGGAAATAAACTATCTGAGAAGAAACCAGGACTCAGAAAAGCACCTCTAGGAAGTCATAAAATCAGCAGCTTCCACTTGCCATGTGCCAAAGCCCAAAGTACTTTTCTTTGCTGCATGTCCGGAACAATTTTTGAAATGCCATAAGAGTAGCAACAAAAAATAATTTAGATTTCAGTATTGTACATGGGTCCAAGTTTTTCAAATCAAGCCACCACAGATGACAGAGACAGGATAAGGCTGAAATCTGAAAATGTTTGGAAAGTAAACACAGGTATCATATTCTTCTGCGATGAAAAAAATGAAACTACAATGACAGGTGATCGAACAGTTCAGTAAATGAACACACTTGATGAGATTCAGCATGCCTGCAGAGGAGTTTCTACTCCAGTCTCCTGAGGTGAAATACTCCCTCCGTCTTAGCACTAACTAAGAAGTGAATGAGTAACTTCATGAGACTTATTTTTGGACACTCCAAGAGAAGCCAGCAATACAGCCACTCAGATCAATCTGTCTCTGCCAGTGGCTATAAATGTTCCCTCTGGAATGCTCTAAACTCCTACCAGCGCAGAGATGGAGAAAACGTGCCAAGAACAACAGACCCTTGTTATCCAGAACCACCACCACATTCTGGGGAGTCCTCCATTGCCTCATCATCTAACCTAGTGAAAAAAATATTACGGAGGTAAAGCTTAACTGAACAGCTTCTTTTTATATAAGAGGATCACATGGCAACGCAAACTTCTGCATCCATCTCTGCTCCAGCACCTATGTTTATCCCAGGATGTTGTAGGCAATGGGGGCAGCCATGCCACAGTTTTTTACCAGACAGCAGCACCCATGTGACCAGTACAGCCGGCACTGTGCCAGTAACATATGCTGGGATGGTTTAACACACACAGACCTGCAAGGAAGAAGTTTCAGCCAAAATGCTGTCAAGGGATAGCCGAGGGGCTTGGTTTGCAAAAAAAAACCTCCTGCAAATCAGCTGCAGGAACAAAACTACATGCCATCCAAAGCAAGCTTTAGAGACATGCACATACTTGCAGAATTCATAGTCAAAGGTGCATGAAGGCCCAAACTGTACATGCTAGGAAGGCATTTGAGTGGCACAAAAGCTTGTGCTTGACCGGTAACAAAATCCCTTACACAGCCATTACAGGCCTGGATTTGTAGCTGTTTGGCAACAGGGATTATTTAAAAACTTGAATAGATCATTTCCCAGGTCATTATTTTAACAATAGTCTCAGGTCACCTGGATGACACATGTAAAGGCATTAACTGCAGTAAATGTGTTTTGATGCTACTCCTGCTATTATATATATTTAAATACAACACTACTGCAATATCTTAAAAAGCACAATCAAATACTATCCTCATTTGTAAGTTATTTTTAAAGGGACTTCTGGGTTAGAATTCAAATCATGAACTCTGATGAAATAATCAAGATCCTAGAACTTAACAGCCACTTTACAGTTCTATTGTAAAAGATAAAAGATATATTCTGAAACCAACTGTAGTTTCTGCAACATTGAAGAGCAAGTAATGTTACAAGGACAAATTCATGTGTTAAAAAGACAATCTAGACAAAGCGAGACAGCTTAATGCAATTCCTGGTTACAGTGCTAAACAGGGTAAATAAGTACTGAAATGGCCATGATGGCTGGGAGGTACTGGGAGTCTTGGGCCACCAGTGTTACAAGGACAAATTCAGTGCTTCTAGTTGCTATATTGCAGCACATTACAATCATAAATCCTCCAGTTGAGGTTACCAAACAACAAAAAGCCTTACGGAAATAGCAGATAACGTACAAAAAAAGTTCTGCTTGGAACACTTTATTTAATATTCCTCACTGATTTTTAATGTAGTTTTAAGACAGTATATTTTAAAAGAAGAGTGAAGACCTCTCCTCTACATGTAAGCTCAGTTTTTGTTACCGTCCATACAAGTAGATTCTTATATACAGAAAGAGACTCTAGCACAATTCAGAAGAAAACAAGTAGTAGAAAGCACAAGCATGTCCACATAAAAACACCAACCAAACAAACCCTAAAAATGCAGTATTACAATATTGAAGCTTCCAGTTACTTCCCCATCCTTAGAGCTATGGATAAAATAGTCAAAATTAAATGTTCCTTCCTGTTCCTCTCTTTTAAGTGAACTAGCTGTGTTTGTTGGTTGGTGTACAAATATCGCTGGTTGAGTAGGATGAGTAATCCTATCTGAAACAGCAAAGTGCAGCACATGTAGCAAGAACTAAGGAATATATCCTGGTACTTTTTGCTGCTGGAAGCAGTAGAGGGAGAAAAAAAAAAAAAAAAAGCTTTCCTATGATTTCTAACATATTGTAAAACATTGGAAAACTGCAAACTAAGCTTGTAAAAGCTTTTTATTACTTCTTAGTTTCCAAATGCAAAGATTTTGTTGAGAAAGAAGTGACGGGAAGAAAAGACAGGAAGGAAGGAGTATTTGCTGAACTTCATTTTCATGCTATTTCGTGCAAGTTCCAGAGAAACTTGTGGGGACAGGGTTGGAGACACACGGGAAAGTATGAGCAAGACTTAAAATTTTTAATTTGTTAAGTGGAAAACAGACTCTTCCCTTTAGAATACTGGTCTTATTAGCACTATTTTAGAGACTGGCAGGTAAGAAAACAAAAACTCTTAACTTTAAAAAGGGTGTGCAAAAAAAAGCAAGACTAAATTCATTATACAGTTGGAGCAAGACACATTTCACAGGCTTATCTATTAAGCAGTCTCTTCTGGTGACACCTAAAATATTTGTTTTACAGTTATCCTCCGAAAAATGTTGTCTCAGTGCACTCTGATAATGCAGCTGAGCCAATCTAATAGCTCTCAGCTGGCAAAATGATGTCAACCAGGATCAGCTGCTGCCTTCTCCCTCAAGCTCCAGCCAGTTTGCTTTTACCAGAGATCTGCTGCTTATCCAACTACACATTAATGCTGATTCAACTCATAAATGTAGCAGAAAGTTAACCTACCCAAAAGCCTCGTCAGTTGAGGCTGAATTGTTATATTAAACAGACTGAGAGCTAGGGTACCCAGGGGCAAGAAAGAGTAGGGCTGGGGCTGCCACTTTTGGCAACAGCCAACCATAAAGTAAGTTCTGCCCCTTTATCTTCATTATGCCATTACTTTCCCCCACCTTCTTATGGCTTTGCCTCTTTTTTTTCTAGCAGGTAGTTACACAAGTGTTGCTCTAACACAGACAGATGAACAACTAATGAGGAAAATAAAGTTAGTGAGAGCAAGTAGCTCTTCAGGAATGCTTTTTTCAAAGAGCTGCAGAATTGAAACAAGCCAGCCAGCCATCCTAACATTAGTTAGGATATATTAACTTCAAACATACTTTAATGGCTTATAAACATATTCTGCCGAAACTTGATCATGACCTCCAAATCATTTTGAACATATTAAATGTTGCCTGAACAACTCCATAAGCATGGCAAAAGCTTTGCACAATACTGGGGAACCCCTTAGCAGCAGCATTCGGAGCTTGACTAAAAAACTGAAGTTCTCCACAATCAGCCAACTTACTGCTGTTCATTTCTATGATTTTTCATTTGGCTGTTCATTTTTAGGACTCCACTTTAGGAACACTCGGCTGTTCCCTGTCCTCTGCCAAAAACTCCAGCTTCCCTAACATTTCCATGTCACAAATACATGCCAGGTATTAGAAATCTTCTTCATGACTGAAGGACAGCAAAAGTTAACAGAATATGCTGAATCAGAAAGACTGCTGTACACAGTAGTGTTTAGAGCCAATAATTAGGCCACATTTTGCCTCTCACTAAAAACTCTTTACTAAAAAGTTACAGAATTATTTGTGCCTAAATCATAGCATGTCAGAAGTAGTAGTTGACATTTCTACAGTCATCCTTGGCAGTTAAAGTCATCAAGATACCTTTCTGGCTTGAGTTTTCATACCTGCTTTTAAACTAAAAGGCAAAACTACCTGGATATTTTTTTTTGTTTGAAATCAGACTTCTCCCCATGCATTAGAAAAGCCCATTTAGTAGTGCAATTGACACCAAAATCTCAAAGGGTACAGAAACCACAGCAGCCATTTACAACGTGTCTGTTTTGTTAAGAAATGGTACCTGACTATTCACAATAAACTTCTGCCTCTGGGGAAGAGAGCTGAGATCTCTAGAAACTTCTACACTTAAGTACAGAATAAAAACTCATGGGATTGGTACAGATTCTAACAAATACACATACTTACCTATACTGGAGGTATAATCGGTGGCTCCAAAGATCAACTCTGGTGCCCTGTAGTACCGAGAGCAGATGTATGAGACATTAGGTTCTCCACGAACCAGCTGTTTTGCGCTGGAAAGGAAACAAAATCGTAGTAATATTACAGTGCAGTCCAATGCCAAGCTTTGCCACTCTTCACTCACTCCCGTTTCCTAAATGCTTAAGTATTATGTTCTTTCTAAGCGGATGCAAACTACAGCCTCAGTGATTTACCATGAAATTGGTCTGATCCATGACACAGCTACCATATACTGGACATAGCAAAGGAAATTCTGACAGCAAGCTAAGTGATAAATAAGGTCAGGTTTTTGGCTGGTAGTTAGCTTTTTCTAGGTACAAAGGTTTGTTTACAAAGGAAAAAAGGACAGGTACAGCTCAGCCAAATATAGCTACCTTTTCAATGTTCAAAAGCTCTGGATACTCGTGAGAGGGTTTTTTGTGGTTTTTTTTAATGTTTTTTTTTAAAAAAAATATTTTTCAATTTCCATCAGAATATTCTGGCTTTTTGCCATTTAAGGGAATTTAGTGTGACGCAAAAGAGCTAGGAGGAGATAAAGGAAAAAAAAACCCTTTGCCTTTGTGGCCATGTCTTAATGGTCTATGACTAACACTAAGGCTTCACAAAGGCTTCACACTTAAACTGCAAGAAAACAGCCACAAATGATCTAACCTACAGTATTGCCCCAACTACTGTCTTTATAAGAATAAAAGAACGTAAGAGCATATTACTTTTGGAACATATCTATGAATATGTACTAACTATTAGATTGAAAATGGAAGATTAGATTTGGAAGACAAAACTATCCTTTCAAAAATATGATATTCAGCTAAGTAGCACCAAACTCAGCAGAATGAGAAGCCAGAAAATCCAACATCCAGACTTCCAGACACTCCCACCACTCACTTAGCCTGTTTTATAAAGTTTCAGATTTCTGTTTTCTACATAGAAACTACAATTAACACATGCTCACTGTTAATAGCAAAGCACAAGTACTACCTTTTTATGCATTATCACTACTGAGTTTCAATGTGATTCCTATTTTGCACCAACAGTGGTGAGGAAGACCTGAGGAGAATCCTGAGCCACGAGGCACGACAATGCAGTGCTTGAATAACCACCATCTGACATTCCCTCTCACTACAGGCAAGCGAATTTAGCAACAGCAGCTTCCGTGACCTCTCACACACATGCCCTAACTATTTTAGTTTACAAAGTTATAGCACAATCTAAAGACTGAACTCTGCCAAAAAGAAATCTATCTCCTTTCTCTGTGTAGGTTCCCAGAATTTCTGTACAACTTCTAAGAGCGGGGCTGGACTCAGTGATTCATTTAAACACATATTGGAAGTCAACGTGCTATTGTAAACTAGTATACAGATATCTACTAAGAGCTACAAATATAAGTGTTGCTTCCGATACCAAGTCTCTATAGTATTTGAAATGTTAAGTGAATTGGTATACATATAAAGTAGACTAATAAAGCTGCCCAGGGAGGGTGTGGAGTCTCTGTCTCTGGAGGTTTTCAAAACTTGCCTGGACACATTCCTGTGTGATCTGATCGCTGTGGTCCTGCTTTAGCAATGAGGTTGGACTGGATGATCTCTAAAGGTCCCTTCCAACCCCAACCATTTTATGAATCTATGAAAGTGTATCATTAGCCTTTTTAGGTTACTATGCCAGTGCACTCGTACTATCTTCCCCAAGCACATTTAACCCTAATGTCCAGGTTTTTTCCATGGTGCATTTCTCCCCTTTGTAACAGCATTTTTTTTTTTCCTAATACCTGCATAAATAACAAGGATAAACTTTAATTCCCTCCCTCTTGATACTCTTTTTTCCAGCTCTTTTTTTGCCCTCTCTCATAAGAGCTCATTTTAAGAGGCAAACAGAATATTGATAATTTCTCCTTCAAAAGTATAAATGAATACCTTCTGAAGAACACAGAGGATTTCTTTGCAAAGTTGCATGAAGAATCACTCTGAAGGAAGCCTTTTTCGCTAGGTTTCAAGCCACAGATGTGCTTACCTTCCGAAGTCACAGAGTTTTAGAACAGCTGTATCAGGGTCCAGCAAGAGGTTCTGTGGTTTTATATCCCGGTGGCAGATCCCAAAGGAATGGATATAGGCTAAACTCCGGAACAGCTGATACATGTATAACTGGAACACAGAAACATTTCATAAGGCATGCTTTCCCAGTCAAAACATTGTAAATAATTAATTTAGCACAAACTCTTTTTAGAAGAAATTTGTATTTCACTTGAAAAGTGACCCTGAATGTCTTTTAATGCTACAAAGCTAAGCAAGGTATTCGCACACCTTCCCCACCCGCCCTTTGTCATGTACCCAACACACGCAGTTCAAATTTGTTTATTTGTTCTTTCAAACATGAGCACAAATGCAAACAAATAGTTGTGCCAGTTTTTCAACATTTTATGTATCAGTCTCTACCAAAAAACACAACAAAAATCCCCACCGTTTGATGAAGCTGTTAACAACATATTAAATGTTGTCCAAGGACTATGGTAGTGTCTCAGTCTGTCACTTAAGTGAATCTCCCAGTTTCTCTTGGTGAGGGGACAGACTCATTTTAATTTCAATCTCTGGGCAAAAAGTGAAGGCAGATAAAAACACGTTTTCAGGATAATTTTATGCGAGGCATAGGAAACAAGCATGCTGAGGGAGAGTTTCCTCTGTTCCCTTTCCAAGGCTGAGTAACCGCTTAGCAAGGGGGAATACAGGAAGGGGAAATACTACAAAGCCAAAAGGTTCACATGGCAAGACTATTGGGCAAGAGGACGATGTCCAGCTGCTGGAGCTACACACTTTTGGCTACGAAACAGGGCTGCTGAATACAAATAGGGCTGTATAGCATATACACTCAAAGGTATGGGAAGGCCTATTTCAAGGTTGATGAGTCGTGTCTCCCCCAGAAGTTCCATTTGAGAATCCAGCTACAGATAGGACATTATGCTGGAGATGCACCTCCATGCTTTTATTTTTCTAAGCACATTCTCCACAGTTCACCTTTAACGGTCTGTAAAATGGGTGCAATTGACAGATATTGGTATCAGGCCACATTTGCCTCACTTTCACCACTATCTTTGTCTTCACACTTTCTCTCTCCCTTGTCTTTTTGCTTGTTTGGCAGAGAAGGTAAGAGCGGGAAGATAAATACTTCAATTTTTGGCTCTAGGTCTTTAGTTTTCGTATTCGTTTCTGAAAACTACAACTCTCCACAAAGAAAAGCAAACAAACATGTTTTCTGAATTGCCTGTTCAAGACACGGTAAGTATGTATTGTGCAAGTGTATTGCAAAATAATTCAAGAGATTGCTCTAACTTGAGAAGTCAAGTTAACACATGCAAGATTTGGAAAGTATGTCTTTCATCTCCACACAGCAAAACCCACACTTTCAAGAATTTCTAACAGCATGTTAGAAGTTACAAAGAAAAAAACCCCAAAAAATTACTAGAAAACCTTCCCTGCAGTTCTTTAACAGTTTCTTTGTTACTCAGCATCTTTCTGCCTACCTGAGTATCAATCAGAAGTGAACAAATAGGTATGAACTGACCTGTGTTTAACCAAGATGCCTGGAAAATTGCAAAAGCTTTAATGACATCAAGGTAACATGATCTTTTTAAATACAAGGTTATGAGAAAGGTCTGCCTTGCCAGAAAAATAAGTTTTCCAGGCTACCTGGAACAGGAAGTCCCAAGCATCCAGTAAAATTAAAGAGTTCAAGTGGAATTTTCTCTCAAAGTGTAAGTAATATTTCCACAAGTGTGATTAGGGCAAAGCTACTGACAGAAGACATATAAACAATTTGTCAAAAGCTAAGCTAACAGATTTTAGGGAGCATATAACCTGAAGACGTATGTTTCTACTAACAGACCACAGTGATCTTGTAGTACAGCTTGTTACTGCTGGACGACAAAATCCTGTTCTTTCTTAAAAACAGGCAGCAGAACTGGCTGTTGTGGAGATATACCATTTACAATTTATACAGTTATGGCACTACACTTCATTGTTGGAACAATCACTATTCGTAGCTTTCACTTTGTAACTTTCACCTTCTTTCAAGCAAATTATTTCTTAAGCCCATCCTCGTCTTAAGCATTATGCCTTTTGAAGAGAAGTCTAGAGAAATCAACTTAAGTGCGAGGTTTTGGGGCTACAGTGTGCATACAAGCATCTTATCCCATGTAGCTCTTCAAGACAAGAACCAATGAGGTCCATGTGGGGACAAAATTAGGCTTTTGGTGCTCACAGCAGTAGCCCACAAACTTACTCATGTGCCAGGAAAAAAGGAAGATAACAGGTAAGAGAACATTATTCTTCCTGATGTCCTCTTTCAGTTCCTGACCTTTGTATTACTGTGTCTTCCTCATATTGGGAAACTTAAGCTGCTAATCTGGCTAGTCTTAGTCTCAATCTAAAATGCCTCAAAAACAAAAAATTCTCTCCACACTTGGACTTCTCCACCTATTCCAAGACCTTTGTGAAGTAAGAAATTGTGAGTGCTTGCTTTAAGTCTCTAGTCTCAATTTTTCCTTTGCCAGAACAAATACTAATCCTTTTCTTTTTTCCCTCCTTTCCTCAAGACATCTGTGCTCCTATAAATTTCAAGAAACTAATTATGTCAGAAAAGAAGTATCCACAGAGCCTGTTCCTAGAATATTATTCTTCATCTAAGCAGATTTATCATTTACCTACCTTGACATAAATCATAGGGAGTGTCTGTTTGGCCCGACTATAATGTCTGGCAACTCTGTATACTGTTTCAGGAACATAGTCCAGCACCAAGTTGAGGTACACCTCATCTTTCTGAAAGAGAGAAGTTGAAAAAAAAGAAAAGGATAAGCAATAGATTTGAAGCATCAAGTTCAATTAAAGCATTCAGAGAAGTCAATAGGATGAGAAAGTTGTGGACATTTTAAAGTACTTTAAGTGGGAGTGTGACGTGCCACCCAGCTGTTTTTCCTTCAGGCTTGTGCACTAATACTTAAACATATGTTTTAAGATCACCTTAATTAATATGGTCTCCAACACAAGTCATTTTCTGATGATTAATAGGAACAAGGATATAATTGTTCTACCTAGCCAGTATTCTCATTAGGACACATTTCAAGGTGACATCTGCATCATTATCTACAGCAGTCTATTAACTCAATAATCTTTTACTTGCCAAAGCCCAAGAAGTGCAAATTTAGAAGTCCCAAACTCACCCTCCTCAACACCTACACATAAAAAAAAAGTTTGAAAACCCTGCATCTTTTAGGAATGTTACTTTGCTCTTACTGTCTACGAATAGTTAGTATGTATTATTAATTAGGAATTCAGTAAGCCAGTATTAACATACGTAGTCATTTTGTTTACACATATTTTGATGTCCCAGCTATACTGAACTTAAATTTCTGAACTTAACCATAGCAAAACACAACAAACCAAAACCAAAGACTCAAACACCGTTTTCGATATTTCAGATCAGGTTAAAGGTCCAAGTGAATGTAAGAGAAATAACAAAAACAGGTTTATAATAAGATACTTTGCTACAGAATACATTAGCGAAGGAAAGAATGAACAAAGAAGAATTAAAGGACAAAGTACTATAATCACATAGTGTCTAATTGGGGAACTGAGAAATTTCAGCAGTAAAACAGGTCTTAAAAAGACTTCTGATATTTTAATGTAGCCTTCTGTGCATATTCTATCAGGGCTGAGAATATATTTAATGTTGGGGGGTGGTTATAATTAGCTATATCAACCTGAAAAATTATTTTTGAGATACGTGAATTAATCAGAAGCAACTTCTTCTGCATTTGCTATATTTACAACTAGATCTTCCTATAGAGAAAGACAATACATAGAAACTATGTGGACAGAAACAGAACAGAATATCAAGTCTTTAGGTCCCTTGTCAACAGGTCTACTGCCTATGTATATTAATAACCAAAACCTAATATCATTTAGCTATAGCTATTTAATAACATTACTGTGACCTGACACATCACTTCAAGCACAGAGTGTGGTGTGTTACTCTCATAATGCTCTTTTCCTTATTTGTCTCTGTCATGTCTCAGCAAAGAGCAGCAGCCTCCAATGAGTAAAGAAATGGTACATGGCAACAAGCACAGAAATACACACCTCGAATACACAACACAACAAACTGCTGGTTTTGGGTGTTGTTAAAGACTCAGAATTCAAGACCTCTGATCACCATTATTTCACAACAACTGCTTTTATTTTCATGACATTTTAATAATTCTTACTAATACCTCCTAACAGGCCAAGTCACCTTGCATAGCCCTGCTTACATCACTCTTCTCTACAAAAAGGTACTCTTCTAAATAGTATTGTTTAAACAGCAGCAGTAACAGTACCAGCACTAACCAAATGCCAATGTCTGCCTTACAGTGCTTCTGAAACAGGGAGCAGCAGCCTCTGAAACCCTGCCTACACTGGAGCCTCTCCCAGTGCTGTCCCAGGAACTCCGTAATGACATGAAAGAACCTGGAGATCAGTCTGGATAACAAACTTTATATGGATAAAGAGGTCAGAGCTTTTAAGGTATCAATTATATAATGCAGAAAACCAATATCCTGAAAAATCAAAGCTAACTTAAGCCTGGTAAGGCAACAGGCACAGAGAAAACAGCCTCACGAACGTGAATTCTGTTTGATTCATTGTAGATACAACCTGATGAATGTGTTGAATTCTTGTCTCTTGGGTGATGGAAAGTCTTACTGCTAACAAGTCACTGCAGAGAGTACTGTTACTGAGGTTGATTACATTTGTTTAAAGAATTCACATTCTATATATCACGAAGAGATTTACACAAAAGACTAGAGTGACAGAACTAAATGAGTAGAAATAGAATTATAGTGATTTCATTATCCTCTCATAGTAAAACCAAAAGGAGACACGTAAGAGAGCAATGCATGTCATCACTGAACCCTGTCTATGCTACTTCACAACATTGAGTTGTGAGAATTGCAAAACTATTTAGTTCATACCACCTTTGCTTTGCTTTTCTCTCCTCCACGCTTATGTTCTGCTGGAAATGAGACTAACTGCGTGACATGACACAAGCATAAAAAACCTCAAGGCACGTGAATCGTAGAGATGGAGGTTCTGCACTTGCCCACCAACGCTTCTGAGGTTTGATGCTATCCACAGGGCTTGAACAAACAACATGAGGTTTACGTGGTACTGCTCCTCCGTAAACGCATTTCACACATTATCACCTAGAACATGAAGACACACGAACACCGTTGCCCTAGTCAACAATTAAGTTTCGATGTACTTTTTGATGTATTCAGATCTTTAATATGCAACTATGAAGGCAAGGCTTATGATGTTGGCTATGCAAGTAGCTGCATATTCCACTCCTGCCACAAGCCACTGATACTTCAGAAGTGCCCTAAATGATTCTTTCGTGAACTAAAGATGATTCAAGTATTCTGATCTCCCTCCCCTCCTAACATCACCTTGTGCAAATCTGATTAAAACCCAGAAAATGGTCTTCCAAGAGCCCTCATCCTTCTCTGTGATCAAGTTACCTGAATTCCCCTGAACAAGATTCAGGACAAGCTAGAAAGCGGTCATGGCCTGACAAGCTCTGAGGATGATGTAATTTGGTTTGCCTACCTCATGCATTCCTCCCAAACACATATTTTTCTGGTGACCCAGATGTATTGCAATAGGAAACAGGGTTAGCTCAAGAAGCATGCTAAACGAGGGCAACTGCTTGAGAATCAAGCAGGAGGATCAAGGCTTATCTTTCCTTTATAGGAAGCCTTTTTAAAACCTCACCACGTCTTCCATGTGTGACTTGTTCCCACACTGTTTCAAAGTTGCTGGGACATGAATAAAACTTAGAGAAGCAACTCTAAAATGCCTCTATAGATAACAGAAAAGTCCAGGGAAGACTGTACCATATAAATGACAGAAAGCAAAAACAAGATGTCATTAAATAACTCACTTTTCATTACAGACCTTGGGATTGAACAGATTATTAGCTTTCCTGAGCAGATGAAATGTTTGTGTGTACTCATGTTCTCCTGTGCTTGCTGCTAAGGTTATGACCATGTCCCCTTTAAAACAAAAGAGAGGGAGGGTAGGAAGCCAGACCCTGAAATACAAGATCAATGTATTTCACTAGGATTTTGACTTCAGCAATGCAGCTCGTGTACCTGCAAGAGCCTCATATGTTAGAAGGTGCTTTTTGTTGCTTGGCAGATAAATCCTCAGCAGACAAACACTGTTCTGAAACAAGACACAGCAAAACAACCACTGCCTTGTCACTGAACTGCTCTGTACATGGACTTCATGTGATCAGCTGTATGAATGCAACTGAAAGGAGACAAATACATGAGTTTCTTGAACTACCTTTGCAATTGGAGAACTAAATATGGAAATGATCTTTGAAAAAACTCAATTTACCTGTCTATTCAAACTAAAACCACGGAGAGCAGTATGAACAATAAACTTAAAATTAAGGAACATGTCTCTAGAATGCACATCTTCTTAATGAAATTATGCCAAGGCATCAGTATTGGGGCTATAAGAGATAAAGGACTCAGTTTACTTGAAGGGGTCACGTCTTTCCTACCTACAGCATGTAAATACATGACAGCATCCCTCGATGATGTTTCAGAGGTAGGTGCTAAACATGCAGCTGTTACTGATATGGATGGCAGCTATGCAATGGTTCTGTCAAAAAGCAATGAAGGATTTCACTAGGAGCTGTAAATTAATGAAACAGATTTTAGTGTTTCACATGGATTATACCTTTTTTCAGATTGCATTATTTAAACGAGAGAGTGTTACCATGAGGTAAGATGCCCTTCACCCTGAAGCCATCTAGATTTACACAACATACAAGGTCCAAAGTCACACAGCTTCTGCTCTAGATTAAAAAAAAAAGGTCTTTTTTTTTTCCTTAAAGCTACAACCAGCATGCATTTCACACATCCTTATCAAGCACCATGAGAAACCCAACCTTCCTTCTCTTATCTTGAATGCTGATATAATACAGGAAAGATTCAAAGACCTTGAACCTGGTCTCAAATCCAAGTGAGAATTTGCAGCACTCCTACTCTGACTGAGTAGTCACGATACACTAGAAAAACTTGAAAATTTAAAATATCTTGTAGCTGACTTTATTTGTATGAAGGAATGGTGACATCCAGTGGCCACATGTGCCTGCTTTTACTTGCAGTTTACAACCAGATCTATTTCAAAACAGAGCTATGGCTGCCTCCAAAGTGAAGGAATGGTTAAGCCTAGAGGTACAGCTGTAGTTTCACATAGATACCTCCAGGGGGGTAAGAGCAGTTGAAGACTCAATTTCAGTGTCAATAAAGATATGAATACTTTCTTTGAGTAATGTACATGTTGGGCAAAATATCACCTTTCCTATTCACTCACTGTGCATGACTGATTTTGAGAACTGAGATCTGTCCCGAGACTTATTTTCATATACCTACTTGTCAAAACTTATCAATTTGTTTTGTAGTGCTCATTACTCTTTGACCTACACAGACTGATACACATATGTAGGAACTGCCAACTGGGCCAGCTCTGATGGCAGCATTAAGGGCAGAAGTCATCCTCACAATGTAACTCAGATTTAGGAAATTTTCTGGGTCTTGATCTAAGACAGTTGGTTTGCATTGTCACAGAAGGAAGTGACAATAACTGTCACTGAAGTGAAGCATTATTTCCTTGATCATTGAAGTAGTCTAGGTTTTAACTCAAGTTTTAGGTTGAAAAAAAAAACCAAACCAGAAAAAGAAGACATTTTCTGTCATAGTTTTCCCCTCTAAAGAAAAACTCTAATAAGGAAAAAAAATCACATGTGGAGAGAATTTGGAAATTCCTGCTGATTCCTGTTAATTTTATGCTCTGAGAAGTCCTTAAGCTTTTAGCTGTACTTGCAAGGAGAAACATTTCTATGAAGTTGGAAAGGTCACACAACATCTAAAAGATGGGACTGATTGACTGGACATTTCTGAATCAGGATATACATACATACATATATATGTGTGTGTGTGCGCATATGTATGAATAACAGCAAACTAGGCAAGATAATATGTCATAACAGTTCAAACTATACATCTGCCTTGGGATAACCATTACAAGCTGCTTTCCCAATGGCCATCCAACATGGGAAGATGAGAACAGTGGCTAGAGCTGGTAGAGGAATGACTTGAGACCAGATAACCAGACTTACGGGACAGTTCGCTGGTCTAGAGAGAAAACATGGAGCTTCTCATTTCCACTGCATGCACCTACCACGTTGAAGATCTATCCAGTGACTGCTGCCTACTCAGCTCTTGCAGAGCCCTACTGCAGCCAGACAAAACTACTCTTTCTTTTAAAAATAACCTACTTAAAACCAGAGACTGCTCAGAACTACAACTAAGGAAATTCCCAGTATGTTGTGAGTCCTAACAGCAGTAACTGATAATGATTACCTGATGACTAGTGGTCTTTTTGAAATGAGCTTGGCAAGCCTCAGGCAAGGACTACAGAGATACTAACATCACAAAACTCCTCATAATTGGCATTAATTGCTCCTTTGTTGACAGCACAGCAGACCTGCCAAGGATTAAAAGGATTGGAGTAACTAAATTCATCTCTAGTGATGGCCCTTCAGCACATTACTAGGCTTGTGTGAAGCATTTTCACAGGCTCTGACAATTTGAAATTGTGCTCAAGGCTCTGTTAATTGAATGTTTTGTGCAAGAACTTGAAGAAAACCACCACAACAAAAAACCAAAAGAAAACAAAAAACATCTACAGCAAAACAACTTCAATTAAGAGAGAGGCAGTCCTGAAAGGCAAAGGAGTCCAGGAAGGCTCGACATTCTTCAAGAAAGAAACCTTAAAGGCACAGGATTGAGTTGTCCTCATGTGCTGCATAAGAGGTAAGAATAATGATCAAGGATAACAAAAAGGCTGAAGTACTTTATGCCTTTTTCACCTCAGTCTGCAATACTAAGACCAGGTACCCGGCCCCCTGAGCTGGAAGTCCGAGACAAGGAGCAGAATGAAGCCCCCTTAGTCCAAGGGTAAATGGTGTGTGACCTGCTGCTCTGCTTCAACAACATATAAAAGTCAATGGGGCCAGATGGGATCCACCTGAGGGTTCTTTAGGAGCTGGCAGAAGTACTCACCCAGCCACTCTTCATCATCTACCAGCAGTCCTGGCTCACCAGGGAGGTCCCAGGCGACAGGAGGATGGTAAATGTGACACACATCTACATGAAGGGCAAGAAGGAGGATCCTGGGAACTACAGGTCTCTCAGCCTGACCTTGGTACCAGGGAAGGTTAAGGAACAGATTATCCTGAGTGCCATCCTGAGGCATATGCAAGACAACCAAGGGTTCAGGCCCAATTAACATGGCTTTGTGAAGGCAGGTCCTGCCTAACTAACGATCTCCTTTTATAACAAAGTGATGTGCTTAGTAGACAAGGGAAAGGCTGTGGATGTTGTTTACTTGGACTTTATGAAGTCTTTGACACAGTATTCCACAAGATCCTCCTGGAGAAACTAGCTGCCCATGGCTTGGGTGGACCTACTCTGTGCTGGGTGTAAAACTGGCTGGATGGCTGGGCATGGAGAGTGGTGGGGAATGAAGTTAAATCCAGTTGGCAGCCAGTCACCAGCAGAATTCTCCAGGACTCAGTGCTGGGGCCTCTTCTGTTTAACATCTTATTATCTGGATGAGGGGGATCAGGTGCACCCTCAGTAAGTTTGCAAATGACACAAAGTTAGGCAAGAACACAATTGCTCGAGGGTAGGAAGGCTCTTCAGAGGGACCTGGACAGGCTGGAGTGATAGGCTGAGGCCAGTCACGTGAGATTCAACAAGGCCAAGTGCCAGGTCCTGCACTTGGGCCACAACAAGCTCATGCAATGCTACAGGCTTGGGGCAGAGCGGCTGGAAAGCTGTCCTGCAGGAAAGGACCTGAGGGTGCTGGTTGACAGCCTGCAGAACGTGAGCCAGCAGTGTGCCCAGGTGGCCAAGAAGGCCAATGGCATCCTGGCCTGTGTCAGAAACTGTGACCAGCAGGACCAGGAAGTGACTATGCCCCGTACTTGGCACTGTGTTCTGTTTTGTGCCACTCAGTACAAGACAGACACTGAGGTATGTGTCCAGAGATGGGCACCAGAGCTGGTGAATGGTCTGGAGAACAAGTCTGAAGGGGAGTGACTGAGGGAGCTGGGGATGCCTGGAGAAGAGAAGGCTCTATCACTCTTTACAGCTACTTGAAAAGTGGTTGTAGCAGGGTGAGTGTTGATTTCTTCTATGAAGTAACAAGTTACAAGACGAACAAGAGGAAATGGCCACTATTCGCCCCAGGGGAGGTTTAGATTGTGTATCAGGAAGGACTTTTTCACCCGGAGGGCTGTTAGACACTGGCACAAGCTACCCAGGGAGATGGTGGAGTCACTATCCCTGGAGATATTTAAAAGCTGTGTAGATAGGGTGTTGAGGGATTTGGTTTAGTGGTGTGCTTGGCACTGTGAGGTAAGTGGTTGCACTTCATGATCTTAAAGTTCTTTTCCAATCAAAACAATTCTATGCTTCTAAGGAACAAAATGGTTCAACTACAAGCATCTGATTTTAACAGGAAACAGAATAGATGGTCCGGTCCTTATATGAAGACGCATGTGAACACTCCTGCAAAAGACAGTGATGTTCGTGTCTTTTTTTGAAGGTGAAGGACAGGTGTCTTCATAACAGGGATATGAACCTGGAGAAACACCAACTCTTCAGCAAAGCCCAAACTTGCAAGTCAGTCAGCTGCAATCTTCTTCCAAATTTCTTAATTGCTGTTTAATACACAGCTGCTAAAGCACACATGGAATAGTGAACAGCAGCTCATAGATGCAGCTCAGCCTGCATCTCCTGCACATTTATTTTAAATGTCAGTCTAAGCCTAAGAGTAAATTTGCATCCCGAGCCTGCATGCAGTTTTGGCTGCATGCCTTTAACAGCTAAGGCTAAGACTAGAAATCAATTAGAGCATGCAGAAGAGCCAGCTCAGTCTCCAAAAAAAGAGTCAGCATATTGCCTATTTGGAATCTCTGTGCTTCCATGTATGCTTCGACTCCTCTGAATACCAAGCCAGCTTAAACAGAGGTGAGCGTAGAGGGAAGCTGCATAACCAGAGAAGCAATTACTCAACAAAAATTGTATTTACTTCACTTTTACATAATTTGATGCAGGTAGAAATCTCTCCGGTGGCTTCTTTTCCTCTTTTGGGCACAGATACAGATCAATCAGACTATTAAACACTAGAAATATCCACACGTGAAAACCTGACGTGTATGAAATATGAAAAAGAAAGATCTAAACCAGAAATAGAGAGGAGGAAAAAAAATAAGGTGATTAGTAACTCATTTCAGGTTTTACAAAGCTGAGTAATTTTACTCAGCAGCCACTNAGGCCAATGGCATCCTGGCCTGTGTCAGAAACTGTGACCAGCAGGACCAGGAAGTGACTATGCCCCGTACTTGGCACTGTGTTCTGTTTTGTGCCACTCAGTACAAGACAGACACTGAGGTATGTGTCCAGAGATGGGCACCAGAGCTGGTGAATGGTCTGGAGAACAAGTCTGAAGGGGAGTGACTGAGGGAGCTGGGGATGCCTGGAGAAGAGAAGGCTCTATCACTCTTTACAGCTACTTGATAANATTATCTGGATGAGGGGGATCAGGTGCACCCTCAGTAAGTTTGCAAATGACACAAAGTTAGGCAAGAACACAATTGCTCGAGGGTAGGAAGGCTCTTCAGAGGGACCTGGACAGGCTGGAGTGATAGGCTGAGGCCAGTCATGTGAGATTCAACAAGGCCAAGTGCCAGGTCCTGCACTTGGGCCACAACAAGCTCATGCAATGCTACAGGCTTGGGGCAGAGCGGCTGGAAAGCTGTCCTGCAGGAAAGGACCTGAGGGTGCTGGTTGACAGCCTGCAGAACGTGAGCCAGCAGTGTGCCCAGGTGGCCAAGAAGGCCAATGGCATCCTGGCCTGTGTCAGAAACTGTGACCAGCAGGACCAGGAAGTGACTATGCCCCGTACTTGGCACTGTGTTCTGTTTTGTGCCACTCAGTACAAGACAGACACTGAGGTATGTGTCCAGAGATGGGCACCAGAGCTGGTGAATGGTCTGGAGAACAAGTCTGAAGGGGAGTGACTGAGGGAGCTGGGGATGCCTGGAGAAGAGAAGGCTCTATCACTCTTTACAGCTACTTGAAAAGTGGTTGTAGCAGGGTGAGTGTTGATTTCTTCTATGAAGTAACAAGTTACAAGACGAACAAGAGGAAATGGCCACTATTCGCCCCAGGGGAGGTTTAGATTGTGTATCAGGAAGGACTTTTTCACCCGGAGGGCTGTTAGACACTGGCACAAGCTACCCAGGGAGATGGTGGAGTCACTATCCCTGGAGATATTTAAAAGCTGTGTAGATAGGGTGTTGAGGGATTTGGTTTAGTGGTGTGCTTGGCACTGTGAGGTAAGTGGTTGCACTTCATGATCTTAAAGTTCTTTTCCAATCAAAACAATTCTATGCTTCTAAGGAACAAAATGGTTCAACTACAAGCATCTGATTTTAACAGGAAACAGAATAGATGGTCCGGTCCTTATATGAAGACGCATGTGAACACTCCTGCAAAAGACAGTGATGTTCGTGTCTTTTTTTGAAGGTGAAGGACAGGTGTCTTCATAACAGGGATATGAACCTGGAGAAACACCAACTCTTCAGCAAAGCCCAAACTTGCAAGTCAGTCAGCTGCAATCTTCTTCCAAATTTCTTAATTGCTGTTTAATACACAGCTGCTAAAGCACACATGGAATAGTGAACAGCAGCTCATAGATGCAGCTCAGCCTGCATCTCCTGCACATTTATTTTAAATGTCAGTCTAAGCCTAAGAGTAAATTTCCATCCCGAGCCTGCATGCAGTTTTGGCTGCATGCCTTTAACAGCTAAGGCTAAGACTAGAAATCAATTAGAGCATGCAGAAGAGCCAGCTCAGTCTCCAAAAAAAGAGTCAGCATATTGCCTATTTGGAATCTCTGTGCTTCCATGTATGCTTCGACTCCTCTGAATACCAAGCCAGCTTAAACAGAGGTGAGCGTAGAGGGAAGCTGCATAACCAGAGAAGCAATTACTCAACAAAAATTGTATTTACTTCACTTTTACATAATTTGATGCAGGTAGAAATCTCTCCGGTGGCTTCTTTTCCTCTTTTGGGCACAGATACAGATCAATCAGACTATTAAACACTAGAAATATCCACACGTGAAAACCTGACATGTATGAAATATGAAAAAGAAAGATCTAAACCAGAAATAGAGAGGAGGAAAAAAAATAAGGTGATTAGTAACTCATTTCAGGTTTTACAAAGCTGAGTAATTTTACTCAGCAGCCACTGATTTAAGAAGTTAGCTTGTGCTACAAAACATGGAAGAATACTCTTAGCAAGGGAGGGATTGTTTGGTATATTCATATTCTCTCTCCCCTGGAGCACAGCTCAAAAGGTTCTCAGCAAAATTAAGTTGAAAAGGACAAGTAGCAAGACCATCTCACCTAGCTTCAGTAAATTAGTATGTACATTTATATATCATGCTAAATGCAAGGCAGTCTCTGAAATAGGAAAAAGCAGCAAAAATCAAACTATAAACATGCACCTTCCTAATACAGTCTGATCTCCCAGTAGCAAGCTGACAAGCAAACCAGGCATTTTGTTCAAGACTATTTTTTAAGGCAGCATGCCAAAACTATCAAAAACCAGTAGAATTGGCTAGCCCCACAATCCTGCCCTTTTCCTCCAAGCATTACCTAGAAAACCACAAATCACAGAAATACAGCATGGAAAAAGACTTGTGACTAAAAGAATCTTATACACACACCTCAGTCATTATTTGGTTGTTCTTCTTTCTCTTCTGGTTAATTCCATCAGTAAAATTACACACTTTTGCCCTAAAACGCACGCTAGGACTACACAAGTCAGTGCCCTGCTATCAGTTACCTCAAACAGCCTCAGAAGAAAAAAGCAAAACAACATTATCTACTCTGGCAAATTAATTAAGGAAGAGTATTTCGAAAGAACTAAGCTATCCAACAGGTCTGACAAATGTCTGTAAGTCTACAAAAAGAAAGAACCGAGGAGGGAACAATTTACAGAAGCAAGCTGAATGCCAAGTCTGTCAACTGTCACGTATTAATCCTGTCATATATTAATATATATTACATGCTCTCTTTGCGCTCTCAAACTAGAAATCATTAATCAAACATGACTAACAGAGTACTCGGAACATTTTCTTATACACACACACACAAAGGCATAAGTATGTGTATGCATATATATACACACTCATCCTCATATATAGGGTATAACTATATAAAGGCAATACAAATTCCAAGATGCTCAAATAAGGAGGAGCCATTCAGTCATAAAAAACAGGGAGAAGGAATCCATCTAAGCCTTTTGGTACAAGATGTCCATGCTGCTAGGGCTGGACTGCTTTAGACAAAAGCAGGAATTAAGTTTAAGCGAAAAAGAAGACAAAATAGAGAGTTCATCATAAGGAAAAAGAAGAAACAGGGAGCTCAAACACTTCAACCAGTTTGACAGATAGGCCCTGGAAAAAGCTAATAGAGTGCTCCAAATTTTTACAACTAGCTTCAACTTTGACATAGCCAAGGAATAAACTTAGTAGCAAATGAGATTTAGTATTGTTTTTCTTTTTTATGATATTTTTCTGTTGTTTCCTATTTTTTAATCAAGAATTAACCCCCTTATTCTGCTAGAATAAAGCCAATTTTAAGACTGCTCAGTGCCTAAAAGTGCCCAGCAAATAAAATGAATTAAAGTGGCTATTAGGCACATAACTTTCAAACAGTGTCAGTCTGTCTGGACTTCAAGAAATATCTGAGGTACCTCTAAATCAAGACAGATTTCAGCTCCTCAGATATTGGCCAAAAAAACACAGAAAGAAAAGTCTCTGGGCTTAGAGACACTGGTGTCAAGCGCCAGGGAGTAAAGAAGAAATCTATGGAACACTCCAGCTGGAACAAACTGGTAGAATGATCACAGAAACATGCAAATCTTTACGCAAGAGAATGCTTGATATGTAGGTATCAAAATTAAGTTCATTGGTGAGCTATTTCATTAAAGGAATCAGCAGCGTAATAGTTACCTCTGAAATTTTCTCATCGCTGCTAAACTTAGTATAAACAGATACTGGCAGTGGACTGTGAAAGTTTGTCTGAAAACAGACAACAATTGCAAGCCCTACTCTTCACAATGCTACTGCATTTTCTGCCATACGTTCTTTCTACTTTTACATTACTCTTTCCATTGGACTTGGCTTCAAGAGTAACTTTCTATAAAGCTTTGTTTACCTAGCATCTAAATCTGAAATTGCTTCCTGCATGTCCTTCCTGACAGAACCTTACATTTTCTTCCTTTCTCCTCTACTTCTCAGAGAGAGCTTGATTATGAGGGTAATAGGAAGGAAAAGATGTTACCACTTCCCAGCCAACAAAAACAGGAAATATTTTTCTCCCTTCCTAGATGAGCTTCAGAACATCAACTTGCTGCCCTTTAGATATTTTCCCAAACAGCCAACTCACACACAGTTATCTTCACATGCTGCCACCAACATAGAAACACTTGTATGACAATTAGGTGTCACTTTGTATTGAACTGCAAAGAAACCTTGCAATCTCAACTGCAACATTATGCTGTTGATGTTCTGCTAGGTGCACCTTTGCCCTAGGGACTGGTTCACATTTGTCTCACTTTGCAACAGGACAGTGGTGGAAATCTAACAGGCACAGAGCAGAGGCGTGCAGAGAGAAGAGCAGAAAGTAACATGAAAGAAAACTTCTTAGTGGAACATTAAGATTTGCAGGTCATGGAGAGACTGCATTTTTAGAAAGTAGCTTTGCCAAAAATCAGACATGTGGAGTTGAAACAGCGAAGTGGAAAATCCAGTCTCAAGCTCAACATCAAGTAAAAGATTTCCAAAAGAATTTCACTCAAGTTACTGTTAGACAAAGATTGCTGGAAGGGTGTTCTGAAAAGTTTTAACACTTCCATTGTTTGCAGAAGGTTTCGGAAAGCTGTTAGGTAATCAGTTGTGCTCTGCTTGTCTCATGAGATTCTACTTCTCTCTAACCAAGTTACAAGCTGGTTCAAAAAAGCAAGTAACCCCAAAACCGAAGCCGTCTTTCATAGTATTTCCCTTTTTGTACTCATTCTGCTTGAGAAATTTCTGGTTATACACTAAATTAGCACAATATAGTTTAAAACAACTACACCGCCCTATACCAACATAATAGTAACAACCACGTAACGCTAGAAATGGCTGCTATCACCAGACAATGGAAGTGTAGGGAGAGGTAAGACCGATAAAAAAATAATTATAAAAATAAATCCCATTTCTCCTTGATTCCTGCAAAGTGGTTCTGCAAGTGCTCCATAAGGCACAGGGCCAGGTACCCGCCAGGCACCTCTGCGAGAGGAAACAACAGAGCTTCTCCCATTATCCCTCTGTGCGCTGCACAAGACTGCAGTAACCTGCCACAAACAACGTATCCTCGAGATGTCAGATTCTTCTCTAGCTTCAAAGACAATGAATTATGTGTGTTGCCTCACCCATTGACCCACTTTGTGGCAACAGCACTTAATAGCCTTCCAGTAGCTATCAGCTCTGGTATACAGTTTTTACAGCACTGTGAACCTATGTTTACTGGTATCTAAAGACAACTAAACATGTTATCAGCTTTAAAAAAAAACCCTATGACATTTAAACAAATTACTGTCTATTTCATATAAATATTTATAACCACGTACTTAGGAAAAACTAGATCTAGTTCTGAAGATCATCTAGCCTATTTCCCCACTTCACATCAACTCCCACATAGTCCAGAAAGATTTTTTTTTTTTTAAACTTCTTGGATGACCTTGCTCTGAGGTTGGACAGATGCCATTTTGAGTTTCATTTCACCCAGAATTCTCCTGTGATTCATAAAATGCTGATATACACACAGAAAAGTAAGCTTTTGGAACTTCACACTGACACCAAAACTTATAATCCCCGTTTTAAAAAACTCAAGGAACTTTTACACCTAGATTGAAAGAAACAAACAGCAGTATCTACTTCTTGAGATTTATGATTAAATCTATCTACTTGCTCCTTCTCAAGCATACACATTCTCACAAATGCTAAAATCACATTATCCTTCCCTTTGGACTTTGAAACTCAGCCTGTACACAGAACAAACTCACAAAGAAGTGAGATAGGAGCATACAGAGACTAGGTCTGGGAAAAGTGATACTAAGTGCTTAAAATCTAGAGTGCTTAATGCTAAATCCTAGAAAACCTATCTGCACGTATGGAAAGGCAGTGCTAGAATGTGCAAATGAAGCCTGGCTGTGCTCCACAATTAAAAAGTGCCAATGAGTATCCAAATGTTACACTATTGTCGTGCTATACTAGTAACACTATTCCTCAAGGAACACACGCTTCCATTTCTAGATCTGCTTCAACATGATCTGTTGGGCACCATTATTTTCTCAATGTGATCATGTCTACTACCTTCACATTCCTGTCTCTAGGAATTCAAACAGTTTAGTTATAACTCAAATGGTTACTGGAAGGCAGTATCTTGTTTTTTCAGTCTTACCTTCTCTCCACTAGAGTAGAAGAAGTAACGCAATCGGACAATGTTACAATGATCCAACTTTCTCATAATCTGGAGCTCTCGGTTCTGAAACAAGAGAAAAGTAAACAATTAGAAAAACTCTCTTCTCACTAAGAGTACTTAACATCTTTGTAATTAATATCTTAATATACAGATACAAGAGCTGAAAAAAACAAGGAATCAAAGAACAAATGATGTTGGAGAGAGGCAATAGCTTTCAAACGTTTAATAGTCTTTCTTCCAATCACTTTATCACTTAGAATATCAATATATTTTAGTACATTTTCCCTCTAAAATACAACTCCACAAATCCACAGCAAAATCCAAGAACTACTTACTTACATTACCAAAGTTTCATGGTAAAAGGTAAGAAGCCATTATTTTTATTATCTGATCTTACAATAACACAACGTATATCAGCCAGAACTGTTGGAAGACTATTCCCCTTGAAGACTGTAAAAATAATGTAAATACCTTAAAAACAAATATAATATTTCCACCTACACACCTGCCCTCCTCCACACTCTGCAAGAGGTTTGTAATGGAAGTTAATTTCCTGTATTGTTCTCTTTGCAGTATAAACAAAAACCACTTGAAATTGAGTATTCAACTTGGTTCCCACATTTGTTCAAGGAGAGTTTAACCCCATTTAGACAGACAGAGGAATAGTGTTATTTTCTCATTTAATATCAATCTGAAAAAGTTGTTAATGTACCATCAGTTAATTATATGCATGATAAACCGAAGACTTTACTGCAATATCCACTGCAAGCCCCAAACAAATGAGCCTAACAGATAAAATTAAGTGAAATGCTGAATTGCAGGTATGAATAAAAACAAGCAACATTAGCACAGCTGTTTGTTATATTTAATTCCACAAGCTGTTGTTACAATACTCCTTTCTCCTACAGTCACATTTACACAACACTGTTTTTCCTTCCTCAATTACTGCACAATCTGCAGCTTCAAAAGCAGAGGGTATTTCTTACTTGGATCACAGGGCTGCTAATCACGCACCCTAACTAGTTAGAAACAATACACTAGACTATACATTGGTCCTACTGACATCATTAACTGGCCAAGTTCAGGAATATTTGGGAATAAAGGTATGTAGCTACTTCACAGTTTCACACTTAAATGCACAAAGCTAACATCCTCTTTTTGAGGCTGAAATAAGGATTTCATAGTCCTTGTATCAGAGGGTCATGTATGGTGCCTATCACTGCAACTAAAGCTTAAGGAACTTTGCAAGAACCAACCACTCAGAGCTTCTAATGTGAATAAGGCTACGAACTTCACTTTTAATTCCTCTAAGCCATGTAGTCTGGAAAAGATATAAAAGGGAGGGAGCAGGGGGTGTTAGATAAGATGCTGCATCATTAATCCTATCATCCTTGACACCCGCTGACTGAAAAAATACTTCAGTATTAGCCAGCTCTTTACAAACATGAGTGACATTTCACAGAATTATCAGTTGGCAACTATCCAGGTAGTAGTTAAGGAGAAAGCAAGTCCTTCCCTGAGCCTGCCTAGCTTCTTAACAGATTAAAGCCTAAGTACATTAGGTGCACACCAAGACAGGCCTGGTCTATCCTGAACAATGAACTGAAAAATTAAGAGAAGGCAGTGAGACAACTTTAAGGCTTTGCATGTATGTTCTGAAATCCCACGAATGTATTTGCGAAGCTTCATCACGTAACCTTGCCAATACACCTCATTTCACAGAAGAGAGTTCTCCTGGTAGGAGTAGAAGCTCAAATATTCTCAATTTATTCATTCTTTACGGGATACTATCAAAAAGAAGTCCATTTGGAGAGTCATGGTTGATATTCCTGAGACACATGGCTCAGTTCAGTCTTAGACCAAGAGAAAGACTTCATTCTCTTGTCCTGCCCAAATCGTGTTGTAACTGCTGACTTCAGTGGTGTCTCCCTGGACCTTAGAACCTGGGTTGGCTTTCAACCATACCAAAGTAAGGATGGCTCTAGCTCACATCAGTCACTGAAACACCAATTATGACAAGAGATTAATTTCTCCAGTTGGCTTTTATTGCACTTAACAGTGTTGCTACTACAGGACTGAACCTAACAGCGCAAGTTCCAGCAACTCAAACAATTTCCACAAGCAATTCATAGCAGAGTCTAAGGCAACTAATATTTTCCTCCCTTTATCCCACTGGCCACACAAGATGAGAATAATACCTTTTATCTCACGGAATTACAGGAAGAAACATGAATACTGTAAGCATTAATGTGCAAATATTATTTTGGCAGTATCTCTACTAGCTCCTTAAAATACCCCTGTATACTCTAAGATTGCTTCATGTTCTTTAGATAGTATGTATATGCTCATCGGATCCACTGGAGGAAAAAAAAAAACACATCAGAAGTTATTCTAATGCTAGGCTGGAGTTATATTTATACTCTGGTATCTCATCCTAGCACAAGCACAGCCTGTGCCCACTTTGATGCCTTCCACTCGGATCCATCTCCTTCGTCTCTCATCCTGACCATCTGCTGCAGCTGCACAAACAGTGCCTCAAGAGGTGCTAATAACAGGGATAATTCATAAACCAGTTACACAGTAACCTATATCTCACATCCTGTGACTAGACAGATGGAAAGAAATTTAAACTGTCATCTTAGTCAAATAGTCACCTCAACCATCTTAAAACCAAACTGGCTTATAGTCACCACTCCCTGCTGGAGTTAAAACTGGAAATACTTGAATAGTTGCAAAGCTCAAATTGGATATGTTGGGGGAACAGCTACTGATGTTCGTGTAAGAGACTGGGAAAAAAATGAATAAAGCATCAGATGGAAACTTCAAGTAGTCTCAGTTTACAATGTATTTCTCTGTACATCTTAAATAAATAACAACCTTTTCACATAATAATAATAAAGGCTAATAATTGCCAGTGCACTGAGGGGGGAAAAAAGATTATAAGCAGGGACTTTTAGTGAAATGACAGTAGTCCTGTACGTTGTACATGAGAGAATACACATGTCTAAATATAATGCAAACTAAAACCATTTCAAAACATGCTGATGAGAAAGGCTGACAGTGCATGATCAAAACACAGGGTGGACGAAAAACAAAGCCTTAACTCATTTTAGAATTCCAAGAGACAAGGATATAAAGTAAAAAACTCAAAGAAGAAACTACTCTTCTTTTCTGTTCTCCCACTCATTCTCATGAGAATAATGGTTTAGCTTTCTTACTGAATGAGAATCCAGGTCTGGTAAGCACTGAAGAAAGCAGTATCCTTTAGCACTGGCCCCACCACAAGAGAAAATCCCAAAGACGTTTGCTCACACTGAAACAGAGCTCCTGCAGCTCATGTTCTTTTGAGAAGCCGCAAACCAACAGGACATTGAACAGATTACTCAGCAAATTTCTGCTATGTTGATTTCTTATCTAAAATAGATTCCTTTATCCAGAAGTTAAGGGGTTGCTGACACACAGTTTCAGATGATTGCTTTGTAACCAGTGCATTTGAGCTCTCCACTAACTAATGAAACAAATCCAACATAACAAAATCCTGTTCATCACTGAAGACAACTTATCTAGCCCAGACTACCTGCATCCGTTCATTATTTTGAAGCAATCTAGTTGCTCATCAAGGTTAAAGGTTTAGTTGAAGATCACCAAGACAATACCAGATTTATAACTTTAAACCATAGACAATAAAGCTCATGTGCAAAGACTTTGCCTTTCTCTTTAAAGTCACCACTCCAATTCCTCATAGCTGTGCTAATGCTGCAGTTGATATAAAACTGCAAGATCATTTCTGCCTCACTACTTTAATCTGCTGTTACAGACTAGGATAACTATCACCCCCTACACATCTAGTCCCTTCCTTTCCCATCTAGAGATTTCTAGAGCTATGCCAGTTTGCATTCATCAGTCCTAGCCTGGACCTTTTCCTCTTTGTCCCCCTATCCTACCCCCCCCCACCTTTTCTCTTTACAACAGGAGATAAAGTGACCAGATCAGAGACATTGCCTTATGTACTTGCAACTTGCTCAACTGGACCAGAGCAAATGAAAGTGGAAAATCTGTACAACTCACGTCAGCACAACATTATCAGCATATACCCAATCAAGTGTAAAAATATCCCCTGAATCCAGTTCAGAAGGTAATTCCTCAGAACTTCCTTAGCTCAAGACATGCTGAGTTTTGCTCCCTGTCCCCCGCCACTTTGGAAATTCCCACTGAAAGCCTCAACCAAGTTCTTTGAGGATTACATTCAAAGCACATGAAATAGGAGAAACTAGAAATTTGTATTTTTGCATTGTGTCACAACAAGGACATAATCTGGTTCTTGTCAATGGATAAGATTGCGTATACCTTGTCCATTCCAGAGAAGGCATCTTTTTGATGGAAAGGCAGGATTAGCTACCAATCTGTTCCAACGAGCAATTGAAGCATCAGTCTTCTTGTCTAAATTGTTTAAGGCCAGCAGATTCTCATTTTTGCACTTTTTGAACTAATTTTTATTCTTCTTTGAGTGATACATTCAAATGCTGAAGCTCAGCATTTTGTGTTCTATCAGGATGGAAAGCCAGAAAATGGAGGATAATTGTCTCAAGAACACAGGCATTAGAGATGGATGGAAGTAGCACAGGTGGATGCAAATTTCTCAGTATACACAGTCCTCCTCCCCTTGCAAGTCGCATTTACATTGTCCTCCTTTCTCCTGCCTCCATCATAATCTTCTCCATGCTACTACATTTCTTATTCTTCAGCAAAGGTTTTCCCACAGTGAAGAGTCAGAGCATAGAGCCACAGGCAGAGCTGGGGAAGGAACTTATTTTCCAGCGAGAAGCATGAAGACAGTGAAATAGCAGCAGGGCTTGCCTTTTTTTCCCCCCTCCCCTTGCTTCCTTTCACTTGAACAGCCTGAATGACTAGTCATCTCTGCTAAGCTGAGCACTCACCTGCACTGCTAAGCCTACCTAAAGAACAGGCTTAGGTTGAGACCTTGAGAGATTTAAAGCATTTTCATACAGCACAGAGAAGCTTCTTTATCCTGACCATCTCTCTCACCACAAGAAAAAGGCTGGACTTCAGGCACAAGGCAGCATGCACATGCTCACAATGGTCTTTCAGTTTGATCCTAGACAGCTATGCTGTCTATGTCCATGCCTTGCAGAGACAGTTGCTTGCACAACATGAGCCGTACCTCCTAAACTCATCTTGGTAAAATGTACCAAGACAAAACACTCCATACTACAGAAGAAGTCATCATACTCACTGTAAGCTGCCTGTGGTACAGAAATAGCACCTGACAGGTTACCAAGGGGTAGTACAATCACCAAGATCATCCTATTTTCAGTAATACCATTAAGGTTCCAACCCTAGTTTGTCTGGTTTATCTTAAACTTAGTGGGACAGACTGCACATCATTTGTGAAAAATCCCGAAGCTGTCTGGCTCATTTCTCCAAAGGTGGATTTCAAACACCATCACTTACAAGGCTATTTTTAACACTGTCCTGATGTCGGCAGAGGTATTATGGAAATTATTCTATGGCTCACAGAACTCATTACCTTTCACAGATACATGATAATTCAGGCATTTTAGAGTAAGACCTAATCCCTACATTCTTCTGTGTCTCAAGCTAATCACTGAAATGAATCAGTGCTAGGAGGAAAAAGAAGTGCAAAAGGGGCTTAAGCACAGGGCCCTGTCTGAGAATCTGCCCGTGCCACTTATCTATAACTGGCCACCCACAACAAGTCCATTTAGTAGGCAAGCAGTTTCAAGCACAAATAAATGTGAACAGGGATCACAGTTTTCCTGATTTACATTGGGGTGTGACTTAAGACAAAGCTTTAGTCTCCCCCTCCTGCCAGCCATGGCATATTTTCAACATCTGCAGATCTAATGGGAAGATCTAAATTTTTAGCATATCTGCTAGACTCATACAATCCCTTAATCCAGAAAGATAGGACAATAAAAAAATACTACTATTTATTAAATATTTGCATCTAGGACACATCAAGAACTGCAATGCCACAACAACCACTACCCAGTTAGTGCTGGTCCATTGATGACTGTTAAATACTTGTAGTCCAGCAGGCCTAACGCACAGGTCAGAAAGTCCAGATATCATTTCCTGCTCCTGTTCATGAACATGCACAGAAGCAGCTTAGAGGGTTAGCTTTTGCAAAAGCACTTTGACTTTTACAATCTAAAAAGTCCTAGAGACATACTTACAATGCTAATTAATATATTGTTAATGTTTAGGGCTTCCCTAAGGGGAAGACAAAAAAAAGGAATCAGTGATAGCCATCAGCAGCTTACTGCTGCTGCAGTACACATACAAAATTGCTGCTTTAAATATTCACATTCCCCATCCTTTCCTTGCTTGCCATTCATAGGAATTCTAACCCTCACACAAGGGAGCACCTAAACGCTAAGTGACCATATAACACAAGAACGAGTTCACATGTACTGTGTCATGCAAGCAGGATGAGCAGAAGCAGCTGACAGAGGGTCGAAGATAGACAACGCTTGTTCGTGCATTTCTGTGCAACCTGGTAAATTGCTGTTGCATCATGCTGTGTTTTACTACACAACTACAAGTAATCAAAGACTCCAACCTCAGCTCCATTTCACTACCACATTCCACAACACTGCCACACTTTCCACTATTTGTCCTCATGTAAAAACCTGGTAATTAAGATCCTGAAGCAACAAACAAGAGATACGCAGCAGTATTACACCACAAAGCATTTCTGAAATGCTGGCCTGCAAACACCCAGGAACAGTCAGAGGTGCAAAACACGTCCGTCAGCTGTATTTTCGCCAAAATTTATTATTGAGCGACCTTCAACCCTGGCATGCGTACAGATCAGGGCAAAAGTGTTGGCTTTGCAGGCAGAAGCAGGCAGAAACTGCCTGAAGAGGCCAGTGGGCAGAGTGTTGTGGGCAGGAGACGCAGCCAGGTCAGGGCAGGCTAAAGGTACATGGTTCAAGCAAGTGTAGGTGGAGCCATCAGCACACTCCCAACCTGCAAGCCCATGATTTATTACAGCTTGAATGCAATTAAATGACAGAGGCAGCAAGAGGAAAAAAACATTCTTGAAGCTAAAGCCCTACAATATGGCATGAAGCAAAAACTCACACAGCCACTGCAAATGTGGGCTAGGCTTCATTAATCCCTGAAAGGACTAGATAGATTTGAATCTCAATCATGCACTAATGAGTGAGCTGACAAAGGCATACTAGTAGGATGAAAATCTGAGATACCACCACACACCTGGTTTCCAACCTGTTAATTGTTTTTATCATATTACTGCCTCCAATAAACTCAGGCATTACATCCCTTCTCACTAAGGCACCACGTGCTTTGAACTTTGTAACTCTTCCCCTAGGCATTCCGCAATGCCAAGTGCCATATACATCATCTCCAGCCTGCTCTTGCCAATGCAGGACACAGCCCCCAAGCAGAACACTTGAGCTTCATACAGCCTTTACACAGAGCTTCCTACAACTGGAGACAGAAATGGCTTATTTGTGTACTTAAAAGGACATGCAACAAGATCCAGTCTCTTGGGAGAACAGAAGAAAAATCCTGACTCTTAATTTTCTCCCTGTATCTCAGCAGTTAATTGAAGAGTGGAACCCAAATTCTTTGTCAGCTCTTTGCTGCCTTTTTGAATGAAAGTGGATTGTGAGAACCTCTCAGAGAATTAACATCATCTCTAAATTCCTGACAGTTCAGGAAGCTCAAGACTAAACTTGAAACATAAACTGATTTCCAGCATCATGTCACCTCCAGACCACAACCTGAAATTCACTTAATCATCTTCAAGTGGCTGTTTCAAATATTGCGACCTGACGAACAGCTCACTTCCATATTTCACTTCTACAGCATCTACTGTGCTCTGCCAGCAGCAAGACCAGATGAAGCAGTAATTAGGGTGCATCCAAAAGAAAAGTTAGAAAAACAGAACTATGTCTGCAACTCAGAGATGGTTCAAGCCCATTATAACATTGAAATAAAGTACAGGAAGAAGAATCGAAAGGAAAAGGTTTTTCCCCCCTCAAAAGGCAGCTTTATGCTTTCAAAGCTAATAGCTGTTCTTTTCCAGTGGTAGCATAGAGGATCACTATTGAAACACCCTTACAGCAAAAATAATTTCCTTTTCACAAAAACAGCAGACACTTTTTTCCTCATGTTTTGATTTTTAACTCTTCAATTAGGTAGAAGAAAGTAAGCATAAGAAAGCCTACAACATTGTCTGCAACATCCAGAGAAACTTACACCTGCAATCATAACTGGAACAGGTTGCAATTAATCTATTAATCAAATAAGTTTCAATCTCCCATGGGTATAAGACATTTGCCGGGTTGCTAATCACTATGTTATTAAACATTAATGAAATGCTTTATTACTCTTGGCCTTCTCTTCTTACATATGATGCAGCAGATGTTTCATGCAGACAGATTCCAAAGGACTTGCAAAACAAAAATAATTTCTCCTTACCCTCCTAAAAATCAATTATTTGTTTAGAGAACAGGTAAGTGCTGCCTTTAATATTTATTTTTCTTTTGTCTCAGGACTATTGCTACATGACATGAAGGTGTCTGATGTTAGAAGTCATTAGCGGCTTTAATTTCAATCTAAATGAAAATTTCCAATTCCCTAAGACTTTTAAAGGAAAGAGAAACAACAGGTGAAGATTAAGCAGGAAGTAAAGGGGGAGTGGAACTGGCAAGTGGAATTAGCTGCCTGCAGATGATTATTCATCAAGTGGAATTAAATCTTCCAGAAGTACAAGCCTTAATAATGAGCTCCCAGATGACCAAGCTTTTAAAAGGTTAAGCATTCCCTGCAGAATTCAGAGGGAGACTGGGCAGCTCCTCCTCTGAGGGTGGGGGGATGGGACAGGAAATTGGCTTAACTCCAGCAGTGAAGTAAATAAGGACTTGGACTCCTTACCTTATGCACGTATACAATGTCTTGTTGCCCGTACTCCCAGTGGGTTCCCCACCCTCCGGATCGGTAAGTTTGTCACGAGCAAGTATCAGCATTTTAGTTACTGCTTTAATTTAAAACCACCACATGTGCATATCAGGTCTAAGACAAGCCTAAAATAATAAAGATCTTCCCAAATTTCAGATGATAGCCACACATGTATAAGAATGTTTCAACTCTTGTCCTTCATAAGTTTATATATAAAGACACAATTCAATCTTCTCCAAACATACAACTTTGTATCAAAAAGGCAGCACAACATTCTTCCAGTAGCTGCCAAACAACTTCAGAAGTTGACCTTTGCTAGTTAGAAAATAAAAATTAAAGAAAAACCTATCATGCACATGAAAGGGACAGCCAAATCCACTATTAGAAGAGTTAGCACGCCAGCTTGATGAAACAGGTTATCTGACTTCTTGATTTTCTTCTCTCTTAGTCAGCACTGGCGCTTTTCAAACACTGTCCCACTTTTCAAGAAATCATTTCCTCAGGCTAAAGAGTGTCACAGCACTAAAATAAAAGATTAGGAAATCTTCACATTCACTTGTAGCCTAAATTACCCCAAAAGAAAGAGTACAGAGAAGAAGAGGAGTAAATTTTAGTAACTCTTTGCATAGCAAAGCACATTTTTAATGACAAATTTTAAAAGCAGAAATACAGTACTCTGTTTAAAACAGATTCACCACTTGGTCATGCTAAAATTAAGGGGGATCTCCAAAAGAAAGAAAGGAGCTGAGAGAAACGATTTCCTATGTCTGGTGAGCACCATAAATTTAAAGCGGCACTACCAACTCACAGGCTTGCAAGCCAGTTTCCCAAAGACCATGTCCAGCTGGACCAACACAGAGCAGGGCCAACTTAATGTCCATCAAAGTCCAGTCCTTCATCCCTCAGTATCTGCAAGATCTAGGGATGTTATTAACTCAGTTGCTCCCATTTCAGGTCGGTATAAGACAGCTGTGAATTACCCAGAGTAAGTGTCACAACCAATGTCTTATGAACATGTCATGATGAGAGTCAGCCTCCAGGCCCTGATTAGTGAACAGCAGCAGCTTAAGTTTGCAGGACAGAGGTAGTCTTCCATGCCTAGCTGCCCACCCTGCTGTTCTCCCAGGTGCTTGCTGTCCCTGCAGCCAGGACACCTGGGTGGCTCATCCGACATCACCCAATTCACCAGCTTGCCACTCAAAGCACAGAGCCCAGGATTCAAGTCCAACACATATACTGGGCTGTAAACTGTGTTGGTTTAACTGCTGGACGTATAGCCACTTCGAAGTTTTTTGCTGCAAGGACCGCAAGTGCAATAGCCATCTCATCTGCCCACAAGCCCTCTCTCTTGAGCTCTTTTAAGCATTCACTCATTGGACTCACTGTCAGATGTCTGGGCACAACTACAGAATTGATGCTAGGTCATCAAGTTTTCAGGAAAGTAAAACCAAAAAGCTGAAGTTACTGCTATAAACTTGGGCTTAGTGACACTGATGCTGTGTAAGAGCAGGGGAGCTTCAGGAGCATCCCAGCTTCCAGAATAATATGAGAACCTGCACATAACCCTGTAGTAAGAAGAACTGGCAAAATCAAA
The DNA here is from genome assembly GCA_013401255.1 of Urocolius indicus. NCBI lineage: Eukaryota > Metazoa > Chordata > Aves > Coliiformes > Coliidae > Urocolius > Urocolius indicus. The sequence goes on from WBNH01007296.1 coordinate 207,261, forward strand.
GGACTGAGGGAAAAAAGATGACTTGGTCAGACTCGACAGATTACCTTGGCACCATATCACCCAACAGTTCAATAGCAGTCATTACCAAGTATTTCCGAGGAAAAAAGCTTAGCTCCTAGTCATCTAAGACGCCTGAAGAACATGGATGTTTAGCCTTTCTTACTGAATTTGTTTACAATTTTCAAAAACGCATTGTAAAAACGGAGAGATTCAAGGAATACATGATACTGTGTGCAAGAGAATCACATGAATTGTGCTAGAAAGCGTTTCCTGCATCACACACCACCTTGTCAATGGACTATATCTTGGTTTGTGTTTAACATACAGTAAGAGGAGATTCTCCAAGGTTCATGAAAATATCTACTGTTACTAGTAGCCCAAGTTGCAAAATCTTTCACTAACCTTGCCATATGCTTTTCAACTACTGATCTTATTTTCCTTAAGTTTCAAGAGGTCTCTCACTGCACAGATCACAAAGAACAGACATGATGCGGGGATGACCTGGAGCTGAGCAAGGAAAGGAGATGTAGTTTTAGGACCCTTGCTTCATTTGTGACAAAAGAGACAAAAGTCTGCAGTGGGTAAGGTGAAGGTCTGCAGAAACAGCAAGAATGGCCTCAGTCACAGCATTTTATAACGCTGTATTGTGAAAAATGGATCTACTACTAGTACACAGAATAATCCCCATTAATGGATTTCTCTTTGAAGTTACATCTGTTCTACTCTGCCCATCTCAGCATTCTCAAGAATTCAGTGATTCAGTCATACATGAGAGGGATCAATAGGATACCTGCCAAAAAGCCAAAATTGGCCTATTCTATCTTAGATCCACTATGTAAACAGACGGGGGGAAAAAAATCCCCATGTCTGCATTTCAGAAATCACATTAAGAGATAGAATGCAAGACAAACAGGACAGGGCACCTGTCCTGGCCCAAGGTATCTCACAAACACCACCATCAGCAAGATACTGGCTTGTCCAGGCAAGCTAAGAGTCCGCCTGCATTCTGGCCTATTTCTCACCAGTTGCTCTCCTTGTTCTTCCTGAGTGTGAAGTTTTGTTTACCGCAAATTCAAACTATGCACAATCAGGTAGAAAACACGCAGTTTTTACTAGATGGAAGAATTTGTAAAACATATAAGCTCTGTGCTCAAGAAGCTAGCTATATTCATAGGTTACATGGATCATGAAAATTGGGGACACTCAGGTGCCAAACAAACTAGGCCTGTAGTTACCCCCAGAATAAGTTTCTGAAAGACCCTGACTAAGCCCATGAAAAAAATCACCAAGTTCTCTTGAATACTTGGTAGCTTCCAGTTAAAATACAGGACTTTTAAGGACTCCTATGCCACCTTCCAAGATCCCTGTGCTCCACAAGGATGCCCTCACTGTCACAGCAACGTTAAGGTATACATTTGACAAAATTTATTCACATAAGGATGACTTTAAAGACTAAACGTGAAGTTTTTAAACTACTAACCTGTTGCTACCTAAAGCAATCAATATAGCCACAAACAGCAGTTGCCAGACCTAAATACAATAGCACATCTCTATGCTAATGTTTCATTCCTCAGGACTAATTAATTCTTAATTCTCTGCTTGATCTGTTCCCTTTCCTGGTCTAATGTTGAAGGGTATGAAAACCAGCAAATCCTTTATCTTCCTATCATTTGCTTGGTTTTTGGGAAACATACATTAGAACAACCAAGGCATTAACATTTATAATGACTACAAAATTTAGTTTATGTCCCCTTGAAGCAAACAAGACCTACCTTCTCACCTTTATGGCATCCTTTGTTGGACTAGAAGTTAGGCCTACCCTGTTCTGCAGCACCTCTTAAATCTAGAGATTACGCATTATTTAATACTTCCACGAGAAAACACAGCAAAGGCACTGAATTCAATTTCAGTCAGCATCTTCTCCGAGTTATCTATGGCAAGTCTTTACTGGATATACAAAATGCTGTGCACGTTTTCTAAGCAGTACAGAATCAAAGAGGCTGTGAACAAGTTATTGTGCATTTTCCTAAAAACCATCTGCCTTCAAAAGCAGCTTAAAACACCTATCCAGGTAAAGTGATGGAACTTGCACAAGACTCTCATTATATTCTCCTCCTCCTCAGTTCAAGAGTATTTCAGCTTTATTCCACAACCAGAAATAATCATGAAGGGCTGCTGCACAGGAAGGCAAACCCAGTAGGTCAAAGTAAATGTGAATCGAGATGGGTTTTAGGCTGTTTCTGAGAAGCTGAAATTTTCCCCATGTTAAAAAAACCCAAAAGCTTAAGAAGAAGTTAACTACAGGTGCTCTATTGTCTATTTCATACAGAATGCTTGTTATTGCCAGTTTTACGATCTTGAAAAACTAAACTTGTTCCGTATTATTTCATGTGAATTCCTGAGCATTTTAAAATAAGTTTCTGAACTTTTTCTCTTCAGATTGAAAAAAAATACAGAATTAGCCTCCCACAAATGACTACAAACTGATGGGAAATGGAGGTGCTCCCAATGTCCCTTTAAAGCTTTGGTTTATTATATATCATGGATTATATAAATTTTTGTATTTTTCAAGTCGGGAAGCAAGATATGAAACCAGTTTACAAAGGTATCTTGTACTTCACAGTCCCTTATGTCATAGGAACTGCAGTTGCTAAAAGCTGAAGCCCTAAAGAGCAGGCTGCAAGAGTCTGTGCTTATCAGAAGCAAAAGGACCAAGGAACAAACGCCAGCAGCTTCATCTCTCTATCCCGAGTCAGGTCTCTGGAGATCAAGATCAGTCACAGGAGTAGGGTCTGCAATATTGGTCTTTGCAGCCAAAGCAGACACAGCTTGTACTAGGAAAGCTCTCAGGATAGATCCTGCTGACAGGAGCATTAAGCAGCAAAATACTCATTGTAAATGCTTACAAATATTTTCAGCTGCTTCGTATTTTAACAGGATTGTGCCTTCTGAGTTCATTTCCTTCCTCCACCATTGACCAGAGAACAATGTTTTTCCACATCTTGTTGAAATCAAACTCTAGGCAAAGCGTGCTGAGACCCTTTTGCATTCAACTTCTCAACATACAAAATAATGAAGTTACTTCCCACTGAGTACATGGTACTGTCTGCTTATGTAGGCAACACAGTATCATTCCCTGAACATTCCAGTGTTCAGTACACACAACATCAGGTTAAGACAGAGATATCATATCTTGAACTATATTCACATTCAGGAAAATTTAATTCAAATAAATTAAATTAAAACTTCCAACAATGTTTATAGTTGGGCAGCAGAATTCAGAGAGGCCTCAGGTGAATTTAATTCCCTTTGAAAGCCTATTTATCTACCCAAGAAGTCATCTACAGATTCATTACCCACAAACAGATCCATGCAGACAAGCCAGTAGGACAGGATGCCACAGCTCAGTGCTCTAACAGGAAGGGACCTTCTGTTACCACCTGCACACAGCACTGTGCATTTGCACTCAGTACAACCTGTTCCCACCAGCAAGGCAGACCCTTTTCAGAAGATAATCATCAGGTTAGCTCCAAACAAGAGTCCTTGCACTGTTTATTCTTCGTGCTAATTGATGGCCTTCATGCTGCCACAGAAATTGCTCAATAAGTACACTGACACTGTTACACAGCCAACACTCCAGGCAACCCTCAACATGCCCTAGTTTTCCTATGTCTGATACTACTTTCTTGTCCTACTAGATCTGTCATGAAAGTAGATAACCTTTATGCCTGTTATACACAGTTATAGAAGCAGAGTCATTGCCTGGCAGGAAATCTATTATATTACCCGCAAATCATGTCCTTTTTCACCTGTTCCCAAGTTATGTTGATTTTTCAGAAGAAAAAAAAAAAGAGAAATACACATTGTACCCAGTTCTTGACTATTTGCTCTGGCTCTTAAAATGCCAATTCCAACCACTTACTGTGGTTTCCAGCACACTAGGGAACGAGCATTTTTATTTCATATGGTCTCAAGTTGCTGCTTTTGCAGGTTATCTAAAATAACATGTGGATATTGTTAATAACGACAGTGTAATCAAGGAAGCCCAGGTATCTCAGGCAATGCTAGTACAGGTTACCGTGACGTTACACTACAGAAAAATCTAACCTAGAAAGAACATAGCACTACTTTTTTTCTTAAAACTACAGAGCTGCTAATATTATTGCCTCCACTAACTATTTTCAGCTCTGACCTCTTTATAATTTTGTAAGTCTGAATTGTTCACTATTTATAAAGTCTATTCAGCAAAGCATCACAAAAGAAAAACAGCATTCATCCTTATTTTTAGGAACTCTTCAGAAATCTGTGCTCACCTCAGATCTTCTGCTCTACATCCTGTTACTCCCCGACAGATTTCATCTGAAATGTGCTCACACAGTTGCTCAATGTCAGAAACTAAAGCAAGTACATCCATGCAAGACATCTAACCGAATCTTCCTGAAGTTTCCCAGCCTTTGCGCTACAACAAACTGCAAAGTATTCATTTCCACTCTTGTACACTTAACTACTAATTCTTAAGTATTAGTAGCAACATATTTTCTTTTTAATTCCTTTATTATTTAAAGGAATTATATAAATAATTACTTTATTTATTTTTTTTTATTATTATTATATAAAGCCAAACTTTTGTGCTAAGATGCCTTACTGAGTTCACATAGGCAACATAAACAACCATGAGTGGGGGAAAAGGGAGGAGATCTTTCTTTGTACACTTGCAGTGAGAGCAATACAACTGGTGGATGACATGGCTTGCAGCTCATGAAGAAGTATCCGTGTCCCACCATAATGATCAGATTGGTTGCATGCTCCTATTTCAGAGACTAAGTGGTCTGCAAGAAATGATTTCATTTATAATCAACTAACGTGCTTGCACTTAGTCTCATTTAATATAAATGAGATGCCCATTTTAAAGTCCAAAAAACTTGGTAGAACCTTTATGACTCAGGTGTCTGGTGACATTAAACTCAGATGAATGTACAAGGGCCTGCAAACTCAGTTTGATATCTGCTTAAGAAACAGAAGCAGATGAATCTTTAAAAAAACATCAAGTCAGATATTCTGTCTTCATCCTCATTTGATAAAATTTAGGGGAGAAAAAAAAACAAGGAGGGAAATATATTCTAGCTCTGGGACAAAGTGTCTTTTGAATTAAAAACATAAGTAATTAAAATTAGATCCAGCTGTTCTTTTACATATGGATTATTATGCTTCAATGATTCAGATTGGATGTTTGTATTTTGACTAGGCAGCTCAGGATTAAGTAGTTTAATCACCATGGCTGGGCTTTCAAAGGAACTTCACAAATGAAGAGGTGAAATGAGCATCTTTGTTGGGCCTTTAACAATTAGTCTTGGCTTCAAATTTCAAAACTACAGAATATACATGTATATAGTTTGGATATTTGCATTATGACACACACAGGAGTCTGGATTACTCATCCCAGTTCACTATACCAGGCACTACATAAACAAAAATTCACCTTGATGAAAGCAGATTGTATTCTACTTTATATGTCATAAACTTAACACAAACTTTTAACACTAAAAACATGATAAACACCATATTTCATCTTAAAGAAGTGTGGGTACCTTCCTTGCTCCTTCCCAAAACCCAATACAAATGCACAACAACCTCTGGTTTTTTTTTTAACATCACTCCTTATATTTTAAAACAGGTATCAACTCAGCACTAAAGCATCAAGCACTGTAAGTAGAATTGTCCATAACGGAGTAAATTTCTCATGTTTTTTCCAGAGGTATTTCTTATTCTGGATTATTACATGACACAACTTTTACAAAACCACTAAAAGAAAATGAGATTTAGTGTTATTTCCTGCACTAGAACATAGGGGAGTTTAGGTCATTCAACAAAACCTTCCTGTCTCCACCATCTTTTAAATTCGCTTTTGAGCGCCATATGCCAATTTCATTCCATAATGCAGACACAAAAGATGACTGGAAAAATGAAGTGGAACATAAAGTCAAAACAAGTTTCTCAAAAATGTGAAATGCAAAGTAGCAGAAAAGTAATCCTTTGTATAGTGTAGGCTAAAAATAATGATGCTGGTCATCCACATACCACCTTCGCAAGTCATTCCAGGGACCAGGAGATATCCAAGTCACAGGAAAAATTGGTAACGTTGCTAATTCTAGAATATGCTCAGCAGTCTGAAGTGCATCTGTCTCTGCACTACAGACACTTGACAAAACATTCAAATAGCTTCTATTATTTTCCCATGTCTTGCTACTACTTTCCAGAGCTATGGACAGTGCATATTGCCTTTAGCAGCAATGAAAACAACCATCAATTGGATGGCTCTCAAACTTTGAGAACTTCCCAGAAAGAGGACACCAGTTGCTTCTCAAATGTCACGTCTACTCAGGAAAACAAACTGGCAGTCAAAAATTAGCCCCATTTCCTTAAACCTTCCTCATTTTATTCACTGAAGTCGTGTTTCCCCTCTTCAAGGAGGAATCAGGAATAAAAAAGAAGGCAGCTCATTTACAAAGTTTTAAACAAAGCCAAAAAGGGTGAAGACACTGTCAGAGGGCACAGCACGGTTGTCTTGGTGACACATAAACAAAAAAGATCTGTCCCTCCTCCTTGCTTCAGGAAGCCTCCATTGAGCAGTAAGTGGATCTCTTCTGTCCTTCCTGTATCTTGCATATCATCAGTTGTTCCTTCTTTCCCCTGAAGTGTATAATTACCTCAGCAGAATATTTGAATAAATAACAAATACTGAATTCAAAAAGGACAGTTTACTACTGTCTGATTTAGCAGTGAAGTATTTTAAAGATAAAAATCTGTGTTCACTGGCAAAAATGGACACAAAACTATCTGAAGCCATATTCCAATCATGCTCTATTAAGGACACACTCCATCAAAGATAATTTAACCAAATAAGAATTAAGAGAGCACATGAGAGCCACAGGTACATAACGTTGCTAGAGGCATAAAGTGTTTATGCTAAACCTTCTGTAGCCAGGCAATCTCATGCTGTGCGACTTTTCTAAAAGAGAATACACAATGGTACAACAAAAAGCCTTGAAGTAAGTGCATGCGCCAAACCTCCAAGTAGTCTCAAAAGCACCATTTTTATCTCAGCAAGGATCAGTTAATCTTCTATTTATACCCTACACAATACTCTTCTCCGTAACTGAGAGAAAGGTGTAGAAGGTTCCCACTGGGACATCATTTCCACACAACATCTGCTTTAATACCCAAGCTCTATACAGCAGCAGCATGACCTAGGTCTCAAGAGCATTAAATGGGCCTACTCTCTGCCTGTTTGTCTTAGTACAGAAATACTAAGCGAGATTTATTTTTTCATCTTGCAGTTCTAGCTATCACATGCAACGTGTCAATAAATCCCTGCGCTTCAGAAGGACTTCAGAAACTGTACTGTGACTTATCTTTTTAACGAGTTCAGGCTGCATTCACAAAACAAAGAGCTGCTCTCTTTCTTCATTTCCAAGCAGCTACACACTTAGATAGACTAATCTATTGTAGCTGTCACTGAATACTTAATTTTTAAATGAGAATGAGAAAAGCAAAATCCGCTCCACTGTTCTGTAATTCACCAATCTCAGAGATGCACATCCAACACGAGAATATATTCTCAGGTGAGATATACAGTCATGGTAATACTTGTAAAAGGCTGCAATAGATCTTTCTGTTCATGTCCACAATATTCACAACTGCTTTTTAGTATCTGCATGGCAACCCAAAAAATGAACAAAGTTAGAGACAGCTTTGACCTCAGGTACACGGGCCTATGAATATGTGCCATAAACAAGGCTTCCTGTAAGCAGGTGTCACCCAAAAGTAAAACTTGGATTTCCAAATGTGAACAATAAAAAAAAGAGGATATCCCTACTGCTTGTGGAGTTGCTTTTCTATGCCAGTCCTTCTCAGGTGTTTAGGCAGCAAAGCCAAAAAGACAAAGGTAAGAGTCTCTTCAAAATGGAACTTAATTTGACCAAGATCATGAATTTTGCAGCATCTTCAATTATACTCACACATCTATACTATACTGGTGATACATGGCAGAGTAACAGCTACTTATATGCTTTAAACTACACATTTCCATCACTTAATGCGTTTGCAATTATTTTAAACTATAAGCTTCACTCTGAATGTCATTATATCAGAATAGCATCCCTAAAAATGTTTTTCTTTAACCTCTGTGTCTCAGAGCAGTCTCCAACTTAATTTAGTAATATATATATATGGAATATATATTTCATGGAATATATACACACCCATTTCACAAACCTGAGACATATGAAATCGTTTCCTTTAGGAGACATGAGAGACAACAGAAACTAAACCAAAGCATTATTACAGCAGTTACATGAACTACCTGCACCAGTGTAGCAAAATACTTTTTATAAATTTAATACGTGTTAAGGCTCTTTTTGTTGGTCAGTAGATTCATATAGCACAAGTTTAATTTTAGTCTCAAGTTATGTACTAGAAGTGGATGAGGAGACAGAAAAATGACCTCAAACAGTAATTGTGTTTTTAAAATCCTATCTTTAGTCCTAGTCTAGGGAGTGCCACAGAAAAACTCATGGAAATGGAAAAGCACAAAATCCAAAATAAATGAACCACTTGAACTGTGGCATGTTGAGACATCTCATGCTAGCATCCACGAGGTAGGGGGGAGTAAAGCCCTCAAGGGCTCTTTTGACTCCTCTGTTTTTAAAGAACACACTCTTAGAGCAAGTACTTCCTTACTAACACATGGGTTTCCACATGGAAACATGTGGAAACACTGTTGTACACACACACACAGGCAGCCACGTCTGCAGACAAAGAACATTTCCTTTTCTTCTCCAGGCCAATTGCAGCTGGACAATGCTGCAATCCCTGAGCAGCTATTTTCAGTCTACTTCCCACCTAAATATGAAAACCGAAATCAATGCTCTTTATATAAACTCCAGCTCACCTCTATATTCCACACTGAAGACCTACTTTGTATTAATACCTACCAAGCATCCAATTCATCACATCAGAAAACATCTGTATAAAGTCTTAACACAACTATAAAAAAAATTTCATTATTTAGGTTTGTAACATAAAGCAAAGTGAAGAAAATGCCTCTTAGTCCTCTTAGATATCTTCTAGACCACTAATGTTTCAGTTGATAAAAATGAATGGTATACTGCTTATCCGAAAAAATCCCAAAGCAAGGGTACAAAAAAGTTTTTGGTTCATTTGCAAAGCACAGTGTTTTCAAAAATCAGAAAACAAAATTAAATACATGGCTGTGAGTGAGAATTCAGATATCTACCTATCCTCTTCAGTGTGCTGTGAACAGACACGCACTGCAACCACAATTATAGCCAAATGACAGAACTGGTTCCAATAAGCTGGCTTCTGGGAGACAGACGGATCAAGTACTGCTATAAGAAATGCTATTATCTTGGTAAACAACGCTGATAATCTGGCTAAACTACCATTTGGACCAGAGCTACACATTTGGCCTACATACAAGAGTTATAGGCACAGAGTTGAAGAAACTGTTTGGAACCAAATGTAGCCCTCCAGCTCTCTATAAGATGGAAAAATGTCCTGAACACATGCCCAGGAATCTCCCATTCCACAAATCACATCTAACAGTCTCAGACTTTAAGAGGGACAGCACTCCCCCAAATAGAGATAGGTAGGACTGGAGAGATAGTTTTGAAAAGGTCTTGAATCAGGCTCAATTAGCTTCCTTCTGATAGTTTTGCAAATGTTTGTAATACTTGCCAATGTCACTGGAAAATATTTTCAGTCTTCCTTCCGCACTTGTGATACAAACACAAGCTATCACATTAAAGTAGTCAGAAGACAGATCTCTTGATCTGGGTGTTCTTTCTAGCTATTTAACAGTGAAATTAAGGCTTCTTTTTAAGAGTGCCACCTCCATAATGGTCTTATGAACAGTGATTCACTATTCCTTAGATCTTCAAAGTAGCTAAGATGTGCACATACTCTAAGACTTAAAAGAATGGTGCTTAAACCTTATTAGCTCTCATCACCATGTCTTTGCTTTCTGACTTTTTATCCCTTGGGTATTTTCAATTCACCTAAGATAGGGTAAATCAAAGGAGACATTATTTTGAGAGGTCTTGCCGATTGATATTTGACTATTCAATGATTTTTATATGGAGATAGGAAATGAGCTCAGTTAGCTCTCACACACAGTACAAATTAACAAAGGATGTGCCATAGTTCAGTGGAAACTTGTGCAGACAAGAGGTCACAGAGAAAGATGATCATGAATACACCAGAGAAGGTCCAACTTCTACATCACATTTGAGACTTAAAATGCTGACTTAAGATGAAGATAGTATTCATTCTGAGTCTTTATGATAACCTCCGATTACTTCTCTAGAAAGAGGCAAAGTACTTCACTCAGACACTGTGTGTTTGAAAGAGTCTACGGCTCAGGAAGGCACATGTGGACAGAATTCTATGTAGAATGTCACTTTTCAATAGAAAAAATGGCTTCTTTTTCAACTATACATTTAACATTCTCATAGCAAAACTACAATACATAGGAGCATGGGAAAAAGATTTACTGGCATGTTAAAAGGCAAGATGCTTCTTGCCTCCTGTTTGAATCCGGTGAAGGGAGACCAAGACTTTAGAGACAACGATCTTTTTTCTGCTGAAAGCTTTCCATCTGGATTCCCCAACACTTTTCAAGAGGCTAGGTATCCAACTGCTGTTTCTTTGTCAGTTTATAGACACAACTACCTACCCTAAAAGTCTTTAAACCCTTATTTCTGTCAGGTTACTAGGGACATCCCTCCTCATAAAAGAATGGCTATACTAACAGTGACCTTGGTAGACTGAAATCCCCTAAAAATGCAACCCTTTTCCAATATAACGCCACTATCTGCTGTATCTTTAACAGTCAAGAATAATCAAGAACCAAGAAATAAGCCAGGGAGGGTCAGCCAAGAGTAGAACTAAATAAACTCAATTTGAAGTTCAGCTCTTACAGTGGTCTGTTAACCCCTGAGATTCAGAGAGCAAAAGATGATACACCTCATTAAGCAACAGGTTCACACTTTTTGTACATACATGTTTACAGCATGACACCTTCAACCACAGAGATGACTGTCTCAAAATGTTAGCAGAACTAAAGAACTTAAACACCTAGCCATTTTTCAATGGGAATTCTTCTTTATGGTCTTGAATTTTTCATGGGAGCTGCTATGATCAGAGTTGCTGTAATTAAGTTAACACAAACAGCAGATATGGATTACTTTGAGAAAAGGTCTTTTTATACTTAAGCAGCTTGACATGTTTGAGGCAGGAACTGAAGGAAAGCTGTAGCTCTTTCAGAAGCATTTCTAACAGCTCACAAAAATACACACACCCAACAGAGGAGGAGAAACCAGAACCTCAGCATACGATTTATTATTCTCCATCCTGCTAATTTATTGGGTTTTTAAGACTCAGATGAACACCGAGACTTTACAAATTTAAAAAAAAAAAAAGGTGTAACTGGTCATAACATGTATTCCTCCCATAGCTAAAAACAGGAAAGAGTACTGCCTCAGTGGCCTCAGCTTTATCAATACAGGACTTCATGTTTATGGACCATCAGGGCCCCAGTCTGACATCCTCGCACACTCCAGAAGATCTGCCTGTTTAAATAATTTAGGCAACTAAGCCTTAAGCACATGCAGTTGTGGACCTAGGCAGTCCCTGAATGATTTGACAGACTGGAGGACATGAATGGTTTTCATTACAGAATTTGGCTTTCTCTTGTTGCACATTTTGGGTCTACGTGAGACATTAACAAGAAATGTGATGCCCAATCTAGATTGTGTGAAAAGGTGCAGGATTATTAAGAACTCTCTTCATCATTTAGATGGTGACAGCCTAGAACTAAAGCAGAAACATTAAGTACTGCAATTCAGATGTGAAGAATTTAAGCATTTTATTCTCAGTCAGCTGAGAAATATTTCTAGCAGTTCTTGCATTCCTTTCAACAGGATTGCTTAAGAATGGGCACAGAATAACAGACATAAAAACTAGGCTAAGAATTTCCTATTTGACTAACATATCTGCTTTCTTCTTATTGCTTTTTGCAGGATTAGACAGCAACATGACTGACTGAAGAATATTCCAATGAATATGCCAACAAAAGCAGTGCAAGAAAATTTATGCTACCATGGATTTCTTTACAAGCACAACAATTAGGCTATTGTCAGTTAAGGGTCTGTACAGATACCCAGATGAAAATATTATTAAATATTATAAACAATTTAAATGCATTTATCTTTATTGATGTTTTGCATGAGGACCTATTCTTGTGCATCGGTGGGATACAAGCACAAGCAGTACAGATCTGTGAAAGCTGGGACAAAGTCTTTAGGAAATTTTGCCATTTCAATGGATTTCAGCTCCAAAAGCTTGTGAATAGCAATCTTACACCATTTTTCAAAGACAATTATCTCTTTCTTAACCTCGTTAAGCTTTTAACTTAAAAGAATTTGAAGAAAATATGAACCTCCATACTGACCAGAGACAAATACAGTGGTCTCATAGATGAAACAGCAGCAGTTTGTGAACTACTCACCTAAGTATCATTGTAATTGTCCAAAATGACATTACTTAAACTCCTCAGTTTTAATACAGAGATCTAGCTTAATGAAGGCAGAAGAACTGCAAACCTAAATTAAGCATAAATGTCTATATTTTATTAATTCCCCCCCACCACTTGCTTCTATCCCTAGTGCTCTAGGTTACACTGAACTCCAGACATACTCATTTTAAAACCCAGAGCACTTTCAGAGACCCTATTTAAAATAGCCACACAGGAACCACATCTCCAACCTGAAGAACAACTAATGCGCAACAAGGGATTAGAAATAAACAGGAGCATTACAAACTACCTTAACCATCACAGAAACAGTAATACTCAACTCTGCAGCAGAGATTTTGCACTCACTTCACCCTGACATAGACCAATGCTGCTTCCACTTCAGTGGAGGCTGCCAAGAAATGTGTCATAGTAACAGAAAAGGAAGAAAGACTACCCCCTCTGCTAATTCCAGCTTTCACGCTAGCTTTTTAACCTGGATAAAAGTACCTTAACTTCCTGACAGAGATCTAAAAATTGGCAGCTGTGTCGCATTTTCCAAATCTTCACAATAATTCCCTCCACATTTACAAAATGAAGCAGCAGCCTAGAAGTTACACTCTTTGGATTTCCAAAAGTTTCTGAATCATGTCTTCTAAGTTTCAAGATTTCCTGCTGACTTCTCTAAGAACATTAAGACCCAAACCACAATAAAATTATACTCTGTATACCAAGATAAATCTATCAGGATATAGAGATGAGCGGGCACCAGCTTGAACAATCTACGCTTCAGGAAGGAACTTCTGTGCATTACCCTCCTCTTGCTGCTTCTCCATCAATGAGATCAGTGCAGATAAGTATCTCTGAAGTGCTCCCTCTCTTCCATCAGAAGTTTGATAAAGTTGATTAATTCAAAAAAGCTACTGCCACCTTTGGCTGTTTTCAACAGGGTTGTCCTCATCACTACTGAACCAGAGGTGTACATTAATGGGAGAAGTGACAGCTTTCTTAAGGAACTGGATTCACCAGGGTTTGGACCCTATGTGGAAGTGACAAGAACCCTAGTTGTGCTGCACACCACAGCTTTGCTCTCTGAACAGAAGAGCTGGTCTGCTTCTGCTACACTGCAACCAAACTATATGGCCAACAGACATTCAAGTTCCCTATTTAACTGGTAAAGTATCTGGTCCAGCAACCTAGATCAGACGTTCCCAAAGAGTAGCATACCCTAAAGTAATTGTATGCTATTCTTGATATAAGATACATCTCTCTAGCTTCCAAATCTGTCCAGGCACAGGCTTTCATCCAGGCTGTAGGAATTTACGCCTCCTGCCAACAGAACATACACTTCCAGATCAGAATGTGAAAAGAAAGCAAGGACTAAACTGATGAATGACAAGAAAAGCTAGAGAGCTGAGACCAAAGGCAGACAATGTTGTGCAGCTAAGACACAAATTTGGGATAAGAACATAAAAAATTGGCACATGCAAATCATTAATTAAAAAATATTTTTAAACTTCATACTGTCTCTATAAAACTACACATTCGCTAACTTTTCATTCCCCTTAGTTTAGGGGTATTAAAGCCTCCAGGTACTGGATGTTCTCAGTTTATGTCATCATGACTAGGCAATTAGTTTATGAGTCCTAAGTGGAAACATCCTACTTATCTTTTTGGTTTAGCTTTTCTCCTTAAAAAAAAAAAGGAGTAATATGCAAAAGATGTCACTTTTTCCTGATAATTTGAAGAAACACTACATATCCTACCATTTCAGAGTAGGATAATATCACTGGATTGAAACAAAAACAATCAAAGACTTAAATTTTATTCTACATGCCCAATATAGGTTTATAAAAAAATTAAGACATCACAAACTGTTAGTATCTGACAGGCAGGAACTAAAACACTCCACCAAGTTTTCATTTGGACACACTACACAACCTCAAAGTCATGAGACTTAACAAATGAAAGGTTTTGGTCCAAAGCACTAGCTGGCATCTATCAAGCACGACATGGTAACGAAAGTGTCTTGGCCTTCCCCCTAAAACTATGCAATGAGAAGAGATCAAAAACTTCTTTTAAGCATGACTAGGTTTCGGGCTTCTGTCATTAATCTACCTCTTCCATTCTTCTAAAACAATCTGGTCTTATATCTCATTGCATGCCTTCCCAGTGTTATTTGCCTTTAACACAAAACTCAGTCCAGAAATAGCTCAGATATAAGAACAATGTAAGAGCTTTACACACCTTTCTCAATTAGAAATTAAATAATGCTGCATGATTACATTAATTTAACCATATCTTTTCTATTCCATTCTTCATCTAATGCATCTGTGATATGCTGATGCCTGTGGTGATGACAGCATCGATTTCGAGGTTCAAAAGGCATACATCAGCTCTTCTAAAATACTGCGAGGAATTACTTTGCTACCAAACAAGACATCAATTACAAATAGTACCAGTAAAGCTAGTTGTGCATGAAGCCTTAATGAAAAAAAAAAATTAGGAAATTGGGAAGTAGGTGATAAAAATGTCATCCAATAGCCTTTGGAAGTATTTCTAAAACTAATAGTAAGTATCAAATTGTAAAAAAAGTAGTTTTGCTTTGCCAGTTTTCCTTAAATAGGCTCCAACTTCATATTTTCAAGCTCAGAAGCTTTTGCATCTATGCCATGCCAGCAAGTTTATCTATGGCACTTTCTCTAATTGTCCTGTGATTCTATAGTCACGAAAGCTGTGGCCTTAAGATGCTAAAATCCACACCATTTACTTCAGATGCTAAAACCAGTACCTTTGCTATCATTCACTGCTTGTGTGAGTCAAGTGGCCTGCTAAACCATAAGGAAAAACAGTTAAGCGCACCAAGCACCAAGTAGAGGACTAACAGCAGTGGTTAGGTTGCTGATGATCCTTAATTTTTATTTAGTTTAAATATCACCAGATAAAAACAAAGATTTTCAGAAGGTTACTTGTTTCTAGAACCACAGAATGGTTTGGGTTGGAAAGGACCTTAAAGATCATCTAGTTCCAACCCTCCACCATGGGCAAAGACACCTTCCACAAGATCAGGGTGCTCAAAGACCCATCTAACCTAGCTCTGAACACTGTCAGGGGTGGGCATTCACAACATCTCCGGGCAACCTGTTCCAGACCCTCAACACTCTTACAAGGAAGAAATTCCTTGCATCTTATCTCAACCTACCCTCTTTTTGTTTAAAGCCAATCCTTTTTACCCTATCCCTCCACACTCTTGTAAAAATCCCTCTCCAGCCTTCGTGTAGGCTCCCTTTAGGTACTGGAAGGCTGCTGTAAGGTCTCTCCCCAGGCTGAACAACCCCAACTCTCCCAGCCTGTCTCTAAAGAAAAGACAGCCCTCTGAACATCTCATGGTCCTACTCTGGACTCACTCCAAAGGTCCACGTCCTTCTTATGCTGGGAGCCTCAGAGCTGGATGCAGCACTCTGGGTGAGGTCTCACAAGAGACTGAAGGAATCACTAGTCTATTAAAAACACAAGACTAGACCAAATTTATAAATATCAGATAATGAAGGGAAGTAGCTCGCCTTCAGTCCAAACTGTCCTGGCCTCAGTATTCGTTAAGTTGCTTGGCCTTGGGACTTTGATTTACTCATCTACAGCTTTCCACTTTGTAGGTGCCACATTCAAGAAGAAAACTCAAAGGTTTCTGCTCCTTGCAGCACTTTAATTGCTAATGGCTGGAGAAGAGACTATGCTAGAAAAAAAGTAAGTCGAAGACAAGATTTTCCCATGTTTCCACAGCTCATTGTTTGAAAAATTTAGTCTGCAACCTAAAAAGAGCACCACAACATCAAATCAAGATTTTTAGCTTCCTGTTTTGCACTAATCCAAATAATCGTAACAACAGTGACTCATTGGTTTTCAAGTTAAACTATATCCCTTTATCGTAAGCCATCTGTTTAATCTTTAGTCCTGGAAAATTTTATGTGCATTTACATGCTCCAATGAAAATAAATTTTATAAAGCAAAAACATTGCCATCAAAAGACAGGGAAAATGAGATAACATTCATGGAAACATTCTGAACTTATGCATGCACTCACCTTAAATCTCTTATCCTGCAGGACTTTCTTAATGGCCACGAGCTCTCCTGAATCACAGAGTTTGGCTTGATACACAACACCAAAAGATCCATTTCCAATCACCTTGGTGTCTGTGTAGCTAACTTCTTGTGGTCGGTCCGGACCTTGTCCAGGAGTTGCCACTACTGTAGTCACTTTACTGCCATCTTTGTCTCCTGAGAAACAAGAGATACACAAATAATCAAAACGCATGCATAAACAAGATGGCCAACAAGACTGAAACAGAAGAGGATAAGGCATAGATTTAAATAAGCATGAGTATTTTGTTATTATAGAGAAAAATAAAAAAGCCTCTGACAGAATGCAAAGAAAACACTAAGGTTATCTTTTTACAGAATTATACTAAGTTGTGCCATTTTTTCATCTAGATTACTGCTTTCTAGGAGCAAATAGCTCAGCAATCAAGAGTGCTGCATGATGAAGACAAGTACTTATTTCCCCTGATTAACATCTGATTAACCTAAGTGGTATTAAACACTATGTTGTTTGTATAAGGAAAAATTAAGCATTTTTTCCTCATTTTTTCCTGTAACTGAAGAAACCAAACTGTCAGCATAACCTGCAGAGCAGCACTTTGTCTTTACAGGCATGTATTTGGCAACAAGCACCGGAAGCACTGACAAATCCAGCTACATGTAAAGCTTCAGCCTGCATGCATTAGGAAGCAAAACCTTTGTCAAAGACAGCTGTGTGTACCTGAAGTGAAACAAACTGTATTGAACAGTGCAGTCCTGCTCCTCCCTTTCGTGTCTGAACTTCCTTGCAAAGAAAGAAGGCACTTGCTGAGGCAGGAGGAGGAAGGGGAGGATGACAACAGCACACGCTTCGCTCTCATCCCATCATGAACCAAAATGCAAACAAGGATGTGCGCTCAGGATGCAAGACAGTGGATGCTTCACAGGGGAACATGCTTTGGTGCAGATGCAGCAGCTGCAGGTTTCAGCAGTTGCAGCCAACTAGACAAGCACTTTCCCAGCCATTTTGCTGTCAACAGACAAGGTCACCATTACCTACTCTTCCCAACGGTGCCTCCCCTTGTTCAAAGTCTGATTTGGTTTGTAATAGTTTTAGGCATTTTGCAAGCATACACTGGGCATTAATCGCCTTCCAGTTACAATGACTCAGCTTACAGAATCAAATAGGGCTGCAAGAAAAATGAGACAGCAGTTCCTTGGTAATTCTACAGAAACTGCACTCAAGAGATGCTTGTCACATCTGCTTATCAAGAAGTCTTTCTTCCAGAACTTTTACAGGGAGACTCTTCCAGTCCTTCACTATTCATACATTTAGCTAAACTTTTCCAGCAAGTAGCCAAAATCACTTTAGGTGAACCACTCCAGCACCCAGAAGGCATGGAAAATGGCACAGTTTCCCCTCCTGCCCTCTACCCCCCCATTACCCCCTTCAAATACGTGAGGGGGTGTTGCAAAAAGAGTTACCATGATGGAGAAGTTCTTTTTCTTTGGGGGACCTTGCTGCTCACTACTAAAAGTCTAGCAGTCAAAACTAGACTCTGCAGAGGAAGCTTATCTCAGCTCTACCCAGCATGCTAGTGACTTCTCATGTTCACCTTACAACATGCTTGTTTGTATAGTCCAGTACAATGTTTGCAGCTTGTGCAATGCCTCAACCTGGTTGACTCATGACCAGTTTGTGTATCAAACTCTCCTCTGCAGAGCTGCCACCTGTTCAGTCCTCACCCACTTTCCACTTACACACCTGATTACTCTTACCAAAGCCTAACGTTCTGCATGTCCCAACTGAATAGCATCCAAGGTTACTTAATGCTCTTTTGACAGCATGTCACAACCTTCAAGCACACAATCACCACCAGAAGACCCGTTTCATGATGCTATGAAGTTCATCTAACAAATTGGTGTAAAACAATGCATCCTGTGAGACTGTTTAAACTCTAAAAAAAAATTAATTCAGATATTTCATCCTAATGTTAGCTTGACCCTCTTATTATACCCAAACAAAATAACTAAACCATTTTGCATGTCTTTCAAGGGATTTCCAGTAGTCCATGGTTTTCCTAGGCTTCCCATGAGAAAATCAGGTTGAAAACTTGAGAGTCAAGGTATGCTCATCTACTACTCCTGCTTCCATACCTATGAGACGCAGAGGAAAAGTAGGTTGGCTTGGCATAATTTGCGTCTGAAAAATTCCCACTCATGTCTTAGGTAGTGGTTTAGGTTCTTACAGTTTTGTTTTTTTTTTATACATAGAAATGCTACGTGAGAAAAAATAACAACAAAAAAATAAAGCCGATTAGTGCTAAGGGTGCCAATTACTTGCCAAGCAATACAGCCCTTCCTGAAACATTCATGAGAAAGCAGGTGAGACACCGATTTATATTATGTGAAGAGAAAACAAAGAAATGACAAAAGGAAAAACTGAAAGAGACATAAATGTCTGCTCAAAGACAGCAAGCATAAATGGACTAAAGCTTGCATGGAAAATTCAACCTCCTCTTTGATAACTGTAAGAAATAAATGGAAGGAAGCCAGGAAAAGAAACAAATCCTTGCTCTGGTAAACAACTTGAAAATGTAACTCTGATGGCAGCCCTGCATTTTACTTGCCCAACTGTTCTATGATTAGTGTTCTAACTCAGCACATAAAAATAGGTGACGTCTGCTTTACTGTAACAATCCTCATCATTTAAAATATAATGCCCTACTTCCCCATTTCCAAGGAGTGTTGGTCACAAGGTGAGCATATCATGATTACTGCTAATGATGCTTGTTCACTGCTTCCTCAAAAATTAAACTACTAAAGTCTTAGAAGTAAAAAAATGCACCCCTCACAATACTAGTTGGTATTTGAAGTAACTGCTATCAAGAGATCTGCTCTAAGGACACTCTTCAGAGCTGCAGTTTGCCTAGGGGTCTTCTCAAGCAAAAAAGCAAACCCTGAACTTCAAGCCATGTCAGGTGGTTCTTCCCAACATGGCACTGAAGTGACCTGGCCAATGTCTCTAGAGCTCAAAAGAGAAGCCAGGCAGTCAATGGAAAAACAACTCCTAACTGAACTTGCTAAAATCTTCAGGGCTTAGAAGTTTAAGTAGGGACACTTCAATCAGCTACACCAAGAATTATATTGTTTCTTTACCAGAATAATACAGAGCATTAAACCTCCTAGATGTTTCTGTTTCCTTCTTACAATAAATGGCTTCTGCAAGTTCATACACCAAAGACACAAAAGGACTCTAACCTTTCAAAAAATAAGCCTGTTAAGAGTTTCAGTTATATTCCATTACAGAATAGTTGAACCTGAGAGACTGTAGGGGCAAAATTCACCTTGTAGTTTTGCCAGCTTTGATAGAGAAGTAAAACATGTCATTGCTTTTCAAAGTAAACAAATAATATGTATTTGTATTATAGCAGCATCCAAAAGCCCCAAGCCTGTTTTGCCACTCACACACATAGATGTATGTACTGTTCAGAAGACCATACACAGTTCAGAACAGTTCCCAGTATTTATTGTCTGAACAGCAAGAGTTGACTTGCCAGCAAAACAACATATAAAGGAGTTCACTAAACAGCTCTAGAAAACGGTGGTTTTAGATTCAGCGTGACAAAAGCAGAGAGGAAACATCCTTTTCCAGCAATATTCAGCACCTCCAAACTGAGACTCCTGATTATACCACAGCAAGCCTTAATAGGAAACTTAGACAGTTTTGTCTAATTCCTTTCACTCTTTTTGTTTTGGACTGTCAAGACTTAGGAGCCCCAGTAAGCATTCTCAAATACACAACACTCTTGACACCTTCAATTGTAGGTCTACCACAGCAGTATAACATTAAATTGAAAAACTAAGGAAGGAAAGACTACACAAAAATATTAAACAGCTCTTGTAGCAGAGCTCACATCAGAAGAATCACTAGTATTTGGCTGCTTTCTAGGGCCAATAGAAATATGACGAATCCTTACTGAAACAAAAAAGCAGATTCATGTGACTGCACAACCATCACCTATGCAAACTTTCTTTCTAAAATCCAGAACAGAAGCATAAGTAAAAATTAATAGCTATCACTCTGTAATACACCTGTATTTGCACTTGGTACATTTCACGCAAACTCTTAAAGCATTTCCCAAGCCGTTTTGATGTTTAACATCTATGATGTGGTATTTTTGGCACTCGTTTTTGATGAAGAGGTTATTCCAGAAGCTGAATTGTGCAACTAAAAGCAGAGATATTTCAATTTCCAAATGCTCAGATCTTTCTGGCTCACTTTCCACCTTTAGCACATGATGACTATATGGGACAAATTATGAGCGATGTCAGTGGCATGAAAGTAAAGAATACTCATTTGTTTGCTGTAAGAACATACTCCACTCACAAGACTATGGTTTATTAGAGCATCAGTTCAAGCTGTTTTCCAGTATCTTGGTATCACTTTAGAATGGCTCATATCATCATTTTACCCAATGCCAACAGTCACTCATACTTTCAATCTGAGTAATAATTCAATTTTACACACTCAGAAGTTAAATGTATGAAAATTTGTCTTTTGTTTATACAATTCACCAATTAAACAAAAGTTAATATTGATCAGTATTATTTTAATTAAATATTCACATGCATTAGTAACGAGGGTCACGCATCTCAAATAAGAATGGTGGCAGATGTTTACCCAGGTGAGGCGAGGGATTCTGCTATAAAAATACCTCATCAGCTGCAGATTCCTACTGCTAGCTCAAAGCTGACCATTTTACAAGTATACTGCACATATACTTTTTTGCCAGTGCGCAAACATAGCTGTCAGCCAATAAAACTCACTTTAGTCCTCAGAGACTATGAAAAATGTCCTTCGCCATTGATCAGAACTCCCCCTACGTCTTCTATTGAATGGGCCTGGAGAAAGTCCAAAATGTCTGTCCTACATCCCTTCAGCTGTTTAGCTTCTGAGCAGTACAAATACATGTTAATATACAAAGTCACAGAACTATGATTCCTTCTTCATTCAACTACATATAGAAAAGGAGGAAGAGGGTGTATACGTTTTGAAGTTGAACAGAAGAAACAGTGAATTAGTAGGATGTTTACAGCTGCTTTCTTCCTACTTCAAATGCAAGCTCCATCCTTTGTGCTGTCTATGAATTCCTCCTTTTCCTCTTTCTTTTAACTTTAGCTTCTCTTCCTTCCCTCCTCCACTTGCTACCCACCTCCTACTGGCATGTACACAGGTCCTCCCTGTTAGATGTTATTTACGTTATTTTTAAGCCCCAAAAAATCCTCACAGAAATATAACAAGCTCTGCAAAATGTCTGAAGTCATGTAGCTGTCTGTCTCTACTTAACTCAGATGTCTTTATTGCTCTGTTTAAATTCCCAGTGCCACCTCCCTATTAAAATATAGCTCAATTTTAAGCAAATATTGACTAATTTTCCTCTTCCCAAGTTTAAGGCTTCCCCACATTTTGCTCAATATTCCATACAGTAAACAAGTCACTTCCACAGAAACCCTACACTGCTGGATCTAGACTCTGACAATTTGAACAGATTACATTGACACAACTATCTGTAGTCAAAAAACAAGTGACCAGAAGGATATGGAACTCTAGAACTGCATGGGAGTGTTTTGAGTCATAATTGATAAAGTCACAAGACTTGTATACTCTGTGAAAAAAGTATCTTAGTAGAAAGCACAAGAAAAGTTATCTGCTAGGATCTGATGAAAATCATCAGACTAGGCTATGAAATAAAGCACCTGGCTTCTTAGTTATCTGTTCAAGGCATATTAAGGAAGAAGGAGGTCATCAGCTGCTCTAAGAGACTTCAGTGTGAGGAACATATGCTTGAGGCAATATACTGTCAGCAGCAGAAATCACAACTAGATGACACTTTAAAAAAATTACTACATTTTTAAAAATGTGAATTTCACAAAAAGCTAGCAATTAGGAGAGAGAATAGGGGAGAAAGTATTGCCTTTTTAAACTGTTTTACTAAACAGCTTCCTTTCTTCATCAGTGAATGGCATGAATGTTACCCAATAGGAGACAGTAGAAGATATACATGAATATTCAAAGACTAAATAAGAAGACTCGTGAATCAAAGAAAGGAGTCTAACAAAATACAATGTATTTTGTTTTTTGGAGTAAATTTAAACAAAAGGAGTCCCTGAAATTTCACACATAGCTCAGGCCAAACATTGACTAAAAACTTTTAAGGGTGCCAATCGTTACCCAGAGAAGGTGCAAGTATTCACTAGTTTGTGTTTGGGTGTTTTTTTAGTAAACACACACACACTTGTTTTAGCATAGGAAAAGTCATCTGACCTCTTGACTGTAACTAAATACCGCAATAAAAGAGCAGCCATCAGACGTTACTTAAGATCAGAAGAATCTCAAGATTTGCATGCAAAGATTTTGGAAGATGTAGCTAAGAAGTCTGAGAAGTTATGCTGGTTTTTGAAAGGAATTAGAACACATTGAGAATGTCAAAGGTGTACAGGATAATCCAGGTGATCCTGAAAGCTGGACAACAATTTCAGATTAAATACTATACCAGCTACTTGGATAATGAATAAAGAAGCAGTAGAGTGGTTTATAGAGACTAGATTGTTGAACTTTTTACTGTTAAAAAGATTATAGGTTCATTTGGAAAAGGCAGGGGAGGGAGGGAAGCATTGATAGAAAGTACTACAACTTCTGTAAGGTTTCTGACTTGATATCACATCCTAAATCAATGAAGAAACACAAATACAATGGGATTATTAATTATAACAACAAACTAGCCCATAAGTTTCTGCATAACTATGATCTAATAAAACATAGTACGAGACCCCACCCTCTTTGGCCACACACTTACTGCTTTTACCAGCAATTTGAAGGAAAAGTTGGTCTGTCTCAGACACATAAGATTTAGAGATCAATGAGAACGCAGCTGATCTCCCGTTGTAACTCAAGCACAAATTAAGCAGAAGGATCCAGGACCCAAGATGACCGTTCATATTTCCAAACCAAGCAAAGCCATCCTAAGAGTGGAGCCATCAATTCTCATTTGCAAGGCATCTTGCCTAAGCACAACATTGCTATTGAGACCTAAAGCAATCCTGAAATGTCTAAGCAGGGGAACATCAGCCAGGAAACAAAACCGAAAGAAGAATTCTCTTTCCTATTTGTCATCCATGCAACAATCACTGGAATAGTGCACTCACTCCTGTTAGGTACAACTCAAGAGCAATGATTCAAAATGCTAGAGATTCATAAAGAAGCCACAGAAAATATATATTACTTTGAGTGACACTGCAAGAGCTCAAACAACTTAAGTCAAAGAGAAAGATGGCAGCTTATAACTAAAAGCTCCCCGTTTTAAGAATAGATATTTCAGAAAGAGCAGGTGAAGATATTGCACATAACTAGAAATAGGCATCGCAAGAGTTTGAGACAGAATTGTGAGTGGACAAAATTAAGAAAATATTCTTTAAAAAAAACTGTAAAAGTTCAGGTTATTTTTGCAACATAGGTTTGGGTTTTTTTTTTAAATTGGAATCCTTTCTAAATCACACAGTATAGCTGAATTGTAACTGCAAGGCTTTAAATATGAAAGACTCTTTGGGTCTTAAGACCAGAAAGGTTGAATACCTACCAGAATTTTGTTTTTCTATCCAGCACTAATAAAATGCTGTCATAGATCAACTAAAAATTTGCATTTAATTTAAAAAAGCCATAATACAGTGACAAATTATGACAAGACAAAGCATTCGTTCTTTTTTTTATTGTTAATGATCAAATGATACTCACAATTAATTATATATCACTTCAGTTCCATCTAAAGGCAAATAATCAGGACAAATTTCAGCTGCAACTGCCAAGTCAAAGATCACTAAGATAACAAGCTTTTAAAACACCCCACCCTGAAATCAATGTTGCCATTGTCTACAGCTGGACACAAAGGAAGGAATAAAAAAGAAAATATTCATTCCATTGGCATCAGATGACAGTAATGATTTTTAGATGTCAATCAATTTTAAAACTTTCCAGGAGGCAAAGCTTGTAACCACCAAAAAACCTGTCAGTACTGCTAGAATTTTCTCGACAGCATGTAAGACAGCAATACAAACCCAAAAAGTGCTAAATTTATGCAGAAGACAACTGCAAAATAAGGGGAAAAAATAAATTGATACCAGTGACTGACTTCAGTCTAGTAAAACAAACTATACCGTTGCTACAAAATAAGCAGTAACAGCTCAGAAAGATACTCTGTAACTGAATTGACCTCTGTCTTCATGCCTTTTTGAGGTCAGTGTGTCACACGCAAAAAGAAACCAAATATATTTCCAGGAAAGTGTGACTAGTAACCACACTCCTCATATGTCTATATTCGATGTAATAAACAGATCAAACTACATAAAGATGCAGGGACTTGTTAAAAAAAAAAATAATTATCTGTTGGGGAAAAAACTACTAAAAATCCACTTGATTTACTGCATCTCAGTTCAGGCATTCCAAATGCCATTGGAGCTTTTAATCTCACTTTAGAGGTAATAATATTTTTTGAGGGGGCATTCAATTCACTCGCTTTGAAAGCTTAATTCTAAACACTGTAAACAAGCCTTTAAAAAAATGAACAGGGTACTTAACAGGTCCTAGAACATTCACATGATAGGCTTTTGAAGTGTCCACTACGAGGTCACATGAAGCTCTAAGGCACTGACTTTCTACAGGACTTCAGACCGTAACTAAGGAAGTCAAGGCAAGAGTAGCACAACATTGGCCAGGCAGTTTTGCTAGTCTACCTTAGCGTAAGCTTAACTGAACAATTAAAGAAAGCAAACAAAAACAAACAAAAAACATACAAGAGGAAAAAGGGTGGGAAGAGCCACGTTGATCTGTGATGCCTATCACATTGGTCATCATATGACCTTCCCTGGATACAACTGTGGCAGGTGGGATTCCAACAGCCAGTTGCTTAAATCTGCTGTCACGCAATCCCAGCAGGTTACCACCCCACTGACTTATAAACCATTCAGCTGCATCCAAAAGGGATGTTTACTTACAGTGTTTGAAGATTCATCCCGCTAAAGCCTTCTCTTCCTACCTCACCTTTGAGGCATAACTAAGGCTTGTGTTCATCATCTCAGTAACACAGCTTGCTTGGAGTAGTCATGACAAACAGACCAAGTTCTAAGCAAGACTGCTTTCTCAAGCTACAGTTAAGACTGAGGTGGAGGGAAAACCCAGTCCTGTTACCTGAGGGATCAACATTAAAAGATTTTATTTCCCCCTTGTGACTAAACAAAATATCCACCAGAATGGTTATACTTAAAAGTTAGGCTTTGGAAAAAGATACAGCAACACACAATTAAGGTAATGTAAACACTGGCTGCCAGAGGAGTTTCATAAGCACTCTCATACTCTTTAACAAGTTATTTTTAGTAGGCACTCTTTCTGTTCTCCTCTATCTCCACCCACATGCAGACAAACCGACCCCACAAAAAGTTATTTAGCTATATAAATCAATTTTAAATTTAGATAAGGTGATCCCACAGATTAGAAAGTGAGTACTGAAGCAATCACAACAGCATTTGTTTTCATAATCTTGGGTCAAATCATTTCTGCCCTAAAGAGTTTACAGACTGAATGTGGCACAAGAGACAAGGACAGAAATAGGAAGTGAGGGGAAATAGTATGACAATATCATTTTTTAGTATGAGAATACAGCCTGAACAGTAACCCCTTAGCTATATGGCTACCTGAGAAATTCAGCCTATATAGTACTAGGATTTCTTATTTAAAGTTTCCTTTAGTCCTTTCTCCCTCTTACATCATCAGGGAACATGATTTAGCAAACATTTGCCAAAGACAACTATAGCAGTTCAGCTGACACATAATAACTTATAAAACCCCTGTAACTGAGCCCTGACAGGGCACCAGAGAACCCCAAGTTACAAACAGATCATATTTACCCATTTGTTCGTGCCATTCAACAGTTGACCCTCAGCAAGTTTATCAGCATCTTCAAGCAAGACCGCTAGAGTGAATCCATCACTGGGCACCCACTGACATGCCTACTTCAAGAGCACTGTCAGAGACTTCAAATCTCACTCCCCTCTAAGACTAACAAATAATAAACAGCTCATTTCGGGAATTCCTAGAAGGCCTACAATCTTCCCATCAAAAATATCTGGTATGAAGTATAAGACCTTTCACTTCTGTTTTGTAAATGAATTAAGTAGAATGCTGTCTACTTGCTGCAAATCTCCCCGTCTGTTTTTAGCTGTATTTGTTAGTTTTTAAATCCCGTTAAATGTACATATGTCCCCTAGCCAAGAGAATACAGATAATCACTGTTTTTCTTACATCCTCTCTGTATCCACTGAGATGTTTCTACTGTACAAGACCATACCACTAAGCAAAACCCACAGAACAGCCACCTGCAGTAGCTGCAAATTGCCAAGACCCTCTCTACCATGCAACTGCACAAATTAAGAACATCTCAATACATCGCAGAAGGAGTGTCCATTCTTCTACTGGGTTAAATAATAAACCTTTCAATAGAGTTTGTTACAGTCGTGTTTAACTATAAAGTGTGAATAAGACCCCATTGCGCTAGGCACAGCACTGGAAATAGGAGACAGCTCCTTCCCCTGCACGTCTGCAGCCCCGTCTAAGGAGCAGACAGATATAAAACTAGGCTGAGACAGCACAGCTGGTATAATGGTCAGTTGTTTCAAGTGCCACAGTTATTTGAGGAAGGAAGGAATGAAGGAAGACCGAGAAAGAAATGGCCAAAAAAAAGAAGAAAGTGAAGATATGGAACAACAATTAGGGAAAAAAAAAAAATCCCCAAATATCCCACTCCTCAAAAAACAACTCCAAGAACAATATCGGTCATGCTAAAAAGAGAAATCACGGAGAGAAGCAAGAGCAGAGATTCAAGGAGAGAAGAGAATTTAGAGCAGGACTATTATCAGATTAACGCTGGACAGAGCCCCCAGACGAGTTCTCAAAGTGCATGAAGCACTTGCTGTCATCACCACCACAGGCAGCACAGGCCAGCAGATCCTCTGGGTAGTTTTGTGTGCTCTCTGCAAGTTCTGCCAGACCGTGGAGCTGTGGAAGAAGGAGCAGGTCAAGAAGCATGTAGTTTCACATCTGTTGGAGTCTTTTTGGCAGAGTCCCTTCTATTGCGCTTCTGCAGTTACTTGCCACAGCCTCTGGCCCTTGTCGTAATGGTGCACTCTCATTTGGGTGTGTATATTTTTTTGTCTGAGAAAGAGCAAATTCTTTATTTATCAGTACCATAAGTGGTCTTAAAAACCTAGGTACAACAAAGGTTAACACCTACTTGAACCTGCTGAGTTTCCCTGGGAGGGCAGGGGACCAAGGTGTCCCCTTAGCCAGAGCCCTGAGTTTCAATACATTTTTCTAATTTCCAGGACAGTTTTTTTTGCTTTGCAATTTCTCCTTTCTGTCAAGTATCCCAGAATTAACCTTTGCCCTACTAGGCCTTGATATCTCTTCTTACTCGCCAACTCCACTGAACACAGGACAGAAACACAGCACGTCCTTGCCATGCTGTTCCCTTCAAGAGAGGGAAACAGCATTACAGACCCAGAGTCCAACCTAGAGAGTGAATTAGACTGAGTGAGAAATCACAGTGAGAAACAGATTGTCTGAAATCTGATATAGCAGCCAAAATCCAAACAGAAAGATGAAGCTAGTTACAAAAAGGCATTCATTTGATGCCTACCTTTTAACACTGGAGGAGGAGTAAGAATATTGCCAGCTGTTCAGAAGCAACATCTACTTCAAGTGGGAAGTACAGTGGAAAAAAAATAGTCAACAAATGACTAGCAGCTAATCTGAATCCCTAATACGAGCCTTGACCTGTGGTTGAACGCCATTCTAAGAATGAAAGGGGTGCTGTGGCCAGTTCTACAGAGAGCAAAATCAATTTTTGCTATACTGTTCAACTCATGCTGCAGTAAACTGACCAGCTCTAAAAAGCTATACAGCCTCCACCCCAAGTTACTGCTTTAGATTGTGCCACAGAACTGCACTAAAACTGATCAAGACAGTTTAGGTTAAAGATGCTTTTGAGTTCACGGAGACCCCACCAGTGCAATGCAGATTCTCTGTGGCAGGAACAACTATCTTGGTGAAGGAACTCTTATTACAGATGAGGTGGCATTTTAGAAGCTAGATGCAAAAGCTTTTCATCATTGGCAAGTCTTGCTTTTTTATTTATCTTTAAGAAAAATAGCAGGGCAAGAAGAGCAGAATGGTGATGGACATCTCTACAGCTATTTAAGGCAACCAGAGAAACTACAGGTTTTTTTTTGTTTTTTTTTTTTTTTTTTACATACTCTCAAAGGAAGGGCTACTGCCAAAAACAATGGTCTTATTTCCCACCTTCATATGCTCCTGCCATCACAAACCTGGCAATCTTGCAGCCTGAGGATGAGTCAGTTTAGCTTACTGATCTGCCAAACTAATCCATCTCCAAAGTAAAACACACCTCAAATCAGCAAGCTGAATCAACTCACCTTTGAGTCGGGTAGTTGTTAGATTTGACACAGGAAAAAAAAGGAGAATAAGGCTGTTCCTTACTGCCTATACTCCCAGGTAAGCCATGCTAAGTGTAATGCAAAACCTCATCCTTTGACTCAACATCACGGTAAAGCTGCAGCCTGCAAAGGGCAGTGCTGGTCCTCCCATTCCTCCTTCTGTCCTGACACAGCTTTACACTGGTACCAGGTATCAAACAGTTGCTGAAGGTGAGCTGGATCAAAACTGCTTCTGGAAGGAGATGGAAGCAGGCAATAAGGCCAGAGCTGTTCACTGTGATGACAACCTGCGTTGGCAGGGGCTGAAGCAGTCAAACTTCCAGTTTGGGTGCACCACAGGGATAACACCTAGGCACCACACTCACTACCTTCCCACAGCAAAACACAAGTTCTTGACTGTCAAACAACTGAATATACTCCAACTATCACAGAATCTCAAGGGTTGGAATAGACTTCGAAAAATCATCTAGTCCAACTCCCCTGCCAAAGCGGGACCTCCTAGAGTAGGTCATATAGGAACTCATCCAGCTGGGTTTTTCATGTCTTCAAAGGAGACTCAGCAACCCATTTGAACAGCCTGTTCCAGTGCTCCCTCACAGGGAAGAAATTCTTCCTTGCATTTCTTTCGAATCTCTTTATGTTCCAGCTTCCAACCATTGGACATCACTGAGAAGAGCCTGGCTCCATCCTCCTGACACCTGCTCCTTACATATTAGCAAACATTAATGAGTTTGCAAACTCATTGCAAACTCTGTATCCTCTTCTCCAAGCTAAAGAGTCCCAGTTCCCTGAGCCTTTCGTCATAGGGGAGATGCTCCACTCCATCATCTTTGTGGCCCTTCACCGAACTCTCTCCAGCAGCTCACGTGAAAGTTCAGGCATTTACACTGGACAGGAACTAACTCACTTTTAAATGCATTCTTGAATCCGTAGGAAGTTATTTTATCTTAAGATTTCTTAAACATGTTAAAAGGTTTATTTTGTACCTCTCAGAAAAAAATATACTACAATAAGATTTCCCCCACCCCCTTCACTGAAAGGTCAATAAAGTAACTCAAACTACAGAAAATGTTTCTAAATATTTTCTTGCCATATACAGATTTTACTAAACCAAAATCTTACACAATGGGAATTAGCTTTCTCCACAAAGAAAAATGTGGGGGGGAAAAAAAGTATTTATCCTCCTAAGAATGAGACCAGACATCTGTGGATTCAATTCCATTTTGCCAGCACATGAGCAGACTCAGGTTTTCACAGACAATCTCTACACATACAGCTGAAATTCTCAAAACTGTTCCTGTAATTGTTTGTTAAGGAAGACAGCTGGAGCTTGAAATCCTAAAATAAAGACAGGTATCCGGAAACAGGGAGGGGAAAGAAGAGAGAATCACTGTTTTGGCAAAATTTCCACTCAATTATGCAGGCAAGAAGAAAAATAACTTGCAAAAATAGACTTTTCCTAAATTCTGCCATTTTTCATACCAAACAGATTATGACAAAGCAGAAAATAAGTGACACTAAGTAAGACAAAATAACACAACAGAAAATTTTGATAAAACTGAACATATACATATCTGTAAAAGTGGCATACCTGTGCAGAAGTGAAGCTTCTTCAAGAGCTGCTATGTCAAATCTAGGTTTTGAAAGCACCTGAGGCTTTCTTGCCAGCAGTGCAACAAGTCTTATTAATTAGAAGCCTGAATGTCTCTGAGGGAAGAGAAAAGAGACTGATGTCCCAACACTTCCTTCTCTGATATATACCCTCATATTAAGAATCTCAACTCAAGCAAGATAAACCAGACATTATGAAGCCAAGACTGTGGGTACATGCAAAAGATTTCCATTTCTAGAAGGAGATAGTAAAGCCTATTATTTCCCTACTGCTTCTGTGACTGGAGAATAATGGCAATGCTTTATCTTGGTCAAGGCAAGGATAATTGTATTATTCAACACAATAATACAGACATTTATCTCAGAGGAGAGTAAAGACAGAGGAGCAGCCTAATCTTCTGAAGACAAGGGTTTATATACCTGGCTCAGGAGACAGTAACAAACACTGCACAGCAAAGAACACAATTCCTTTATTACAAAGGCTCTGATGGAGGAAAGATACTCAAATGTGATTTTTATCACGATAAAAGAAGTGCGTAAGAGAAAGCACAGGTTCCCATTTTCCCCATCTCTTACAGCAGCAAATTGTTTAAGGAAGAGTATAAAAAAGGATGAGCTTGCAGGGAAAGCTATCCCAGCACGCTCTCCCAGACTGCAGTACCTCTGGATTTTTTTGTGACTTTGCAAACCTAGGCCACGATCTGAAGATACTGCATGCAATAAGACAACCAACCATTTCTGAAAAAGGCGTAAGAAGAAGTAACATTTCTAAAGCATATCAGTGTCAAGACTATCTTGGAGAAAGCTGAACTTCTCTCTCAACCTCTTCAGCAGCAAGTAGTGGCAATTCTGTGACTCTACTCAACGTCCAGTATTGCTAAGGCATGTGCATGCTAGGCAGCATCCAGGCACTTTTTACTATGCAGGATTTGTCTTGACCTTGTTCGGAAAGTCATCTTTCGGCTTGAGGTTGGATAGAAACACTATAATATAAAATCAACTGACATCTTTAAACAGAATAAATAAGATCAGAAACATTTAGCATGAGTTTGGGGATAGAAAAAAAATAACAACAAGGTAAGATAAGGATCAAGTATTGACTTGAAAGTTGAAAACAAAGTAATTTTTGAAAAAGAATACACAGAATATGCTTGAATGCTTGTATTTTGGCTGAGACAGGAAGCCTCGAACAGAAGTTTTTTTCCACAGTAGCAGTCACTCATCCACAAACCCACAGTGAAGTTATATTAAGACATTACAGCCTGGCACTGTAGCAGAGATAATGAATGCATAAATCAAACTTATAACAGAAGGATTCGGGCAAAGGCAAGATGAGACACATCATCTTAAAAAGCTATGGCAAAAACCAAGAAAAAAAGGAAAATTTGCTCATGGTTCAGTTTGAAGTTATTACAAAGTATACATTTTTCTTCCTTTAGTAAAAACGCTCTTCTGAATAAACACATCTTTCTAACTCAAATCAGTAGTTCTCCTTGAGCTGCCAAGAGATGAACCCAAGATTGTGTTTTCCCTTTACACTCGCATATAAGAAAACTTCTAATATTTCACTTCAGATCCTTGATAAATCAAACAGTGCTACAATTCAGTAGGCAAATAAGGAGAAACAGCTCTTTCCCCAGTATTTCCTTTGAAACAGTAGCATGCAAATGAGTTGGTACACAAATTTTGAATTAGTGATCATTTTTTCTAAATACTTAATTTGTAAGATGACCTGAAAACACAATATTGCCCCTTTCAGTGTTTCACATCTGAAGAGTTTAACAGCTGATACAGCAGATGTAAACTGCTGGAAGTAACGTATGCTGCCTGCATCACACAGATGAATAGAGAAAAACCTTCATTTATAACTCTCAGAGGGGGTTAATGGTGGGTTCATCAAAACTGATGACTGGGAAATATTCAAACTCAAATTCATGCCCTTCCCAACACCAAAAATTATGGCAATACTGACATGACTCAAAGACAGCTCTTTTAGTTTCATGATTGATAGTCATCTATCCCAAAAATGCATCTTCATCTACCATTATTACTCTTTGCTCATCTGTCAAGGCAGCAGAAGTGCTCCTCAAAGTTAGGATCAGATGAAGAAATGCATGGAAGGTAGCACACTTGCATAAGATGAACTGCAGACTGGTTTCCTGCAAAACTCCAAGTATGTTAGAGGGTCTCTTCATCACTGAAGAACCTCGACACAAAATTAACCCTCAAGAGTAGAAAGCTGCAGCATTTTATTACAGCATAAGAAATCGTAGCCTAAGGAGAAAATGCTCTTGGTCATTACAGGGACCTGTTTTCCTTAAGACCCAGAAGCAGAGAGTTGCTTAAACAACAAGAGAAAACTGTCAAATAAATCATAGTCATTTCTTGAAACAAACAAAAAAAAAGTTAATCATTCCTTGATATATCAAAACAGAAATAACAACTAAAACAAGAAGACATTCCACAGATACAGGCTTTGCTAACTGACTGAACAAAGCCATGAAGCATCTTTGGTCTTAGCACTTGACTAAGAAGTATAACTAGGTATCACTGGAACTAACAAGGTTAGCATTCACAGGTTTTCACACAATTAAAAAAGGCATCTTGAGAATACCACTTCATTGGTTTTAAATATATGAAATAAATTATGTACACACTGGATTTTAATAATTGTGAATTACTCCTTTCAATTTCACAATCCATCTTGCTCCTATTTGCCCCATCAGACATAGAAGCCCCCACAGAAGCAACTCAAGACAGACCAATGCAACGCTGTCTTCAAAATATATTGGGATTAAGAAAAAAATCTGTAGCCACATTCAACGTAAAATAC
This sequence comes from Urocolius indicus, assembly GCA_013401255.1. NCBI lineage: Eukaryota > Metazoa > Chordata > Aves > Coliiformes > Coliidae > Urocolius > Urocolius indicus. The sequence goes on from WBNH01007296.1 coordinate 240,932, forward strand.
TAACTCAGACAATCTACTTTTCAAGAAAACACCCCAAGACAGAGCCCAGTTATGAGAAACAGAACGTTTAACAGTATTTTTCCTTTAAAGTAAGAATTGTTTAATATACAGATGCCTGTAAGCTTCCAAAAGCCAAACTGAGCTCCAGGGTTTTACAGCCATCATTACCATCCCCAACATCATGGCTTTGCTTCAGCACTAGAACATCCTTTGCAAGTATGTAGTTACAAGCTGGTTCAACACATTTCAATTTTTTACAAGTACATATTCTTTTTCTTTCCATTATTTCAATTTTAGCATCAACAGGGACAATCTGCATGTAAAGGTTATATCAAGCAGAAAAGCAATTTGCTGTCTTCCGTATCTCCTATCGAGACTCAATAATGACTTGCCATCACCGACACAAGTCTTTCTATATCAAAGCAATACTACAGGAGTTCAATGTTTTATTACTAAAACCTATGGCCCCATGATGTTTACTGCATATTGCATATTTGCACTCAAACAATGACACTGTACCAAAAAAGGCAACAGTGAGTTTCACAGAAGTAATATCACAGTCATCACAGCAGCCACAACTGTAAAGTATTTTTGTATTAAAAATACAATTAGGACTCCTAATTAATAGTTTTATGTACAGCTGACTGTGTAGTTGCACACTGCTTTTCTCTAGTGGCTAAGTCAGACTAAGAAGTCTCCCACATACCACAACAGCTTATTCCTCTCCTTACTACCATAATTCATCACGCACTAAATCATGCTGATGAAACTGTTTGTGTGGCTATGCTATGAACATCAATGAAGTCATCTGGGAAGGAAACCGAGCTGTGCTTTTCAATAAAAAACATACACTTGCATGTCTGGATCATCTCATTGATTAGGTTCACAGCACAGCTGTGCAAGAAACTAGCACAGGGACTTGAAGAGCTCAGGGTCAGGCAGGAAAATGAAACCAGCCCTCCCACTAGGAAAAAATAATGTAAATCTGTACTAAAAGGAAGCAGCAGGGAGTATAAAGAGGTTTGCCAGTCCTAACACAGGTAACTGCCTCTATCAGAACAGGCCTACCCTCAACCCAAGTGCTTTTTTAAAAAATATGCAGTATTAAATTAATAGAAATGTGAGGCATACACACATTTGTATGAAGCCACGTGCCTAACCTGTGTCTACTATGCCATATAACATAGGCACAGTTAAAATCTGCAAAACTGCTTCAGCTACAATTGAGTTTTGACTTCACACTAGTCAAACCCCTGCTTTTGGGCATACTGTGTCAGGAGATGAAACTTCTCGTTCTTGTGGGTCTCTTTCAAGTTCTTCAATAATTGTCCCAGTGAGATCTCCAAAAAAAAAAAAAAAAAAAGAAAAACCATCACAACTAAAAAACACCAAACAAATGTCCAGTGGGAATCTTAAAAGCTACAGAATGGTAAATGTCCCATCAGAGAATCTTAAAAGCTACAGAACGCCCCATCCATAAGGGCACAGCAATTAACCCGCTGGGATAAGTTGAATACGGCTTTGACAAAGAGAAACTCTGCTGGTACTCAAAGCAAACAGGTAGAAGAGATCCAACAAAAACAAAGACTTTCAAAAAGCCCAGGCTGCTTTTTTAACAGTCTATGGCAAGAAGCCAAACTACCTGGTTATAGAAGAAAGGTCCATCTACGGGCAAGAAAGCTGGCTAAAGACTAAGAAGCGAAGGTAAGACCTTAATAGTCAATCTTCCACTATGGAGAATAGTCAATAACGGAGCCAATCTGGCAATACTGCAAGGATGCATTTCATTCAGCATCTTCAGTGACTTCATGAGAAGTGCACAATGAAATTCTCAAAGTCTGCAGACAAGGTTAAGTTTTTTTCAGGTCAGTCAGCTGCAATGCCAATGACTATGAACTCTGGAAGGACTTCATTGAACTGAATAGGTGAAGAGAGCTTCACTACAGACAGATCTGCACAGGTTGTGCTACTATGTTGGATTTATAGCTGGAATTCACAACTCAAAAAAGTGATTAGAGTACTCATTGACAGTCCTCTGAAATTATTGGCTCAGTGTGCAACACTCACTGAAAATGTCATTAGATACTGGACATCAAGAAGAAGGAACTGAGAACAAGGCAAAAAGTAATTTTGCTGCTATGTAAATACTTAGTGCACTGCAATCATAAGAACCAAGATGTAGAGAAAAAGAATGGCAGGTAAGCAAGACAGAGCAGAATTCAAATAGGTATAGAAAAGGACAATTAAAGAATTAAAGCTTAGCAGCTGTCTCATGAGAAAATACTGAAGAGGCTGGGGCTCTTCAATTTCGATGCAAAATAACAATGGGTGAAATGGTGTGACATATTCAAAGCTTAGAGAAATCTCATGAAGTAGGTAAGATCAACATTGCTGACTTCTCAAAGGAACTTTGGGAATCTATTACCTCAGGATTGTGAATAGATACTAATGGGTAGACAAGGATGTATCCTCTAATGCTGCCACTGAAAACTGGATGCTAGAACAGCAGATGACAGCAAGACGAAGTGTCCATGCTCACATATTCTCCCTAAACATTACTGTCACTGTTGAAGACCATATATGTAGCACATACACTAATGACCTGATCCAGTATGGCATTTCTTACCTTCCAAATCAAAACTGGAGAGAAAAACGTTAATTTGAAATATTTCAAGCTGACTTAATAGCAGGAAAACTTCTTAAAATACAGTTTAACAATTTGATGTCCATTGTACTCTTAAAAGGAGAATCACTTCAGAGAAGAAAAGTATAGATGCCAAGTGAGATGAGGCAAACAGGTTGGCTTTCAGGATGGAGGATGAACAAAAAGACAACAAGCTCAGCTATCTCAATTAATACATTACTCTGGTCACTTTGAGTCAAGAAAAGTTTGCTTTCAAAATAGCTACACACCTTTGTGGCACCAATTCCATCTCTGAAAGCTCCCGTGTCAGCAAAGACAGCCCAGGCTAGAAATGGGCTGCCTGTTCCAGCTGCATGGCCAACTCTAGTTACAGGTCCCTGATGTTATCTCAAGAGAATTCCACCCAGATTAAAACACACCTTTAAAACACAACTTCTGTTTCTCCACAAAGGTCCATGTCACCACTCAGTATTTCAGCTGCCATAATTTCTTCAAAAGAGACAAGGCCCCATAAGCATTTGCACATGACTGGTTTCAAATACTAGCAAATGCAGCAGTCTCTCCAGTATTCCTCCCTGCCTTGGAAACATCATGGAAGCAGGCAGGTAGTGAGGTTCTCATCATAACTTCTGCTGCAGAACAGCTCTACAGCCTGCTCCTCTGACCCAGATGTCTTGAGTACCTAAGACACAGCTGGCTTTCTTACTTCCCATATTTTCCTCAAAGCAGTCACCTGCTCTGTTTTACTGCTTCCTGCTCTGACCCTAGTGGATGGCAGAAGACCATCAGGCAGAGACAAGCTCTGAAAACACTAAGATTGACACTAGCTATCCCTAGTAGAATATCTTAAGGTGATGAGACATGTTCTATTACTCAGTCCTCCATAGCTGGGCAGGGCTGTCTCGTCCTTGGGCTGAGCTTCAGGGCAGTGAGGGTGTATGTCTCAGTACAGGGCCAGAACTCCTGCGGAATACATCTTAATATTGTTTTGGGCTCTTGCTCTCTACAAGATGGTATGGAAACAGCTTTCGATGCTATGTGAGATTGTGATGGACAACTTGTAAGACAGGTCTAGAGCACACAACCTCTTCTTACCTTGAGACAGGACTGTAGAGAATAAAGCTTTTATCTAAGGCCCAGAGTCTGAGCCACAGTTGAGGCAAACAGTACAAAAGTGCTGGAATGAGCTGAGACCTGGCAACACCAACAGACTCTGTACTAGTACCTGCTCCAATCAGTCACATTGGATGTGAAAACAGCAGTGCATGTAAGACCACGGGATCCAGTGCAATTCTTGTCTTTGGTCATCATCCCAAGCCCCACTGCTCAGTAACACCTTTCAGGGCCCTGACAGGCTGTAGGAAGACCAAAGCAACCAACCAGCAGAACATGTTCCAAGCCCCCTTGTAAGACCACGTCTTTTCTCCCTCCATTCGCAGGCTGTGAGAAACCAGCATCCATGGCAACAATAGAGAAACTGTAAGGAAAATTATTTGGGGCTTTTTCATGTCTTCAGATCCCAGTGAAAGAACATGACCCATTTAAGTGGCAACAAAGAACCCAGCCTGAAGCATTGTAACCACAAAGAAACACCTGAAGGGTGCTTATGCACAACAACACTTGATCAATCATGTATGTAGTATTGTGAATATACTAAGCACTACAAAAGCACTAAAAAGATCAATGGCTTCATCCCCACTTGAAATATTTCATTTTAAGCAGTTAAGAATATATCCACACAGCTTGCAACAAGTAGATATAAAAGCAACAAGGTTCAGTTTACTAACAAATTAAATTTAATTTAAGAAGATAAATTTAAATTTAAATTTGCAGTTTCTGCAAAAGTATTTGTACCAAGGTATCTTGAAAGTCAAGACTTCTCAAATATTATGCTTCATATAATTAAGACAAATATACTTTTTTTGTATGTTTTTGCTCACCTCATACTTTGGGGGGCGGAGGAACGACAAAAACACCAAAAAAAATCCAAAAAACAAACAAACCAGAACCAACCATCAATCCAAAAATAAAAGTCAAGCTGACTCTATAAAAGAAAATTTGTAAATGACACTTGTCTAAAATTAATATACACTAAATGGTATAGCTTTTGCTTGTTGTGTCTCAACGCTCATGTAAAATTTAGATTTAAAGCTTTCTGGAAGAGTATCTCAAATCCAAGGACAACAAGAATTTAGTCATCTAGTCATTAAATGCATAGAATTTGAATCTTTATAACCAACCACAATAACAGTACCGTTAAAAAAAACTATATCGTTTTGTTTGCTCTACAAGTTATGTGGTTCTTCAGATTCATGGGACATTAAAAATCTTGATATGGTGGTGGATGAATGTTCACAACAATGTTAAAGCCATTTTTTCTGCAGTACATCTTAGTAATTTTAAGTATATAACACTATTACATTAGCATAGAATTCTCCACATACTAACACTAATTTCTGACTTGTTAATGCTTTGCTACACCTGCTGTACAGTTTTGTTCTCAAAATGAAAGCAGCTTTCTGAAAATAACATTCAAAATAACACTATCAAAGTCATTGAACCTATTCCCAAAGGCCACCTACATCTTATGCTTGCATGACTTCAGCTCATTCCATTTCGTCTTGTGGTTCTTATGCAGACCACATGCCTTTAAACAGTTTAACAGCGTAATTTTTCCACATACTTCCAATACTTAAATCAAGTACTTTTTCTAATAAATTGAGATGAAGGATCAAAATATTACCAAAAGAAACAATAGCTTGTTCTGTCACATGAGACACCAAAGGTGGTCTTCCAGCAAACATAAAGCAGAAAGACAACATATTTCTACATTATTTTTAATCTTCAAACATTCGGCTGAAGAAAATGGGAAGGAAGTTTCCATGGTGGTTTTAGTTGTGTGGCAGTCTATATATTGAGTCCTTATTTTAGTAAAGTCTACTGTATTGTTTGGAGAACTTTTGGAACCAGCAGTTTTGAGGTTTCCAAACAGAAATCAAAGCAACAAAAATAGTAAGCAAAACACTAAGAATTACTTCTTATTGTATTGGGCAGAGACAATAAAACAGCAGAGAAGTCCAAGAAGTAACATGAGCACTGAATTTCTGTCAATTAATTAGCACAGCTAAGGAAAATAATAAAATCCTTCCAAGTTCAAAAGGCTACAAGCCATATGTTTAATACTACTACCTTGAACAGGTAAATAATATTTTTTATAGGGTTTGGAGTCACTTGACCATCCAAAGAGACTCAGCTCTCCCTAAAAGCAATCTACATTTCTCATCTTAAGTTAAGCAAGAGCTTAACTGATAGGAAGAGCTTGAGCTAGGGGAGTGTCAATTCTTCACAGAATGTTCGTGAACAGTTGACAATTACAAAATTAGGTACAATAAGGCAGTTTTTCTTTGCTTTAATGCAAAACATAGTCAACAAGAGCTCAGCACATTTTGGTTTACTCAGAGAACAAGCACAAAAGCTAAATGCTTTAAAACCACACTATATATTTTCTTCGCAAACCTGGTACTAAACTTGAACAAGAAAAAAACGCACATATTTTCACAATGTTTCATATTACTTATTTCCATCTGCTAATACCTTATTTTACCTAATTTCATTATATTTCTTCCTAATTCGTGTTCTCTTATCCTTTCTGTTTACTCCAATTGCCCCTTCACTTTGCTCCTTTCGGTTCTTCCTGTCCTCCCTCTTCCTTGTCAGTATCTCAGAATTACAGCAGCAACCTCCAATTTGCCCCCTTCAATTGCCTCAAACGGGTGGAGTATCTCTCCTCATACCTGAACACGTATTCTAACCCATCTCAAGAGGTGAGGGGCATATCACATATCCCTGTGATTAAAATCAAAGCCAAATCTTTTGTAGGTAATTCCTACAAAAGATACATGCACAATCAAATGATGGTCTACTTAATGTTTATCCAAGCAGTCAGGAAAGAATCTACCTCAGCTCATATTGTTGCACCTCTGCACACACATGTGCAAGCTGCATGATCCTTTTCCTAGAAGAGTTGCTGAAGACGTACCCCACTTTACTAAAAATTCATCAAGTAAATCACAAATAACCTGTGGTATGAAGACACCTATTACCCATCTTAGGGGACACCAACTACTCATCTTGGCCTTTAAGTTCTTCCACCTAAAGGCTGGGGTGTGGAAAACATTCCCAAACTGCAGAGCACTACAACAGAGTTAAAATGAAAGGGTGCCTGAAGAGCCTCCAAGCACACACCATCCCAGCTGGCTGAGTACACCCTGGTAATAAAAACTGCATCACTCAAATGCCACCCTGATAACAGCTCAGCCTGGAATACATACACAAAGAGGTGCACACCTCCTCACCCAGTCTGGCACTCCTGAAATAAGAGCCAGAGGTAACAAATGATGTCTGCAGTAACCAGCTTGATGTCAGGACTGGACAGAGAGCAACCAGCTACCAAGCTAGGAAATGCTTCCATAAAGCTAATTATTAGCCTGATATTACATTCAAATCTAAGTCAACTCAAAAGAGACAGACTCAATTTTAGCCTCTGGCTACCTTTTAAAAGGTCCTTCCTGCACTTGGAGGCAAAGAACCTGACAGCCAACAACCCATTCATGCCTGTGAGATTGGTGTCCTCTTCAAATAGTAGTATCTCCAGGTACAACACCCACTTTGGTATTTGCACGTGTTTACTGCTCAAAAGAAAATCTTTTTTATCTGCAATGTATTCTTCCTTCAGAGGCTGAGCAAGTGCTTGCAAAGTTTTGTGAATCCATAAGGGACTCAAACTCCTAATCCAAGTTTATGGAAGCAATTACAGCAGCTTTCAAGCGTCATTTTGATTGCCTTCAGCATATATGCTTTTTGAAAGGATGGACTAGAAAGTATTCAGTAAACTATTTCTCTACGTAAGCAGCACATTGAAAGCAACTCAAAACACTTCTTATTCTTTTATAGTAAAACACTTAATCTTCTCCCAAAAGGTATACTAAATTTTAGAACTATTTACCTGAAGTACCTCTGTACTTACACGCTCTTTTCACTTTACCCTGGAATTCAAGTGGCTGTTTAAAACATCTTTATAATACAGTTAAGTTTTTAGAAGAGGACAGGTTCAAACACCACACCGTCATATCTCAACTGTAGATCTACTTTCCACTCATTACAGTGTTCAAAATTGTGCATAATACACAAACAAGCATTTTACATCTCTAAGAGTATCAAGAGAATGTATTTTAAAGGCTTTTTAAAACTATTTAGGTGGGAGTAGAAACTAGCACAGTGTGAGGGGAGAGCTCTGACTAGATGGTACACAAAGAGTGCAGAGACCTTGGTAAACTCAATTGATTTCATGATGGAAGTTTTATGCAGGCAGCATCAAGAAACTGGTAAGAAATCTGCATTGTAAGTATATTGTTAAGTATTACCCTGCACTGACTAACTCTCCACTCTCTACATACTAACACAGAACAAATACTACTACTTACAGAAAAAAAAGAAAACATTAACTTTCATGCTTGTCTCTAAACTAAGACAGCTTCACACTTTTAATTGGATTCCCACATCTCCAAATGCCAATTTGGAACAGAGAAGCTTTTTGTTTCAATGACAGCAAACAGCAGAACTGATTGTGCATAATTTTTGGAACTGCTTGTTTCATTTCATAAATCAGATTCTTTTGACTGATATTTTACAAGCTGAGTGTGGTTGCAACACTAGAAGACTACTAGCACAAGCTGAAGAATATGATCTTTAAGAAAGGGAGGCTTCCCAATTCCATCCTTTAAGCATAAGCGTCAGAGGATGAAGTGAACCTCTTACGTGCAATTACCCTAAAGATTAACTTACAACAGAACTCCACTAGGCTAGATGTCCACCTTGCAAAGGAAAAAAGCTGAAGATCTGGGATGTCTTTTTGGAAAAAATATTTTCCTCCATGAATACTACCCCCATGAATTATTTTCCCTGTTATAAAAAGCATTAACTTAATGTTGTTGCACCAACAGTCTATCAGACTTCAAAATGCTGTAAATTTTGTCTTTAAACTATACACAAAATATGAACCTTATCTTTTCCTCACATCTTACGTACAGACAGTAGTATCTGACTAGACATCATGTCTATATATAAGACAGTTCCTAAATACAAAACCTGACCATAACTTTCTACACTTAACAAGTCAACTGGTATACTAGAATAGCTCTTCTTCCAAGAAAACGCCAGGTATAAGCAACCAGCTGCCAAGCACAGCTTCTCACATACCAGGGCTTGTCTGAAGCTTGTTTACCTATTCCATTATCTTAAAAAGCAGTGGTGAGGCCAACAAAAATCTTTAGGTACTGCCAGAATTTCTTTAGCAAGTCCACTTCCCATCCTCCTCTTTTCCTTATATTTAACACAGTATGCAATGCGAGCACGAGCTTCACAAGTACCTGAGACAAGAACCTCACCCTTTATGGCTTTTTGTTTGGCTGTTGGTGGAACTGAACTAAACCAAAGCCTTGCTGTTTTCCAGTAACAACTATACACACATCAAAAAAACCCCATCTTTGCTGTCTCTTTTTCCCATTAACTGTCAATACCAATGCAATAGTGAAAACTTGTTTCAGTAAAGTTTATCGTGACAGCGTCTGGAAACACCAGTTCTAAGAGTAAAAATTTTCAGCCTACTCTCTTCCACTTTCTGACAAGTCATCTGCACACTGACCTGTATCTGACAATCTGACTGCAGGTTTCATCTAAGGAAGGAAACTGCTACTCAAGGAAGGATGTCTGCTAGCATATGCCAGTCAGTGCCTTTAGTCTCTAACTATGTTGTTATGGGTGTGGTTATCCATAGCTACTAAGGTGACCTCATACTTCACTGTCATCATAAGAGATACTCCTTTCTGTGCCCCTCTCTCCCCTCAGTCATATAGTTCATCCCATCCCTTGTCATAGTAACTACAAAATTAAGCCAATTTAACTCACTATGCTGGCAGGAAACATGTTAACTTTCCAATGAACAAGTCAGTTCAACCAGCTTACTGTGTAAGCTCCAGTGAGAACACATATTGGATGTAGTAGGAACATGGCTAGTAGTGGAACCTCATTTTGCTGGCAAAAAAGACAATCATGCTGAACTAACTACTAAATGTTAAAATAAAGAATACTCAAAGAAGCATCAAATTATATTACAATCTAAGCCTTTCATGCAAAAATCAAGGCCTTACCAAATATATACTTATAAGTATGCATGGAAACTATACAAGGGTGCAAAATATATATAAAAACACATATCATTTACTTCAAAAGCACCTAAGGGTAACTCTTGAACTCCTGTACAGGTTACTGATACTATCTGTTGCTGATGAAAAAACATTAAACAGAAAGTGAGGAAGGTGATTCAATATTCATTACAGAAATTAATTCGTTTAGAAAACTTACTTTTAGGGGCAAACTCAAATAAGCCCTGACATCAGCACTTCTATTAGAAAAGTAATGTCTAGGTCCAAAATATACCAGCTGTGAACTCCATATGAGTAGAAAAACATTAAGGCAACACAGCCTTCTAATTCCAATGCTCTCTTGATGGTCATTTGGTAAACACTTTTCAAAAGAAGAAATACTGAGAAGAATAACCTGCTGGCTCTCTCTCATCTTGTGAGCAAGGTGCTGACAGAGAGAAGTAGCTAATTATTTTGTTGTTGTAACTTATTTCATTATCACTCACTGATTCCTGTGAGATCTGTCTCATCAAAACTGACTTTATCAGAAGTTTCACATTGGGTGTTTTGTTACTGATACTATGACCAAAATTCATTAGTTCAAGTGATGAAAAACTGTCTTGATGTTAGGTGTGAATATGACTCATCCTCCAGTCAGGGTAGACACCATTTCTCATAATCTTTTACTTGCAGTGGTAAACAAGTAGTGACAAAAACAGAAATTAGAGCCAATGTATCACAAAACAGACTGTCCTGAAAGAGTGGCATCCCACACACTTTACAAATAGAAACAAGAAAGGAAACTTAATTAGGATCAACATAACCTGATGTGCAAGATGACAAGTCTACACGGGAAAACTGAGTAGCCACACATGATACCCGAAGAGCGATACTGAATGAAGGAAAGTGCTATCCACCCTGAGATGGAAAGAAGAGCACGTTCTGTGGAAGACAGGCAGAGAACAATGAAGGAAAACAAAGACAGTACATGCACCAAAAACAAAAATGAAAGCATGCTTGCAAAAAGTAAAGGGAGAAAGAAAAAAAATAAAGGCACATCCTCTAGAGTTTTAAAATACATAAATAAAATTACTTCCAATCAACTTTCCAAGAAAGGGTCCTTTAGACAGGAAGCGGATCTCAGTGAAATAGCAAAGTTGTATGATCTTATCTTTTGGGGAGTTTGATTGATTGATTGATTGGTTTTTGCATGCTGCAGTTTATAGTAATCAAAATCCCAGAAAGGACCCTCCTGCCTTGAAGGGGGGAAAACAAACGAAAAAATAATCACCGTGTTCAGCAAGACTGAAAATATGGAACAGACTAGAGGGTCTGAGCAGGACACTTTTGAGTTCAGGTGTTTTCCATTGGCAAATCTGAGTAGACAGGTCCTCTGTCTTGAAAGGAAATCACCCAAACTTCTCAGTAGACTCTACAGATGTCTTCTCTCCCATAAACACATTTAAGCTAATAAATGTGCTAAAGAGGAGGAGAGGAACCTACAGATACAGAATATAAATTGTACTCAGCAGGGATTCAGGAGGAGGGGGAGGAAGAGGATGTTTAGTCAGTACCTTCCAGAAGTACTGAGATAAAAGCTGCCCTACCTCTTCCTATCTAAATGACTTCAAACTTGTATAAAACAATGCCTGTTGGGTTACAGTGTGTTACTACTTAATGAGAAAGACCAAAACTAATTTTTTTTTATCACATTCATATTATTTATGATCTATTTTCCAGCTACATAACGACCTTTAGAAAAAGTAGATGTGTATATTTTTTTAAGCAACCCTTAGTGGCATCCTCCTGGCTGTAGAGAAGTCCTGTAGAGTTATGTATATTGCAGCCAACACCTCTGCACTCAAGGGGAGGAATTGGAACGTAGGCCCAGAAACACCTGTAGCCTGGGACTGTCTTCTTGCCTAAGAGAGTCCTTCCTCCCCCTACAACTGTTACCACCGAAACTGGGTCCTGATGTATAACACACTTGTAAGCTACTGCTACTCCATTCCTTTGTAAGGCTTTAGGAAAGGAAAACTCAAGCAGACCTTGGCTCTGTCCTTCAGAACATGGACACACAGACAAGCCACTGTGTGGAAAACGTGTTTGAACTAGCTTACTATGAAATAATTACTGTGTGACAGTTTTTCACCTGCAGTCACCCTGAGGTAGTTCCAGTGTAGTTCATTTTCTTTGTATAGGCTCTGAATTAACACAGCTATCAGAAAGCAGTTTCACCCAGTTGACCTGCAATAATTGTTCACATGTCCTTATCCTTGAGTCCCTATTACTGCAGTACACAAGGGCTTCATAATCTCTAGATGCCCTCACAATATCAGATAAAATGGGAAAAGGCCATTAATCACTTTTTTGGGCTGGAGTATTGCACAAGGCAGTATTTGCCTACCTCAGACAACAGCGTTGACTGAACAGTAAAACCCCAACCATGGGCACAATCGCGAGGCTATAAAAGGCATTTACACGTCAGTGTAACTGTATCCACGTGGAAAGAGAATTGCATGTCATGCTATAAAATTTCTTTATACTGTCACAATGTGACCACACCAAAGCTTTCAACAGCATAAGTACTGCTTCTTAAAAACTAAAGAGCTAGAGAGATAGCAGCCAGGCATACACAGCTTGCCCAAGGTCTCAAGACAGCAGAGGAGGTCGCAACTCAACCAGCTCTCACATTTCCTTCACCTCCAACATCCTGCTGATACCCTTAACCTTGTTCTGTTCCGTTCCTTGACAGTACTGACAGAAACAAAGCCTTCCAGGGTTCTGTAACTAAGCACTTGTTTTGTGTTCATTTGACAGAAGGCATCATAATACACAAGTACTACAACAAGCCAATTCTCTTCACAATTAAAGTGTCCTGTGACTGAAAAAGTTTAGCAAGACTATAAAATGGGATAAACCCGGGGATGGAAGTCAAAGCCTCATATAGTGGCCAAGTCTTTCTGGCTGACAAGTTTCTTCAGAAAGTGATGTTCTATGAAAGGTTCATTAGGCAATGCTTGCAAGGCACTCTGTGTAATGACATGGATTAGAAGATTACTTGCAAATTGATATGTTGAGTAAAAAAAAATTACTTTTGCCTAAAGGAACAGTTATAGGTGAAGTTCATCTCTACTTTTGTTTTGTATTCTAGTCTGTTTCCTCTGTATATTTTCTATCTTGGCTGTAACTGCTTTTAAATTAGCTCCCTGTGCAAGTTAAGATTATGTGGTCACTGTTTTGCCCATCTGTTTTTCCTTTCCACCACCAAAAGACTTTGACCTCATTGGCCATTATCAGCCTACTCTGAAAAGACAGAGACCTCAGAGACATTTCAGATCTGTGTCAAACCAGCAAATCAAGTAATGCTCCCCCAGCCCTTTCACACGGGCTGGCAGCAGGAAGCCAACTGATCAGCAGAGACATACTAGGCACCAGCAAAAACGTGTTCTGCTCCAGATGAGCCTAAATTCATGCTCTCTCTTCAGGTGAAAGGAGGAAACCAACATCACTGACTTACGGCATATAAATAATAAAAAACAAGAAAGGTCAAATCGTTAAGAAAAGAGGTATCATTAATTTTACTGCCCAGAAGTCTGTGCCACACACATCCATAAACTTCTCAAACCTTGCTTTAAAGCATTTCAGGACTTTGCTTCCGTCTACACTTGACTTTATTTCTTTATTCACCCTGTCTTCCTGCTTTAAAATCTTGACAACATACCCTTCGGAATCTTGTAATAGCAAAAGCTGCATCTTTTGAAGTATGGTCACTCTGTGGTTACATCTATGCATTTGTGCACAAAGTAAATACTTTATTTGTACTACGGATATTCAAAGTACAAACTGAATCATGACCAATAAACACATGCGCTTTTGTTATACCAGTTTTTGGACTCTCCCCCTGGCTCCTGGGTTCAGACTCACCCCCTGGCCCGGCTGGGCCAATCTGGCACCTCTGCGATCACTATTTGGGGATGGGAATTTGAAGTGCCTGGCAGGAGGTATAAGAGTGGTACAAGATGGAGGCGACCATGCGGACCCCACAGTCAGAGAAGGAGGAAGGAAGGAGGGGTGGGGAGCAGGTGGTCTTAAAAGGCTGGTCGGACTTTTCATGTTTGTACCACTCTGTGGTGTTTTGTTTTGGTTCTGTTTTGGGGTTTTATGCTTTAGTTGGTATTATTATTTTCTGCTTTCTTCCCCAAGCTGAGCAGCCTGGTCTGTTTTGTCCTGCACCTTAAGCTGCAATTAAGCCCTCCCTGCCCTTTAGCAATCCTCAAGTCTTTGGTACTTGAGGCTAATCGTGGTGTTTTGTTCCCTTATGGGCCTAAATCAAGACATCTACATAAAATCTATGGAGGGCCGGCCATAATGAAGTAACAATAGATAAAAATATTTACATCTTTAGAAGGTTTGCAATAAGGCCACAAGGTCTTATTAACAGGCAGAATATTTCTTCCAGAGGCCAAAGGTAGAAGGTAAATGTAATTCTAACACAATAATTTCTCCCCGAACCATAGTCTGTAACATGGTGTGGTAATCTTTGCTTTTGAAAACATTTTTGTCAAAAACTTCGTAACGGCTTAAAGCAGACTCATGAGACCAGTCTACTAAAATTCTATATCCCATGGAGAACTCAAAACTTCGCTGCTGAGGGCTGACTGTTTACAATTTTCTTAATGTTACTGTCATCAACAGCAAAGCCACTAACTCACCGAAGTCCACGCTTTTCTGGGAGAAGCACTTCTGAGACAGGCAGAGACCAACCTACACACAGCATAGGAAATTCACATTCACACAGTCTCGCTGAATGCCAGTAGACAGGAAATAGCCATGAGGGGGAAAAAATATTTAGCAACAAATCTCCAAAAAAAAAAGAGAGTCAATTTCTCCTATTCAAGAGGACAGCTAGCAGAAGAAGTAAATTCCTAACCTTTACATTTAGAACAGGCTGCTGCTTTAGGCACACAAAAGCTAATTCAACATGTCTTAAAATGTTGAAGATCTACAGAACTGACAATTTGTTTTTCTATTTCTGTCTGATTACCCTGCTGCTCCTGTCTGTAAACATTTTGTAGGAGGATATGAAATTCAACAGAGGGGACTTTCAACTACAAATGACTCGACAGCGGCACATTCTTAGAAGTGTGTGGTGGTACCTATGAGCTCACTCGCCTAACTGACATGCTAACGTCACTGGTCAGGGTCAATTCAAAGCAGCTACAGCTCTGTATCATCACAGATGAACGTCAGTGCATTAATGTGAAAGTACCCTTCCTCTACCACTCCACCCCATCTTTCCCCACCAAAGGTAAACTGACAACAGAAAAGAAAAAAAGAAAAATACGCCAACATTTTAGGGAAATTAGGTTAATAGAACACCTGGTAATACATTCAGTTCTTTGCTGGTCTTTTAACTTCTAGTAAAAACATGCACTGAACACTGACTTCTATCTCATTAGGCCTAATCATTTAATTTACCACACTCATTTTGTCCAACTTGATGACTTGAAAACTTCTGCATACCGTGCACAATTTACTCCGAATGTTTTCATTCTAGACTACTCAACTTGGAAGGCTCCTATGCAATACGTATGGCAGTCTGTCCCATTCGCTCCTTGGTCTCTGCCAACAGCATAACTAAGAACCTGAGCTAGTTCATTCAAAAAAAAATAATTCTAAGGTCTTATCTACATAGGGCTGAGGAAAGAGTAAATTAGGTAAGACTGAAGTGAGACATGTTACATATAGGTATTCTTACTTCATATTAGGCATGCATAACTAATATACCTTGACCTGATCAACTAAGGTCAATGCAACTGCGTTATCTCTACAACAAGGAAAAGGTTGACTTTATAATCACAGTTAAAAGAAAGAAGTTGTTTTAATAGTTGAGCAAGAACACTGTTCAAACACATTCAAACTACTTATTTCATAAACACATTGTTAGAACCACTCATTGCTTCTTCAAAGTCTTAGTTGATTCCGTTATTTAGCTATATCGTATCTACAAGCTTATATCAGAAGAACCTACTATACATGTCACAAAATGTCTGAGGAAAAAAAATAAATAATGTAGGTTTCTCCACCACCATGGTTTTCCATCAGCCAGACAATGTACAGGGCTGCCTGTCACAGAATGCAAATGGTAATAACAAGGGACTTGGATCCTCAATATCCAAAAAGGTGGTAAAAATGTAACTTCTGTTTTATAGAAGCACATGTGAACAGATGGAGGGAAAAAAAAAAAGTTTATTTTAAAGCAAAAAAAGGAACCACCACCTACCTTTATTTAAAGAAGCAGTTCTAACCAATATGTTGCAGCTCAAAATCAATTAAAGCAGGGGGGAAAAAAAAGAAAAAAGACCATCACCTTATCTTTTTAATTCTAAATGCAGCCATTTCAAGAACTTCAGTATACCCTGAGGTTGGGATAAGACATATAGACCCCCACATCTTTGCTATACCATTTCTATAAAACCACTATAAAAACATACACCACGTAGCATAAAAAGACAAAACACAGTATCTCAGAAAACCTTGCTGCCTCTTGCTCATCAGAAACACATGTGGTCAGACAAGGAAGCTGAAAACTCCAGTGTTTCCCAACGAGAAAATAAAACTGAGTTAGAACACATGAGAAGTTATCACACCACCACAAGGTGATTTCACCACAAACTCAGACAAAACACCGGATAGTGGTTCTCACCATTACCACAAGGAAAAGATTAATAACCGTGCAGAGGTTTACTGGAGCTGGAACCTTCCCCATGTACAGTGCTCTGCCAATCACAGATCAATCCATCTAGTGACCCAAATTCAAGAACAACTAGTTTAGACTAAATACCTCCAAGCCCAACCACTTTGCCTGTAGAAGGGCTTGACCAAAACAAAGTAACACTGTCACTGCTGAAGTAAAGCACATTTATATGCAAGACATTCACGAGACCAGAATCTCTTCAAAAGAGAATACCTTCCACTACTTATTCATAAGGTGTTTGATGTCCACACAACTTCTAACTTTTCTAAACTGTACTTTCAGCCTCAAAATACATACTTTAACAGTGAGGTAACACTACCTTCAGTCAGTGTGCATTCCCATCATCTCCATGGCAGAGAGCAATGCATCTGACTCAAGCATCATCTGAAGGCTTGCCACTCCTGTACAGCAACTCTGGAGATGAAAACTAACTGTTGCATTGAAGACTCATCATGCTATAGGACAACTCTTTGAAGAGGTTACATATTTCTTTTGACCTCAGACATCCACATATAGAGAACTAAATCACAAGACTGAGTCAAAAAAGAACAAACTTGAATGAAAGTGAAGATTTTTATCAATCATTAGGTTTGGTATGTAGATTGCCATACAGAAGCTCAAAGAAAATTGTGCAATACTCTGGCAACTCCAGAGGCAACACCTTTACAGCTGTTTACCACAACGCAAGAAACAACTCTTAAAAGGCAACACATACTTTCACAACTCATTCCTTTGTAGAAAATGAAGTGCATCGTTATTTCAATATTCCAAACATAACAAACTCACCATGTTCACTGCTGGAATAAAGCTCCCTAAGGACAAGCTAAATATACGGAAGATATTTTTAGAGAAACAGCTTTCATTATGTCACACATTTAAGTATATAGTCAAATTTTTACTGTTAAAGCAAGGATTCAATCACTCCACTGTCTAAATAAACTAGTGCTGCCTCCATAAATTAACAGTGGCTTTCCCTAAGTAAACTTCATGTTCTGAGAACTTTTAAGTGGATATATTGTACATGTGAAAGCAAGAGAGTCCTCCAAGAGCCCTCAAAAAGCTTAATACCCCACGTCAGCCAGAGATCCCAACTATCTTGGCTGTTGAAGACAGTTTGTAAAGTTCAAATATACTTGTGTTCTTTGCTACTTACGATAAAAGACTCGAAATCCATCACACCCTCAGAGCAATAACTATGGACATAATTTTAGGTGTCAATACTCCTAGCAAAAAAATCTCTTTATAGGTCACTCTGTAGATAATTATTGACTTTCCTAAATTACTGGCTTTTACAGTAAATTAAAATCTACCACGAAGATGAATGCAAAGGACGAGATCAACACATAGCACCTGATGGCAAACTAACTGCACTTCCTTTGGAAAGTGAGGAAAGTGAAACATTTTGAAAGAAGGCCCTTTTAAGTACAATAAAAGCTTGACATTCCAAACAATGCATGACAGCCCCATTATATTTCAAGGAATTCTGTGTAGAAAAATTTTTTTTTTATTTTTTTTTTGCAAAGCAATAAATTCTCAGTCCTGGATTACAGTAAAAAATAACAACTGTAACTCGGATGTTTACTGGGCAAAGTATGGAGGCTAAACACACACAAAGAAATACAAAAGCCAAGACCTGGAGGTAGAATAACGTACAGTCCATGTGCTCTGTACTTTTTCCAGCTATCTCTTACCATAAATCATTGATTTTTTTCTCTAATATTTTATATTTTAAAATATAAACCAATACTATGAGAGTTTATAAATTATTTTTTAACATAAAAATTGGATCAAGAGCCCAGTTTGTCAGTAAATAAAGGGCAAAGTCTATTCACCAAAATTAGGCCAAAACAAAATATTTCCATTTCTAAATTGCAGATGAACATTTAATTTGAGTTCACATGTTGAAGACAGATACAGGTGAAATGAGTTCAATTCCTCTTTCTGGCCCACCAGAAGGAAATGTGCTAGTGGTCAGAAGAAACTAAGGAATGCCACAGTTGGCCACACACAAAATTCACATGCAACATTTCACACCTTCAGTTTTACATCTAAAATAACTGTGGTTATTTTATGGCCTCACTACATGGTAGAACATCACGCTCAGATATATGCAATAACTTACATGTCTCAACACCTCAGATTCCACCTGTAGGTTTGGGGAACTAACTCATACTCAAGTTCAAATAGTTCTACAGCCAAAAGTATAAGTATTTTGGTTTCATAAAAAAAAAAAAAAAAACAACAAAAAAACAACCCCACAACAGACAAACTGTCTTTAAGTCAGGGTTTAGAAATTCAAGTCTATATACAGCTGGTTATAAACTGTATGTATGTGACAGCATTGCAAGAGCCCGACACCTCATAGCCGGAAGACATGACTGCCAAGCTTTCAAGAAGTTGTCTGCCAAGACTTGAGCCCACTTCTTACAAAGCCTTAAGTGATCAAGCTAGCAAATGGTCATTTAGAGTAGCTTCTTCACTAAGCGGTTATTCTGTAAATACAGTTCATTTTACTAACTGCTGCATTAAAAATTCACAATAACCAAGAGTAGCATAAAAAACCTCAAAGAGCATATTAAACTGGTATTTCATTATTACGTATCATAATTTCTTTTTATCTGCTACAAACAAAATGCACGCACACTCTGGACTACTTGATAAGAGCAAGAAAGCACATTATTTTCATGAAACAGACACACATCTTCAGCAAGAGTTCAGTGGGCTGATGGTAGGTCTTCCCAATGCTTTTTATCTGCTAGTATCATGTTGGATCGGAGGCAACAGGCCTCTGTTTCAGCAACAAGCAGCACTCTCAGACTGGTTGAGGCAGGAAGCTCCACTGTCGAAGGACAATACTTTCCATGTTACTGAAGAAATGTAACCGTAACAAAAAGAAAATTCTCTATAATGATTTCTTTAAAGCTGTGCTGCTTCATCTAAGAATGTTCACTTGAACAAAACAAAATAAGAGTTTAGCCAAAATGTTCTGTCATGGCGATTCTGCATTCAATAGTCAACAAGGAGAAGAAAAAGGAGATTAACAACACCCCAAAAAAGCAAAAGAAAAAACCAAACCATGGCACACCTCAACAGTCCATCAGAAATTTAAATAAAAACATGATAAGCAGACACTGGCATGAACTTTTATCAAAGCTCAACAGGACTTGAAATAAAGAAAAGTTTGGAAAGTCATGACCCAAATAAAAGCTCATCGAGGCTACTCATCTTTGGAAACATAGCACAAATGGAACTAATATTTTACTACTTGATTAGATTTAATTCCCCATCAAAATGAACGTGGTTTGATTTTGTTTGGGCATACAAGATGCTGAACCTCCTCACTTGTTGAAGAATTAGGAAACAAAATTTTCACAACCAAATCCCATTCAACATCAACAGTCAACTTGTCCATGATTTGTGCCTTATGTCTTGAAATAGAAAGCTTTCAAGAAAAGGTTTTGCTCTTAGTAGGCCAGGGACTTGAGAACAACAAGTGGAAATAGGTGTTATATTCTCACCAACACCAGTTTTGTTTTCACTGTTCTCTTTCCTTCATAAAATCTTTTGAGAAAAGAGCTCAAAAGAGTCAAAAGAAATAACTCTTCTATTCACACCTAAAATACAGTGGTTTCACTAAAAGTGAATTAAAAAAAACCCAACTATTGGAAGGGAAAACTGCATGGAGAGGTAAAACTGCACATCAATACAACTCAAGTAAGTTTATCTGCCTTCATAATAAGTGTTAAAATTTTGTTAAGCATCTTCTGTGGAAAACTCAATGCATATTTTCTCCCTACAAAAACAAACCTAAATGTGATTTTGTGTAGTTCTCCTGCATTCTTCTCCAATATGTTGCACTTATACACAAATACCTTAACAGAATTTAAATATCCAGCTACATTGGTGGCATAGAAACGACTGTTCATATAATCCCATTCTTCAAGAACTCTACAGAACTGAATCGTACCTTAAGAAACTTAAGGTAAGGCATCTCTACAGAATTTTCAAATCCACTCAGATTCCACTACCTCTTAACATGCAGTACTAGCTAGTACATTCTCTCATGTCAGATACTATAACCCAACTCCCCTCTAAACATAAAATAATCCAACTTCAAACCAGGCTGCACAAATAGTGACAGATAAAAGCAATTTAAACTTCAAGTGAGACACAGTTCACTGCATGATACTCATTCAGTCCCTGAACTTGGATTACAATCACTGGTAGTTATGGACTTCAAAATGAGACAGGGATTCCCCTAAATAATCCATGAGCATTCCTAAAATGCTAGAGGCAACAACAGAAAACATTAATGCCTCCTAAAGAATGGCAGAAAACTTGGGCAAATTCAATACAGTGTAAAGTTTCTTTTACTTCTCCTCATAGAAAACATTCAGCAAAAAAATAAGTTGACATTATCACATAGACAAAAAAGGGTGTTTTTGTACCTGACTCCAACCTTAAATAGGCAAGAAACTGGAAAACAAGTCTGCTGGTATAGAAAGTTCCTAAATCTAATGCAAGTCAAAACAACTCAACATCTGATAAAGCTACATAGCTGTTCTAGTTATTACTAGCCACAAAGAAACAGTTCATTAATGTGTATGTTTCTATTTATTCATTTTAGCTTTATTCCAGTCATTGTAGTGGTCTGGATGAAGGCACACAAATACTCTATTACAACAGCAACCAAACCTTTCTCTTCAAACCACAACAAAGGACTTCTCTCTATATGCCAGAACGGCCCCCTCGACATGGCTGAAGGTGGTTTTTTTGAGGGTTTTATTGGTAGCATTTTAAAACCATGAAAGCTTCTCAGCTTCACCTTCTCAAATGTATCTTACAATAAGCAAAAAAAAAAAATCAGAAAGAATGTCTTAAGTTCAACTTTTTCCTACTAAAGGAAACTACATTGTATAGCCCCCAGCATGTACTCAAGCGAATTAAGTCTTTAAAGGTGCTTGCCTTTTCTTGAGGAAAGACATTCTAAAAGTATCTTTTTTGGGGGGTGGAGAAAAAAATATTTAAGGCCAAAAGAAAAAAGATACATCCTTGTATAACTTCAGTGTACTTGTTTTTACACAAGCATTGCACTTGAGGGAAATAAAAGCAGTAATTAAACTAATGTTTGCTCACTCTGCCCTCAAAGTATTTACAGAAGAAAAAAACCACACTCAACAGCCTCTCTCACTATTTTCCTAAAGTAAAGACAAATAGCATCAGTTTCACTTCCCGATTCGCCTTTCCCCTGATAATCCTGGATTGCACTTCAGACTGAATTGCCCTTTTGTAGAGCCTAAGCGATCAGGCAGGCGTGCGCTCCTCCACACGTGGCCTCAGCAGTAGCAACCAGGACTCCATTTCCCTGTCTCCACTACAGTACACTACCCAGAATCACTAAGACCACGTTGGATGGGGCTTCAAGCAATCTGTCCTAGCAGAAGGTGCCCTTGCCCATGGCAGGGGGGTAGAAAAAGATGATCTTTAAGGTCCCTTCCAATTCAAACCATTCTATAGTGCTGTGATTCATGGCTACATTATTTAGGTGACCCAGGCATACTAACATCCTTGTGCAAAACCCTGTCCATGCATGTTTTCAAATTGTAAGCTTTTAACATATGAGCTCTCCATGTTACAGTATGCAAATTTCTAAGACACCTGTATTCATCCAGTACATTACTGTACTCTCATATTACTGAAAGCAAGACTTTGTCCTACGTTAAAGAATGTTTAAGAATAGAAATGGTAAAATGCACTAAGGAGAATGTAAGTTTTATTCTGTAACTCAAACTTTCTTGAGTGACTTTAGACTTTACATTATCTTCCCACTGGCAGAAGTTTGACAGGTAGTACAACGAAGTATTTCCCCTTCTCCCCTATAACCAAGCAATGATTTTGGGCATATTACATGACTTAACTAGCATGCTTAAAACTTCCCAGTTGGATCCACCAATATGCACATCAGTTTTAGTCCATATCCAGAAACTTAAGCCTATTTACATACACTTGTAACACCACAGCTCCAAAAGCCAGTATCAAAAATGTTCTGAAACACTTAAAGAAAAACAAAACATATCTAAGACATTAGTAGGATGTGAAACTTTAATATGTTGGACAAAATAAGAAAGCAATTGTGATTTGATGTGTTCTTTCAGCCAGATCCATTTTAAAGTTTGCCATTCCACTTCCTTTTTTTCCCTCAGAAGAGATTTTTATGGTTTTAAAGCCTACGTGCATAAAATTGAAACCCACAAAAGAAAAAAAACCAGTAGTATCACCTAAACTCTGGCATTACAAAGATTAAACACAACAATTTCCAGAGATAACTCACTGGAGAGCTGTGGTTCCACACAGTGTCAAGCATAAATACTGACTACAACAAAGCTAAAGGAGTAACAAAGTGCAATGTGACCATTTATATCAGAACAGTCTTTGCATGTCAAGAGCAGTTACTAATATTTGGCAAATACGGAAGAGAAGGAATAAGTATTGCTCTAACTTTTCTTCTCCATAAGAACGTTACTTCAATAGGAAGAACTGCATTAATTTACAATTTCAGTAAGTGTATCAACTTTTTGATACTCGTGTAATACATCCTGAATTCATAAACAAGCTCTGGGAACAGAGGGTATTTTTGTTGTTATTTATTTTAAAGCATTACGCATTTTCTGAACTGATTCTATGACTCCAGTAAGTAAAAAAGATCACTTGGTTAGGCCCCACCTTACTTCTTTCCTAGCAGTTATTTCTGCTGCCAGGTTGACTTCTTGTCACCATCACAGCATTGAAGCTGAAGAATGTCAACAAAAGCACTGCAGTCTCTCATAGCTATCAACAGGAAAGAGGAACAAGTTTTCAACAATATCTAAGTTGTGAACTCTTCCATCATTCAGAGGATGACAGTTGCAGACAAAAAGGAAAAAAACACTGTACACCCCAAGAGTCTAAGCCACCTAAGAGATGGAGTATTTTGTGCATGTCAAAGTCAAAGCAAACACTAAGCAGAGCCATAAGCAAAGCACTGCCTAGAAATGAAGCATGACAGTCCCCAGTAAGAGCATCTCTTACAGCTAACGTTCTAATCCTTTTATCGGCCAAAGATTTAAAAGGGAAAAAATTAAAGGCATTCTGGACTAAGAGAGACTTTGGCATAAGGCTTCAGAGTTACCGTTTCTTCTCTCTCATTTGAGCAAATAAGAAGACAAAAATTCAATGTCTGTATTTATGTATTTTTTAATCACTTGGAATGGAAGAAAGACACCACCAGACTTTTGCAAGATCAAATTCAAATTTTTTTTAAGTCATACTAACAGTAGTTCAGGATTCCAGACATCCACCGTAACCTCACATGCACACTATAGCTTGGAGAGGCACAAAAAAAGAGAAGTATTTGGTTAGTTCTAGTCAAAAGTTTCCACACTGAATGGGAAACCACATACCAGTACAGATGATCATTTTAGCTCTAAAGCATCTTTCTAATTTCTCATTTGAGAACTCTAGACTTAACAGTTTCACACATCCCTCTTACACCTAAGCTTTCTGACATATAGGTCAATTAAAATTCCTAAAAAATGTGGAGAATAAAGAAGTGACAAAAAGCAATGCTTCAACTTTCAAGTTCCACATCAAGTCATTGACCTTGAAACTAGAGCCCTAATAAAATGAGGAAAGTACGTTCATTTGCACTCCACAGATATACAAGAGCAAGAACAACTTTTTTTCCTTGGCTCACGTGCTATGCACCATTAGTTTCTATGCACAATTTTCAGATGCTTACCTATTTATTAAACAAAAACTAAGGTGACTACTGTTCATAGGCAGTTACACATCATGGGATGAATATTTTTCATGCAGTAGCATTATACACTAGAATACTTTACTCTCACTGTGAGGTTTTTTGGGCTGAAACCCACTATCATAAGCTTAGTACTTACATAGCTATAGTGATACGGTCCTGGTCTATGCTTGAAGTTCTGAGCAGTCCCTTGACTTGTGATGAATTCTTTTGTGTTGGAGTATGAATCACAGGATCAAAATTTGAAGGAAAGCATTGGTTTCCTTCAGGACACACACAAAGGAAACTCTAGTACCCCCACAGAAAATCTGTGGCTTCAACTGCAGCACAGGACTACCAAACCGGAGTAAGTTTTCATTTGAACAGCATGTTATGTCAAAAAAAGCAAAAATCGAGGCTGATTTAAACCTCTAACAAAGCATATGAGCTCCTCAACCATATTAAGTTCTTCCAAATACAGCACATTTACATGAATTCCAAGGATAAGGAAGATTTTGTCAAACTAGATAAAAGGATTTTTTTTTTTTTTTTTTTTACTATGAGGGTGGCAAGGCACCAGAACAGGTCATTGCTCAGAGAGGTGGAAGATGCCTCATTCCCGTAACCATTCAAGGGCTAAATCAGATGGGGCTCTGAGCTATCTGGTCTAGTTGAAGATGTCCCTACTCACTACATGGGGGCTGGGTGAGATGACCTTTAAGGCTCCTTCCAAACCAAACTATTCTATGATTCTTTCAAAATTAGAGCTGTATGCCAAGGCTAGGACAAGCCATTGCATATTCAAAATTCCAGACTAAAGCTGATCTCAGTAAGATTATCATCTAGCCTTTCAGGGTTAAAGCTGTGGCCAGTTTCACAGATCTTCATCTTCACATCCAGTAACTGCCAGCAAGCTGCCAATAGCACAAGACTACTTCATCCCAAGGGCGGGGGGGAAAGAATATTATCCAGAAAGAATGAAAGAATTCATCCCAAGACCAGGCAGAAATAACCAGAATGACAGAAAATAATACCATGAGGGACCACAGGCTGCCTTAATTAAAATTTCTCCAAACTGCTATATATAAACTACCTGGCAAACATCTTCACATTTAAAACAATCACCACTGAGAATCTGACAGTCTTCCTAATCTATGCCAGTGCTCTCATTATTCTTAAAAGTTGACTAAACTAACTTAAAGCATGTCTGCTGCAGTTTAAGCCCACAAATGTTTCCATCTCCAGTGGAGAAGACGACAGCTTAGTCTTTTCTTTCCAGCTATCTTTAATGTATTTAGAGAACATTATCAAAAGAAATCTCCTTTCTTTGGAAGTCATTCAAAGCATTTTCAGCTCTCGCTTCGAGCACATTTTCTAGACCTCTGACTACTTCCCTTTGCCTGCAAACTGTTCTTCTCCCAGTACAATACCAAAACTAGGTGCTGCACTTTTAACTCAGCCTTATTAGCATACCAAGAAGTGAGAAGGCTAACTTCACATATTTTATACAACATTCACGTTAATATATCCAGTAAAGTGTTTGCTAGTTCTGCAACATCAGTAGATTCATGCCCACTACGAAAACGTCTAACTTCCGATTCTCCTGTCATCCAAGTTACCCTCCACCCTGTTAACTACACAGCTAAGCTTTAACAAAGACTAACAGACTACATCTGCCCCTGCTAGATTTCATCCTACTTAGGTATCACTGCTTTGTCAAGATCGTTTTGAACACATGCTCTTTAGTCATTGGAGAACCTTTGAAGGGAATGCAATCCGCATATCTAGGAAGTTTACTCAGATTGGCTGCAAAAAACACTTAACTACTACGCTTAAGAAAACTCTGCAGAACTCCCTTGACTCATTCTTCCAGTTTTACCATGAGTCCTGACTAACTTCAAAGGAACAATTATTTTGTAATGAGTGCAGACCCTTCTTAGACAAATAGAAGCCTGATTTTCTGACAGGATATATAAAATAGGTAGCAGTGTGAAAGTGAGCATAGACAACTTAAGTACTCCTCATTTGTAAGAGCAGACATACTGGATCAGATCAAGGCGTTGCTTAATCCACTTCTCTGTCTTAGAGAGCAACCATAAGCAAACACCCAAAGAATAACACCAGAGCAATTCACAGGAGGTATGCACACAGATATACACCTGAAACAACATATACACGTATACCATATATTTTAAGCATATTTAGTAGTTTTACCTAGCAATAAATTACATTGTTCTCCAGAACTGCAACTTGCTCCCCATATCCAACATCATCAGTTGAAGGGAACAAACGGCTCTCAGCTACACAAAAAGAAAATGATGCTGTGACTGAATTACTGGAGGAAAATATTAACAGTATTCCATGAAGGCACACATTTGAAGTTTTTACTGGATGATGTTTTTTTTTTTTAACAAATACTTTCATGCCACATAGTTGACTCCATTTACCAGCACGTTCCATAGCTGACGTCCTTTAAACATCTTTTAGTTATATGCTCTACATATCCTTTTCTTCCAAGAATATCCATGGGGTAGGTCACTTCATAAGAATCTGAAGAGTACTATATTTTTATTTAAAAGGGCAGTTTCAAGTAACTTCTAGAAGATTATAGCTATTCCTTTTAGTAGCACAAAGGAGTATTTTTTCCTCAATACTATAACGAGAAGCAGCAAAAGTGATTCATAACTGCACCAGCCTACTTTCCTGCATTCTACAGAAGAAAATACGCTCTTGAACTTTCAGTAGCAGCAGCAGCATCGACTCAAGTCAGATCATCCAACTTCCAATACATCACTATAGTTCAGCTCCATTTTTCACACCATTTGAAGAGTTCCAAATTATATACTTTATCTCAGGATATCCAAAGAGGTACAAATCTGGTACAATGCTAGCATTATTGTATCAACACTTTGTGTTTTCTTTTAAAAAATGGGGGAAGGTTACTACGACGTAGTTGTGTTTAATGA
This sequence comes from Urocolius indicus, assembly GCA_013401255.1. Taxonomy (NCBI): domain Eukaryota; kingdom Metazoa; phylum Chordata; class Aves; order Coliiformes; family Coliidae; genus Urocolius; species Urocolius indicus. Next base: position 268,278 of record WBNH01007296.1, read on the forward strand.
CTTGCTTCCCACACAAGCACAAAAATGAGTAACAAATATGGCAGAGACAATTCCATACAGAGGATAATCCCATATAGTAGGGTTGAAGAAAAATGGTAAGCAACAACAGTCAAATAATCACCACCTGCCTTACCACATGTTTTTTAGTATGAATGTGTTTCGTATCAATACAGACAGAACAAGAAATCAACATAAAACAGCACGAGATGCTCAGAGCAATTCAAAGGATTTCAAAAACCAATCTCTGAGAGCTCAATAACATTGCTCTCTTAAGTGTTACAGGAAAACTTGTCACTCCTCTTCATCTGCAGACAAATGCCCCATCCCTTTATTAACTATTTTTCCTGACAAAATTCTGGACATTATCTGAACTGTTACAAATACTTGCCTTTGTTCTCTACTACACTTTAAAACAAGAGGTCTTTCAAATATGCTACAGTCATTAAAAAGTTGTATCTGGAGTCTCAAAAGAGAAACTGTAACACCTTACGTACAGCAGTCTTCTATGAAGTCTAGTCCTCGGTGCAGACACTTTTTTCTCCTTACTGTGTGAACACCCTGAATCAGTACAATTTTACTAGCTACCAATATACAATATATTTTCCACATGCTGCTTCTTCACATTTCCTAGAAAAATATTTGGCATACTAGCACACCACTCCTACTAGCCTTTATTTTCCCCTACCAGAACTGCTTACTCCACTCCCATAGATTCAAAGTGTACCTACTAGGTGAGGATTGCTCACCTATGCAGCTGAATCCGTACACCAGAGCAATGCCAGGTGCACCATGAGTTTGGGACTTTACAGGAAGCACAGTTGTACACAAGAATGCTGGAAGGGGTGAAAACACACTGTGCAGCCCAGTGTCTTCTGTACTATTAAGTGTGAACAGTCAAAACAAGCAAGTTAAAGACTACATGTTACCAATCTTCCCAGATACTTAAAACAAGAATACCATGAACAAATACATAGTTTTGTACTCATACACTGAAGTGCAAAATAACTTACTCAAAATTTAGAACAAGAAAACACCACAAGTTTGCAGCATTTGTGACAGAATTTGCTACCTTAGCAGAAACCTTGCTTGAAATACCAACAACATTTTTAAATCCTCATACTTTCACAATATACTAGTCATAGCAACACTACAGTGAGAATGGTTCAATCTAATGCTTGAATCATCTCTCGAGAAAGTGACAGAGAGACCATAATTTCTTTTTTTAAAAGACAGGTGTACACCTGCTACAGGTTTAGGGTTATAACTGGTTTGGGGCTTTTGGCATTTGGTTTTGTTTTGGGGTTTTTTTGCTTTTGCAATATCATCCTGGAAAATCCATGGATGTTGAATACCACTGTTCACTACAGATTGTGAAGGGCTCACTAAGTAGAGCTGCAAATATAGCGCATTTGTCTCTCAAACCTTCCCCTACATCAATAACTTTTAAACTCTTTGAACAAAAATAAAGTATTATTTCAAAGTCACATAGCAACTATGTCCTTTCCTGAAAGCTAACGTCTTACAAATTCCAAAACCACGCAATTTTACAGCCACATAAACTGTCAAGATTTTTGTTTCTATCAAAGTCAGAAATCCTGTTTCCTACCTTACCATTATGTTCTTTTAACAATTGTCTTCCTGACCATCTAAACACAAACTCTGCAACCAGAAGAGAAGTCTCACTAGTCCCTCAAAGGACAAAAGGCATTAAGAGTGATGGAAGACAGCATGGTACATTGCAATGCAGCTTATTTCAGAACTAACTTAGCATTAAAATTAAATGTTAATGCTAGGGGGACATTATCAAGTCACAAAACATATGTGAAGTCAAATGAGAAACAGGTTTTCTATTTCTGACAAAACAATTATTGTTCAAGTATTAAAACATTACTCTCAAGTTTGGTCTGCAGAAATGTAATTAGTCAACTCAGATTTGGCAGAACATTTTAAAGCAGTCTGTAAAGGCTTTAAAGTAGAAGCTCCAAAGAAAAGCCTTCACACATGGTGTAGGTTTAAATTCCAGATGTAAGAAAACTAGATCATCTCTTCCCCTCTAGATAATATTTCTGACAATGCATATATGTGCCTCTTTACACTCATGAATATATGTTAAAAAGTAACAAAGCATCTACTAGAAAACAATGTATTTGGATTTGTTCTCATCTGTGATCTACTGATTTTGACCTGATCTGCCAGAAAGACCTTAAATAATTACAGCTGCTCTTCAGGAAAAAAAACCAACACAACAAAAAAAAACCCAAACCAAACACCATATCCACACTTATATAAGTAAAAAAAACCAAAAAATCCACCCAAAACAATGCCCTAACAACGTCCAAATAAACTAAAAGGCATATGTAGCTACTATATATTCTAAAGTAACTCCAGAAGAAACTTACATTTTGTAATTATACCACTGGGTAAGAACGACAATTAGGCTTTTACCAGACACATCGAAAAGCAGGCATTGGCATTGTCTCAATATGAGTATTTCTAAAGCATCATAATTACAAGAAGTTACAGACATAGCCTAAACATCTCTGCACTACTCACTTTTAGAGTTGGTTCCCTATAACAAAAATTTACAATAAATCATGAATTGCCTAAACATTACCAGTGAGAAAATAAGCACGTATTTAAAAAAATCCAAAAGTTCTTGCATAAAGCCAAAGCACTGACACCACACACAAAGTGTTGATTCTTCCCTCATGAATATCTATACTGATCTGCAAAATTACACAGGCATTTCAGTTGTGCCACCTGGGAGTACATTGTTTTTCTGTCACAGATTTCTGCAATGCCCTGTCGGGTTCCATGGACACTAAAAGAGAATAACTTCCAGCCAAACAGAAGCTTCAGTCCATTGCAGTTGAGTCTACCATGAAACAGAAGAGATTTTTGAAGATTTGGTAGTACCAAATACCCTACAAAGACCTTCTATTAAGCCAACGACACTTCTAAAGGATGCTCCAATGGAATGACGTTCGGAGAATTTGCAGGTGAACTAAAGAGCCCAATAAACATACTCAACTGTCATACCCACGTCACTTGCATGAGGAGAAATCTATACACAACCTCAAACTCACTCATGCTTACTGTACTGATCCAGGAAGTGCAAGCTCAAAGTTGAGCTCCATCTGAAAATCCCAGCACCTGCTCTCCTGGGAGATGCAGTCAAAGCCCTCTCTGCCCTCTCACTGACAAATACCATCCAAAGTTTGGGCCCAAAATTTAAAGAATAGTAAAGTTTTCCTATTTTGCACAAACCCTCACGCTTTTGTCTCTAGTACATTCACCAGCTGATTCACTAGAAGAGCAAAACAGACAAAGGGGAAAAAAAAAAAAAACACCTAGCCCTTAAAGGGTTTCCCCAAGACTCAAATCTACTCTGCAGTCCATTGTGATTACTAAAACACATAATCCAAAATTATCAGGTTTTGTAAACCTCTTTCAGAGGTTCTAAAACTGAAATTTGATTAGTAAGGGCTCTCTGCTCTGAGGAATGCAGAAGAAAAATGGTAACTTCAGACTGCTACGTACGTGTGGCTCCCAAGCCAGTACATGCAGCCATGTGTAAGTCTGCAAGATTTAGAAATGGTCAACAGATACAATCTTCGAGGTCAACATTATTTTCCGCTCCTTTAAGTTTCAATTGAGCAACTGAATATATAAAGAAAAACCATTCCAGAAGCCTTACATCTACTCACCTGCAAAAAAATATGCCTTGCCAAAAGGCTTTTATTCTCTCAGCAATGCACAAAACATACTTTCTGATGCTGACACTCAACCTCCCACAAATGTGGGGAAATTCATTTATGCCTATGGACTTCATTCACTGGGATACAGATCTGTGCCAAATGATTCAAGTTTACTTGGCCAACAACCAAATTTTCTGTTTATTTAGGCTGATGAATTTATGTCCCCTTCCTCCCTCAGGGAAACCCACTCATACAGGTCAATTCAAAATGTTGTCTTTGTTTTTTTTTAATAGATGCTTAAAACAAATGAAGCACATGAGAGATGGGGTGCAAATAACAACACAGGTTCCACGTAACTTTGCAGCAAGAAAACCAAACAGAATTGCAACTAAATATTCTTTCCTCTTTCTACACTGCAAAATAAAATAAAATCCTTCTTCACAGCAACAGTGACACGTGAGTTTATCTTTCTACAAAATATATTCTTTGCTTGTCAGAAAATTAAACAATTTCCTGAATTCCTGGCAAAAGATACTTCTTTGAACTACAGAGCTTGTAGCCGACAAGAATTATATTCCTACTAAAAAAGTCAAAATAGATGATCTTCTACAGTTGTGGCTGTAAGACGTCTGCCTTGGTTGGAAAAATTCAGCTGTTCCTTCCCTTCTGATTATAACTTCAGAGCCAACACCCAACTTCTTCCCTTCTAAGTTGCTCTGATTCAAAAGTCCACGACAACTTTTGCTGCTACGCTCACTTAATCTAGGCAGAGCAGCACAGTGTTACGAAGCCCCATACACACTCCACAGCACTACTGTGGAGTGAGATACAGTGGTATCAATCAAGAACATCTTCTCTTTGTCTTCTGATCAGCAGGTCTCATGATCATCTACTGTCAGGCAGCTGGACTACCAACAGGTTCCTTCAAACCCACCCAACTGCCAGAAGAGATACATTGAATGATACCACTACACATTCCTGTGATATATGTCTAAGAGAGCCTTTCCAGACTCAAAAACGAAATCAACAGAAGCTAACTAAAGAAAGGAAAAATAATAGCTGTCTCTAAAGAATTTCACTCAACCATATCATGATACTAACTTAAGTTATTCATGACTTTCAACGTGACTACATTGGTCATTATAACCTGCAATGCAACAAACACTTGGCCCTATTCAGGCCTATTACAAAGTCATGAAACAAATATTTTAAGTTCTTCTAAGCAAGAAAGCTACAGTGAATTTCCTACAGCAGGGAGCAAGGCCCTCTGCAACTCCACTGCCCTATTCCTTCAGCTAAATCGACTCCATATTACTGATGCAGAAACCTGCAAGTCATCTGGAAATTAATCACATGGAAGATACTTGGCAACTCACTTTCACCCAGTTAATAACTCACTAGTCAAGTGCATGTGCAGGAAGAAGAACAGGTCCTGATACCAAGTTAACAATCCCTCAGTTGATGAGGCCAAGCCAGAAAACACTAGGTTCACTGCTATGAAGAAGTGGCAATACTCTTGTGACAAGGACTGGTACCATCACAGAGAGCTATTGCTGAATGGATTTTGCTAAAAAGAAAAATCAAACCCAACAAACAAAAAAACCCCAACCCTCAGTGCCTGACACTGACAAGCTATCTTGGCACTTTCCTTTCTTCCATTTTAAGATAGACTAGGTGAGAACATAAATTGCTTTAAACGCTTAGGTCTACTTCCCGTCTGCAAGAGATAAAAGCACAGAATGAACTGCTTTGCTTTATTTCCTTTTCTGAACAGACAGGTCATCTGTGGCAAGAGGACCTAATGAAAAGATTCTTTGATAGCATTGATCAAACAAGAAAAATCACTGTCTGCTTCTTTCAGTACATGACTATGACTTCTGGGCATCCAACATTTTTGATAGTTCTCACAGGATGACATATGAATTCTTTCAGGAAAGTCTCCAACATTGATTTATTCAAATTATCTCATCTCTTCTACTGCAGACATCACACATCAGCAGTGTCAGAGAAGAGAGGATTGAGTCAAACATGCACAGTCTCACGGACTATACCAAGACTCTCTTCCTATGGTATGATAAGCTGGTACAACAGGGGCAAGATGGATTCTGAAGATTTGGTGAAAGCAGTTCTGTCTACCTATAGTGATTCTCCGAATCTGGCTTGCAAAAGGTTCAGGTAGAGAGCTTCATTTTAGGCTTCTGTTTAATGAGACAGAGCAGTTCACATGAGCATGATGCTGTCTGTAGCCGTTTCTCGCAGAGGTGTCTCTTGCTACAACGTCTCACACCTTTCTCACCTTAAGACCAGATTGCTGCAATATAGTCTATAAATGGCTATACTTTAAACCAATTAAAAAATATAAAGTGGCACAGACTATCTCCAAGCTGACATCTTCCCCAGTGGCAGTATGCATCACTTTGGCAACAATCTCCATCAGATGAGGAGTGCCAAAGGGGTTGGTTCCTGGTTTTGCAGCTAAAGAAATGAGGGTTGACCTGTACAGCACTCTTTTGAGTTTGAACCTTTCTCTAAGGGAGCATCTTTTCTTGCCACGTTGTAAAAGCTGTAATTAGCACTTATTTCCAACATATGTAAATAAAAGCATGTATTTGTGTGGATTATTGAAGGAAGAGCTGACAAGGCAAAATTTTTTATTTTACTTGGACTTGGGTCAAAAAAAAAAAAAAAAAAAGAGGAGAGATGTTTAGGGAGGCATTTAAACTTTCAATTAGCTCCTATTCATAGTTGCTTGACTAAAAAAGTTTTCTTCAAGGATGCACTGGGCTGATGCTCGTTAAATTTAGAAAGCTGCCAAGTAACTCCACCAGCCATCGAGCTTCTGCAGGAGACAGCCACTTTAGTACTTCCCACACTAGCTATGGGTGACTAAAAGTCCTCAGAGTAAAGCTTGGGTTGCCTTTTCTTTTGTTTTTTTTTTGGGGTGTTTTTTTTTTTTTTGTTAACAAAAACAAAAAGGACAGAACTCCAGAAAAATATGTTTAAGTCTGTGGAAATTTCTGGAAACTCAAAGGTAACAAATCTGATAATTTAAAATGGGACTCATCAAGCCATTAACAAAAAAAAAAAAAAGACACTTCAACAGCCTGAACCAAAAGGCTTGCAAGTGTTCTCCAACCACCTTGCACATTATTAGCTAATGTGTTGAAATGCTCGAGTGGGTCAGAGCACAAAGCTTTAACTGCAGACGTTTTGCAGACACAGACATCCTACAGGCTTTCAGAATCTTCTTCACCTCACACATCCACCCAGTTCAAGAAAGAACGAGGGAGTGAAAGAAGAGCAATACCCAATATCCCACAGATTTGTGTCATTATGAAGACCTGAGATGAACAAACTGGACACCAATACTGGAAAAAGGAAAGGAAAAATTCTTTATCTTCTACCTAAAATAGTGCTTAAAGACATAACACAAAATTTGAGGGAAATTCTTCAGCCTGTGGTGTGGTCTTCAGATCAGGGTTCATAAACCACTATTGCTCTGTGATACCTACAAGAGCGATCACGCTAATGGGTGTAGTGATACAATAAAGTCCAGAGGCAGGATGCATATAGGTAAGGAACATATGCCATAACTCATGTGCATTTCAACAGTTCCACAGTTGACCAGGTGAACAAGGCAGCTGAAATACTGCTAAGAAATACAGAAGGTAATACAATAGGGGATCACCTCCAGGAAGCTGTGTACAAAAGAGGAAACATGCCAAACAGTGGTGGAACAAGAAGAAAATGTTCAGGAGAAACTCCAACATGTCTTACAATACAATAAACAACCAAACCAGCAACCTGCTGAAATAAGACATGAGGGACAGTAGAATAATTACTGAAATTAACATTTGACAGGTTACACTGGCAGGCCTCACTTTTTTATTAATTATTTTTCTGTTCGACTACCCCTAATGACATGAATGAACAGAAAATCGTTTGGCATTGTTAGAACTAAGTACGGCAGACAGTTGTTCTACTCCTTTTCAGGCTGCAATGCATGACTCTGGGGTACTACAGCACGAGACACTTTTCACTGCAGCTCACGCACTCATTAACTGACCCTGTTGGTGCAATTTGTTCAAGTTTAGGCATGAGGAAAGCTGTTTACTCAGCAGCAGTCAAAGCTGGACAGGGCTAGGATCAGCGACAGCCAGACACATAACGCTCAGCAGGCTTCTGGAAGGGAGTGATCTTCCTCTCTCCAGCAAGGAGAGTGGGATGGGCGGCTTCCAGTTTCAGAAACCAATTAGGCAGAAACTGCTATCAAAGCAATAGAGAGGGCCCTACCCTAAATGGGTTGAGAAAGAAGAAGGTGGCATCATCTCAATTGTTCCGACAATTTCAACAGCCCCACTCGTTTCTCCTCACTGAAGGTGACCAGGGTGCTCTCCTCCAAAGCTCTTCCTACACACCTACCTGGGTATCACACAGTATTAAATTGCCATGTCAACACCACATGCTATTTAAAAGGCAGTCACTTTTACATCCTGTGCTTATGGCTTGCTAGAGGCTGCTAACAGAGCAACAAACTCCCAGGCTTTATTCCTTCATGAATCACTTTTTTAAAGAGCCTAACAAAAGATGGCACCAGGCTCAAATGCCAGCAGTAGTACCACGTGTGAACGGTACACTGCACTATACGTTTACCAAGCTATTGTGCTTTCAGGAAAATTTACAGTAGAAAAAACAGAGAAATCTGAGAAGAAAAAAACTTCAACAAAAAAAGAAGTCTGGCACCACTGTAACATTCTTCCAGAGAGTCCAAAATTAATTATTACAAGATTGTCCTTTAGATTTTGCAACCAAGGGTATGTGTACAACATCAGAATTAACTAAAGCAAACAAAATTGCCTTCCTCATCCTCCAAGTTAACAAATTCTGCATAACCAATTACAGAGCCATGACATTAGCACACGGAGCAAAAAAAAAAAAAAATACTCTTCATGGCAAGTCTTAACCATGACATTTTTTACTGCAGACCAACAAGATTAGCTACAGTTACAATAAGTGCTGGTGTCTACACGGACTTGGTGTTACTTGAAACACTTATTTTCCAGAAGCTCAGGGAAGGGGAAAAAAAATAAATAAATCAATTCCACAGTCATTAGATGAAAATTTTTAAACTGCAAGCTTCAAGCTTTCTATTTTTATACAGATATTTTTAGTCACGTGTTGCATGATTATCCTTTATATTTCAGGATTATTTTTGTCCCATTTGGGAAACAATGTACATCTGGAAGCAATGCAAGAACAACTAGGTGAAGAACAAAAGAAAGCTTCAGGCTCGTATCCCTTCTCCTGTACTATAACCAGCAGGTTGATAATATCAGCAAGTGGAAAACTGGAAGCTCAGTTCCCTCCTGTTGAAAGGACAGGCTCAACACAAGGAGAACGTGCACTTTTTTTTTTTTAATGTGTGGGGAAAGCCTACAAAGCCAGCAATACAGACCTGCATGAAGAATAACCTACTTGAGAATTATTTCAATGTAGAAATACACATGGTGGGGTGAAAAGAATGGTGGAATGATTTCAAAACCACCAAAATATGAATAGAGAAACAAAAATAGATTTCAGAAAGCATTCGACACTAGTATGGCTTGAAAGAGATATAAGGAGGACACAGAGTTCCTACTCTTGCAGAGATGTAAAACCCCTTGTAATATCTACTACAAAGCAATGAGAGCAGCATGCATGAGAAGTCATCTTTCTCAGAGGAGAAGCAGCTGTTGGTAATCTCCCATGCTTTCATCCAAGGCTCGGGCTCTCTTACCAACATCCGAGAACAAAGTCTCATAAATTAAGTCTAATAAATTAAGCATGGAAGAGATGAAAAAGTCCTTGCTCACTCTTTCTCCCTCATATACCCTGGGGAGAAGAGCAATCACCGTATGGTTCTAGTGCCATCCCTCCCAGGTAACACAGGATCAGTGAGCTCTTCTCCACTACTTTACCATTCTTCTCTCTATCACTTGGATCTATCCTTCCTAAGTAACTGTTATAGTGCTGCAGAAACATCAGAGTGACTTCTTCATTTCAATTTTACTTCAGGCTTACAAATAAAAGCAAAAAGGTTGACATCAAAAGCCATGTTTTGCTCCCTGATGACTTGGAAAAGACCCGAGTCTATCTCTATCTTGGTGCAGAAGATACCAATCTCACCTACCTCACAAGGACTCTTTTGTCCCAGCTTTCACTCAAGGGGGAAGGGGAGGAGGGGTGTCAGTGTAACTACCTATCAGTCTGTAAATATAGAGCAAAGAGTCCAGCAACCTCTGTTCACCTCAAGTGATATTTTTTCGCCCCTAAGCATTCAACGTTGGCAATATTTAACTTGCTACATCATGCCATAAGATGCTACCAAAACTCCGGAGAATCAGAAAAATAAAACCCATTTTGACACCCAGGAATTTTTCTCTTACAATGCAAAAAAACAAAAAAAAAAATTGCAATGCAAAAAAACAAAAAAAAAAAACCCCGAGGATGGATTAACTGAAAATATAAACTGCATTTGCCAGAGTCCTTGTAAGTGGTTTTCTTGCTTTGTTCTTGTTTTTCCAGACAGCAGAAGGACCAGGAGCACATGACTAAAGCGACTGTGGGGGTTATCACAAGTGCATGTGCTTTATGCTACGGCCTTTGTTTCTCCCTCAGTGTTATACACTTGGGATTGAATCATATTTGCAAACTTGTTAGTCTGCATCAGTTAGCACCCTCTTCACAGGCAAGCATCTGTCTGTAGTCTTTGACCTCAAATGAACGGGAAAGGAGCATCAATGACCTTTCAAGAATTGAGATGCAGAGCTTGAATAAGACAAATTTAGTTGCTTAGCATGACAGGTCTGGGCCTCGTTTGGTTTAGACAGCGACTTGCAGAAATACTGATCAAGAAGACCTGCCTCCTATTCCATAGGCTCATAAAGTAAATCAATAAATTAAAATGGAGTCACTCACAGTTTTCCTCCATACAAGCCAAGAATCATTAATAAATGTTAATGCCGGACCTCAAACATACGCTTTTATGCTGCTAATACAGGTTAACTGCACCCGTGTTTTTTCTTAAGTGGTGCAGGCATGCTGATCATGCAGATGCAAGGTAGACTACGGATCCCGAGCCAAATGCTCTCTTCAAGGCTTCAACCGCAGCGGAAGACATTTCAGTGCAGAAAAACATTCAGAATTCCTCATCTGTCAAAAAGCTCACAATCTTACGGCACTCTGGCATGAAATGCATACAACAATGTGATGTATGTGCACACAGGCACACACAGAGCCATGTCAGGTGTGGCTGTACGCAAATATCAAATAGATCCACTGAACGGTAACGCATATCAAGCATTCCTTGTCCCATAAAAGATGCCATCCTGCATTTCCATAAGAAAAAGGCAAATTGCTCTGAACAATACATTATTAATATCAATCTAGAAGAACAATTTAGTTGTTAATATGAATATATTCAAATCAAGACTTCAGAAATTCTCCATTATAAACGAAGAGCTAATCTTTAGGGATTCAGAACGGGGTCTTTTTCCATTGGCATTGTACGTGTGTTCAGCCGAAATACGTTTTTTTTTTTTTTAATTCACACAAACCAGCTAATCCCACAAGCTAGAATATGAAGGATGGGCACGTATTAAACAATTACCAACACGCCTGTGCAGAATAAAGCACAGGCCTCATTCTTAAAAACACTCTTCTGATCAGAAAATTTGGGGGGGGGGGGGGGGGGGGGGGGGGNGGGAGGAAAAGGCATATTGAGCTTCAAATAACTATTCCACGGGTCGACACGTCGAAATAACAATTTTATCCCGTCTATTGAGCATTTTATCAGAGCCTAGAGGATATCAGAGAGACACCTTTTGCAAGCTCCCCTCCCCCTCCTTTCTTTTTTTTTTTTTTTTTTTTTAAATGGGCTGGACTAAAAGGTGCTCGCTCACACCCGATCTACGGGTGCATGAAAAAAAAAATCTTCCAAAGCTCTTTCCTTCAGAGCCCACGAGCGCTTNGGGGCTCGCTCCAGCCTCAGCCCGTCCCCCCACCACCTCGGCGAAGGCAAGAGGGGGGGAAAAAAACCCCCCGACCGGGCCAGACAGACAGACAGACGGACAAANTACCTGCGTGCTCGAAATTTGGTTTCCTCCTTTCGGAAAGGGGAAAATAAAAAGGAAACGCAGGGCTACAGAGCCGCCAATCCGTTTCACAAAGGGGATGGGGGGGGAAAAGAAAATGGGGTGGGTTTTGGTTTTTGTGGTTTTTNCAGGATACTCACGGCTAACTTTCATGCTGCCGAAGGCCGAGGGCTGCTGCACGGGCTTGCAGCTCTCCGCGAAGGAGGTGGTCCTGGGCCGCCCGGACATGGTGTCCCGCTCCTCCTCGCTCTGCCCCGATCACCCACTCTCTCTCTCTCTCTNGCCGCTTGCAACGCTGGCAGAGCTCAGAGGCTAAGCAAGAGGACCAACGAGCCGGCGTGTTTTTTTGTCCAGCAGGCCCTAAGCGAAGCGGCGGCGTNCCTCGGCGGGCCCGCCTGCCGCTCCCTCGCTCGCTCGCTCAGCTGCAGGAGACGGGCGGGTGGCGCCACATGAAA
>WBNH01007296.1:281134-362612 GCA_013401255.1 Urocolius indicus
CGGGGAAGCCCCCTCCCCTCTCGGTTCTCTGTCGCGCCCTTCGCCCGGCTGCTGCTGCTGCTGCTCCTGCTGCTGTTGCTGCCGCTGCTGCTGCTGCTTTTCTTTTTCTTCTTCTTCCTCCTCCTCCTCCTCACGCCGCCCGTTTCTCACAAAACCATCCTTGCCGGCAGCGCCGGTGAGTCCGAGAGCCGCCTCCGCCCAGCGCGCGCGGCCCCCCCCGGCGCCGCTCCCGCTCCTGCTCGCTGGCTGCTGCTGCTCCCGCTGCTGCTCCCGCTGCTCCCGGCCGCGAGCGACGGGGGTTCGCTTAGGCCTCGCTGCCCCCACCCTGGGCGCCAGTCACATGGGGCGGAGGCTCACGGCCCTGCTCCTCCGGATCCCGGTCGCCGGCTTTCTCTCCTCTCCTTTCCCCCTTTTTTTTTTTTTCTCTTCTTCTTCTTCTTTTTCGTCCCCCTCTTCTTTCCCCCTCCCCTCTCCTTTCTTGCCCCCTCGCCTCTGAGGGAGGCGGCAGGGAAAGGGACTATTTTTTCTCCGGCGGAGGGATCTCGGGGGCTCCCGCGCGGATCCGCCGACGGGAGGTGATGCGTCCCCCTCGCAAAGGGATCCGGCAGGGGCGGCGGGATCCGCGTCGGGCGGCGTAAGGGTGAAGCGGCTCCGGGCGGCCTCCCTCGCTAAGGCTCCTTCTCGGTGCGGCGCTGGGCTGAGGCGGCGGCTCCCGCGCGGCTCCTCATTGCGCCCGCAGGGGCAGCTGGCCACGGCTCAGGCTGGGGACGCTGCACTGCGGGCGACGGACGGCGACGGCGGCGCAGGCCATGACGGCGACGGCTCCCCCGACTCCTCCTCCTCTAACCGGTTTCAAGAGCGCTGGCGGCGGCGGTCGGGCGCCGTCGCTTCCCCGGGCGCCCGAGGCACGTGGGGACTCGCCCGCCCGGCTGAAGCCTCCTTTGCCGCTCCCTCCCCGGCGCCGCCCGGCTGAAGCCTCCCGCTCAGGCCTCCTCCCTCCCCTCCCCGTTCCTGCCGATCAAGTCCCTTTGTCCCCGCTGCTGCCTCCGCTGCGTGCCCGGGCTCCCGCTGCTGCGCTCTGCGTGTGCGCCAAAGCCGCGCAGCCGCCTATGGCCGGTGCCGCCCTACGCTGCGCAACGGCCCTAAGCGCCTTCTGTGAATAGCCAGCCGAAGAGCCCGACGAGCTCGCTAACACCCCCCCACACACCCTTTCCCCTGCCCCGAGGCCGTTACGGAAATGGCCGAACCTCCTCGGGACCAATCCGCGGGTCGATACGGAAAAGCCTCTAACGGCTCGTAACCAATCACGGGCGCGGCCGAGTCTCCCCGAAGCGAAAGGAAAGCCCAATGGGCGAGCGCTGCCGCCGCCCTAGCAGCGCGGCCGGGCAGCCAATAGGAAGGAGCCCCCTCCCTTCAGGCTATTGCCGGGCCAACCCGAAGGGAGCCGAACGGCGAGAACCGACCGAAGGGGCGGGGGGCAGCCTCTTGTCACACGGCCCTCGGGGACGCCCTGTTCGAGCCGCAGCCCCGAGGCGTAGAGAGCGGGCGCGGGCTCGCGATTGGCTCGCGGCGATGAGGCGGCCCGAAGACGCGACCCAGCTCTCGGCCGCGGGAACCAATGGCGGGGGCCGGCGCCGCGGGCAGCGCCCGCTCCCATTGGGGCACGGCCGCTCACCTTTATGACCTCACGGCGGGGGAGGGGAGGGCGAGCGCAAGGGGAGCGGAGCGCGCATGCGCGGTGCGGGGCGAGGGGCGGGGCGGGGGGGTGCTCCCTGCCGCTGCTCCTGCCCCTCGCCTCTGGGCTCCCCTCCGCGTGTACCCCGCGGCGCCTCTCCCGCAGATACCCGGGACAGCGGGGTTTGTGCTTTGAAACGACTGCTCGGGGACTTGAGGCCCCGCAGGCCTGCCCTGCCCTGGTTCGGCCGCGAAAGACAAGGATGTGGAACCAGGCTTGTTCCCGTTGTTGTCTGCGGGCAAGTCTGGAAGAGACTTGGCGGCTGTGGGAGAGGCGCGTGTGTGTGTGTGTGTGTGTGTGTGTGTGTTCTAAAGAACTGTGATAGCAATGTGCCAGAGGTCACCGAGGCGGCTCCTGAAAGGGATTGCAAACCCGTCTTGCCTAAACCAGACTGAGTGACAGGGAAAAGACGAAGCCTCTCAAAAAGAGCCATCCCAAGTCATCCCTCACCAGCAAGAGCATCTTCTAGGATGGGCAGTTTTGTGTTCAGAGACACTGAACTGGCCTTCGCATCCAGGCCTCCGTGCCACCATGAGTAGGTTGAGCTGGCCCAGCCGGAGCCACAGGCGCTGTTGTGGAAGAGCCTATACTTCTTCAGGGCTCTGAAGCATCCCCCCGGGGGCATCGGTTCCCAGCCCTGGATAAGCAGACGGCTGGAGTACCACTCCCTGCTGTGACCTCAGTAAAATTACTTGGCAGACCTCGGCAAAAAAAAAAATTGAGCACCGCTTGCTTATGCTGTTAGGAAAAAAACAAAACAAAAGTGTCCTTGCCAGAACAGTTTATACCACAAACTAAATAACTTGGACTCACAGAATCACTTTTTGCCAGCATTAATAACTTAGAGCTGCTGTTTTCTTTAAGGCATCAAAATATTGCCAGATTTACTTTTTTTTTTAACTTTTTTTTTTTGCAGTTCCCGTTGTGAACAACATTGCTATGTGAACAAACAAAGACCTGGCCAAAGGCAATTGAAATCTATCCTTTAGGAGAGCTGTTTTACAAAGGAGAAAACCAACCCAGTCTCTCAAAATGGCCCTGTTCAGCAGTTTGCTCACCCCAGGGTGCTCAGTTTGCTGGAAACCTTTTTTCCTTCCTGATAAATGATGAATGGATTTACCTACTACAAAGGCCCCGCGATTGTTTTAAGGTTTGATTCTTCACGAGCTATCTGTGCAGCTCTGTACAGCTGGAAACCTGCCAGCTGAGAGTGGTGTGCCCTAACAAGGTCTAAAAGAGGCATAGTATTGGAGTGGTACTGCTGCCGCCCCGAACTACCCTCCTGTACTCATTTTTTTCCAGCCCCACATCTGAGACACCACTGTATCAAACATTGCTGAGACACAGTCTCAATAAACAGCCAATCATGAAAATGATGCTTTCTCTCCCATTTTGGTAAAGTTGTTGACCCCAGACACAACTCTTTGTCAAAAATCAGGAGTACAGATTGGATTAATTCTCTTAAAGAGCAATCTTACATAAAAAGACAAAGTAAATACACAACTAGTCAGTGTTCAGCCCTCCTCTACCTGAAGGACACTGTCAGACATTCCAGTCATGAGCTTGTACTTTTTTTTTTTTTGGCCTTGAGCACTAAAATGCCAATGGAAATCACATTTTCTTATTTTCTGTCAAAATTCTTTCAAAGGACTACATAAACAGGAGAAGCGATTTAAGACATCCATGTTTTGCTACTTGAAAAAAAAAATGAAGGTCTGAAAAATAGCAGGTGGAAGTGGGTGAGCTCTTTACATTTGCTGTTGGTCATAAAAGTGGCAAAAAACCACCAGACCCATGCCCATTTTAAATCATCGATGTCTGTTTGGAAAATATCCCTTAAAGCTTTATATTGAGGTTGTGATATATTAAAAATAGCAAATGAACTTCATTCACTTAGAAAGAACAAGGCTACCTCAGGAAAACAAAGTCATGCTCATCATCCTGTATATAGTATAGCTCTTACCTAAAATCACGCACTCTCCCTTTCAGTACCAAAACAGTCCATATCAAACCCCAAACTCCTGGTTACCGCTAGTGTTGCTTTTCTGAACACAAAGCCTATCCATCCGCTTGAGGAACGCACATGACACAAACCCCAGCTACTCTATTTCCTATTAGGCAATACTGCCCACATTTCCAAGTAATAATTAACCAAGCAAGTCATGAAGGACAAGCCATTCAAGTTGCAGCGTCTTCTCCTGTACTGGGAAACCACACTAGTGTGCTTAAAAGAGGACTATTGTGTATTTGAAGGGACATGAAACTATAAAGCACCTCAAATTGTTTTCATAGACTTTTTGCCCGGCTAAGACTACTCAGAAAAACCTTAAGCACATGATAAGGGCATCTATTAAACTTCCATCCTCCATTTCAAAAACGGACTGACAAAATCATTTGGGAAGAGTCGTGAGCGAGCTGGTTGCTTTTTTAGACTGAAAGATTCTCTTTTGACAACATTGCAAAGTTCAGATTTATTTTTGGCCCCTTAGCTGATGAAATGACCTCCCTTTAGAATCTGCTAATATAAATAGAATTGACGTTTTAATGATCAGTTTTCACGAGCAAGTATAATCCAGAATCTCAGGCATTAATATTGTTCCAAATCTGGATGCAAGGGGCACTTTTACAGCTGCTGTTTCTGTAACGTCCAAATGCCCAGGGAGGCTGCCTGAAAATACTGAGCGCCCGATAGAAATGACTGAAGTGTTATCTCTCTGAAATGCCATAAGGTGGCAGTGAATTGGAAAATTAGTACTATTTCTGGGTAGAACAAAGCTTTAAGGAGCTCAGCAGAAGAGGTGCAGAGAGGTTGGTTTGTTTGTTTAGTGCTTTGCATCTGATTACGTTTCGTATATGCCCACAAACTTCAAATCCAGCCATCCTAATCAGATGCTGAGTAAGTCTGCTCCAACATGCACCAAGGGACGTGTTCTTGCATGGGAGACTTCTGCTTTCTCTTTCTCCATTGCTTCCTTTTCAGGTGATCAGCAGGAAGATTTTCTGTTTGCTTACCTTGCAGCTCTTGCATGGTCATTCCATCAGAAGTAACAGTGACAGGACTAACTCCCTTAGCCTAGTACCATGGGATAATTCAAGGCTGTTGGGAACTTTGTTGCACTAGTGAATCAAAGTGGTATTGATGGATCCACCAGTCTTGCATCTAATTCCCTAATATTGTCAAGGAAATTATCCTTGGGACAAGTTGCTGAGATGTCGTGATGGCTCGTCTCCTGCTTGATTGACAAACTCTATGGTTATGGTTGAACTTCAACTTGTATTTAGTCCAGTGGAAAAATCAGAGATTGCAACAGTAACGAGTTTACTGACTGCCCACATCTTAATGATTAGACAGTAAATCCTGAAAAGCAGCTTTGATTTTTGTCCCAGAACAAAATCTGAATAAATCTATGTTTTGAACCTACCACTTGCATTTATTTTTATGAGCAGGACAGAAGTTTTTCATCCTGAGTATTTTGCAATGATTTCCTGTCACAAAATATGTCATCACCAACAATTGCTTCAGAGAACAGATGATGTTTTGCTGATCTGGACGTGCGTGGGTGTACCTAAGCCTCGCAAGACTCCAGGTAACTTTGCCAAAACCAATAGAATAGAGCCAAGTGGTCCAAAGAGTTTAATGTAACAAGAGCTATGGACAACTTCCGTTTCCCAATTTCTCAGTGCAATGGAACAAGCAGAGACACTGCCTACAAGCTCATGGCAACGTTGCGACACACGGAAAACATCAGTGACTCACTAAAGCAAGCAGATGCTTTCTTCCCTGGAAGTCCTCCCTGCTGATGTTTTGCACAGGTTTAAAAGGTTGGTCTCATCCACTGGCTCTTGAAAGAGGCATCGAGTTTCCCACTGCTCCAGGAAAACATCTGGTTCGGTTGGACAGTTTCCCTTGCTCCAGCATTTGTCCAACCACACCTTCTTCATAAATAACTCTGGAAAACCACAATGTCCAGAGACAGAGAAGATGACAAGTCTTCCACAAATTCGTTTTCTGGAAAGCAAAAATAACACCCATTCTCTCAGGAGTTTGGAAGGGTTCAGATCTTGGAAATTTTTGGGCTCTTCTGTGTGTATCATCAAACTCACATTAGATTTCAGCCAAGCGGCCCAAGTCAGATATCTGTTTGCTTTCTATTTGTATTTTCCCAAGCTTTCAGTCTGTTTCTGTAAAGGAGACACCAAGGAGCAGATGGGTCTTTCTTACAAGAGGAAATGAAAACAACCCTATGCCTCAGAGTTTACTGGGGCTCTCTCCAAACTGCAGTATTGGTGGAAGGGCCCATGAATGTCCCATGTTCACTATCTCCCAGCCTCCGCAGTCAACTTCCAAACTGGCTGTTGAGGAGACTTTCAAAATAAAGAGAGTTAAAGCAAGCCTGATCCTTGAGGCCTTCAGTCCATCTGAGAAAAACTTGTAGGGCTAGGAAGCCCCAGCATGAGACAGGAGTTTAAGACTTGGTAGACTTAGGTCTCAGTAGACATGTGGGAGATGCACAGGGTAGAAGACCTGTGACTTAACAGTTGTACTGGGAGCCAAGCACAGCAGCCAACAAAGGAGCTTTTCCTCTGCTTCCTCCCTCAGACAGCTGGGGGAAGTTGCACCAGGGTGATGAGGTTCTCTCTGCCTTCTCACAAACATAGGATGAGGATTCACTAGTTCCTATTTAAATGGTTTCCAGAAAGAAAGCATAGGGTGCAAGGTGCCAACAGAAGGAGAAAGGGCCATTGGGAATAGATGTCTGTGAAGAAAGCAGCAATGCACCTGGTGGTCCCTGCCTGCGATGCTGTCCTTGCCATGAGTGCTCACTGCAGGCTGGAATTACCATCCTCAGCGGCAATGAAATGTTCATCCAGCTCTTGATGTTGCAGCTGCCTTTGTCCTGTCTGAATATAACTTGCATGGGTATGGGTCCCCCCAGGACAGCCAGCTCTCGAGGGGAAGAAAGGGGATGATAGTGCTTGGTGGGTTAGATATTTACAAGGCAAACTGTGGCAAGTATAATACACTCATGAGTCTGCAGAGAAGAACAATTGCTCTGCAATACACAACGCAAAGCAAAATGGTGGAATAGAGCTGTGAAACCTCTGTCATTCTGCATGCATCAGCCACAGTAGCTAACTTACACTGTTATTTTATATCTTACCCATGAACTGGGGATCTTTACTTTGCAGCCAAGAATTAAAGGTGGCAATTCTCCTCAGAACCTGAGAGAAAATGCACAGTTAATGATGAAGTAGTCAAAAATGTAACAGTGTTTTAATTCTGTTCATTGAGTTTTTGCCAAGCGCTCAAATTGATTTAATGATCCCTGTCCCTGGCTGCGCACTAATCACCACCACACACTACTTCCTTCATCTTTGGCTTGCAAATGGTTACTAATTGTTGCTGCATCTTGCTTGCATTGTACATCTGGTGTTGACAGCTGTCCTTGCCCTGAGATGGGGGAGACAGCTGGTTTTAAAGGGAGGACTTTCTCCCACATCTCTAAAACATCTGAGAAAATGTGACATTGAAACTGAGCTATCAAATATTAAAAAAATAGTAAATATGTGGACAGGCCAGAGGGTCTGCAAACACAAAGCTTAAAAGCAAGCACAGGAATCAGAATGGGAAAGACTCGCTGCTGTATCTAAAAGTCTTGGGTGTTTCCCATACAAAATGCTTATTTCTCCTAACTCTCTGTGAACTGCTTGACATGGCAAAATATTCTACACTCTGCACAACAGAGCACACTTCTTAATTTGATCAGGCTGTTGCTTTTGCTTCTGCCTGTTGGACATAATTCAAAAGCCTTTCTACAGGGCAGGATTCAGAATCAGGCAGCAAGATATAACTGGCTGGAGGCAAGAAACCAGTAGCATGAAAGGACCAAAAAGACCTAGAAATCAACAGAAACAATTGTATTCCTTAAAAAAAAACCTCAAAAAAAATCTTTTCCAGAATCTCATTTCCTCCTGAACATTGTGTGACCGTGGTTGTTACAAGCAACCTATTTTTTTCCCTCCCTGTTTATTTTGTGTATTTAACAGCACTGAGTGTACAGTCCATTGTTTTGCTAATGGTCAGCAAAGCTTATCTCCAGATCTCACCCAGCCTCTATCGCTCACAGGCTGTTTTGCAAGACTCAGATGAGCACTCCTTTCAGACATTGGGAGAGGCTGCAAGTCAGCAGCCAGAGCAAAACTGAACTCCACAGGCATGTAAGGACACAAAAGAGGAAATGGGTGAGCTTAAATAAGGTCAGTGTGATTGGTGCAGCAGTCGTTCCAAATGACCCCTAAGAAAAGAGCCCGGTAGGGTTAACAACGCCTTTTTATAAAAGGAGTCATTTCAGGACATCTGACTTAAGGGAAGTGCTACGTTTATTTATTTTTAATTGGACTGGATTTAAGCCATATCAAGCTGATAAAGCCGAGTTCAAAAGGATATTCCCTTTGGCTCAGAGCATGGGAGCCAAGGGACAAGGCAATTAACGGGAAAGGTGGCACAATCAAAAGCAGCGGAAGGATTTTTGAATGAAGCCGTTATCGTATGTGTCAGGTACTTAAAGCAGGAGGTTTTTTTTCTAGTCACTAGAAAGTGAGAGACTTCTCCAGGAGACGACTCTAGTTCTCAAATAAGGTTGCTCTTAAACTTCACCTAGAGGACCCTCTCCCTTCTCCACACCTATGGAAGGCCCTTAGAAAGACCTGCCTCGTAAGTGGGCTTTGGAATGAGAAGCTTCCTACTAGGGGACAGGAGGACAGTTATATTTCCAACTGGACTCTGAAAGTTACCGGTGCGGGATGTCACTGATGGGCAAGTACCTGGATAATACTGATCCCTGAAACAGGTAATACTAAAACTGTAGTTTTGGTAAGTGGTATGAAACACGCTGTTTGAATCCAAATCACTAAGTGTGGAAGTATGAGGAGGTTTATAAGACACACTGAAACAGCTTGCCTTGAACACAATCAGGAACAAGATGCTAGAGTAGAAATGAGGGCTGTGCTGTTTGATAATCAAGGATTATCTCCTTGAACCTCAAGAGTGGTTCAGCCTGACAAGAAGAAAGTCGAGCTAAGGTGTTAGGAGGCGTGGATGAACAAGGAACTCCTGACTAAACTCTGACATAAAAAGGAAATGTGCAAAAAGGGGTAAGTGACCCAGGAGGATGCCTTACTCGTGAGAGTGACCTTCAGCAATCCCAGGCTCCTGAGCGAGAGGCCCTCGAGTGCTGAGGAGCTGGTTAATTTCTGGTTAATTGCAAGGCCACTCTTTGGAAGATCTTGTCAATCAGGAGAGATTCCCAAGGCCTGGAAGAAAGCAAATATCACTCCTGTCTTTGAGAAAGGTAAGAAGGAGGATCTGGGAAACTCAAGTCTGGTCAACTTCATGTCAATCCCTGAAAAGGCAATGGGGCAAGAAATGATGGAAACCATTTCCAGGCACATGAAGGACAAGGAGCACAGTCAGCATGGATTTACAAAGGGGAAATTGTGCTTAACCAACCTTCTACAGCGAAATAACTGGTTTGGTGAATGAGAGAAAAGCAGAGGATGTTGTTTGCCTTGACTTTAGTAAGGCTTTGGACACTGTCTCCCCAATAGACAAGCTGACAAAGTATGGGTTACAAAAGCAGATGTTGAGGCGGATCAAAAAATGGCTGAGTGGCCAGATCTAGAGCATCGTGACCATGATCAGTGGCACAAAGTCCAGCTAGAGGCCAGTCACTAGCGGTATATCCTGTTACTAGGTCTTATACTGTTTAACATCTTCATTAATGACCTGGATGATGGGGAAGAGTACATTTTTGGCAAATTTACAGGTTATACAAAGCTGTGAGGAGCTGGTGCACCAGATGGTGTGTTGCTGTCCAGAGCAACCTGGACACACTGGGGAATTGGGTGGAGAGAAATCACTTTAAGTTCTACAAAGGGAAATGTAAAGTCCTGCACCTGGAGAGGAATAACCCCATGCACCAGCACATGCTCTGCAGAGAAGGACCTGGGGGGTTCTGATGGTCATTAAGCTGGCCATGAGCCAGCAGTGTGCCCTTGCAGCAAAGACAGCCAGCAGCATCCTGGGCTGCATTAGAAAAAGCATAGCCAGCATATCAAGAGAAGTGATCTTTCCCCTCTACTCAGCAGTGGTGAGGTCACACCTGGAGTCCTGGGCTCCCTCACACAAGAAAGACATAGACTTACTGGAATGAGTCCAGCAAAGCACCATGGAGATGATTAAGGGACTGGAGCGTCTCTCACTTGAGGGAAGACACAGAGAGCAGGGGAAATCTCGTGTACAAGTACCACGTGGGAGGTGGGAGATGACTGCTTACTGACAGGACAAGGAGCAGGAAGCGCTATTTAAAACACGCAAAAATCCACTTGAACAAAACAAACCACTCTTTTTTACTGTGGGGGTGATCAAAGACTGGAGCAGGTTGGCCAGAGAGGTTATGGGGGCTCCATCTGTGGCTGGAAATATACAAAACATGACTGGATGAAGTTCTGGGTAACTGGCTCTAGGTGACCCTCCTTGAGCAAGAGTGGTTGGACTGGATGATCTCCAGAGATCCCGTCTCTCCTCCAGAACCCTGTCATAACTCTGTAATCCACTACAGCAGTTCCTGGTCGTCTGCATGCTGTCAATTCTTATGCATTTTGCTGATTTTTTTTTTTCCTGAGGTAATTATAGATGTTACTGGTGTAATTAATCGCAGGGAATGCATATACCTCAGAGGATGAGGTAGCTGTGGAGAAACCTGAACTTAAAAAACAGTCAGAGGAATTGTCCACAAGGTAAATATAGGAACTGGGAATTACCATTCGTAGTTGTGAGGTTCTGTACACGTGCTTTCAGCAGAATAAGCAAGGTGTGGGGAGATGGAGTCTGACAGAGCGCACAGGGTAGGGTCAGATGAGAAGTGGGAGATGAGTGGCTTGTGACAGCCACTGCTGAGCACAATGCATAAGAATCTCAGTTCTATTCCCAGTCTGTGGCTATCAACGCAACATGGGCTGAGCTGTTTGTGTGGTGGTAGTAAAATTAAAGCCCTAACACTGTATCAAAACAGGGCACCAAGCATGGACAATCAAACCAGAGATAACATTTTCAAGCTGAGCACTCAGCAAATGGAGAAAACACAATTAATGATGCCTGAGAGAAGTCTGATTTAAATGACCAGCCAGGAACATGGAAGCAGAGGCAGTTCTCCAGGATGGCAGTCTGCAAGCTGAACCGTGAGCCTGTCCTTTCTCCAGCTGTTTCCAGCCTCCCCCACAGCACAGTCCTGATATATTTTATGCAGCGAGTCAGGATCTCATTAAGAAAAAGTATGCAATCGCGGCACAGAATCGCAGAATCTTAAAGGGTTGGAAGGGACCTTGAAAGATCATCTTGTCCAACTTCCCTGCCATTAACATCTGTCTCGCAAGTGAAGAACAGAGAAACACTTGTCAAGAATGGTCTAGGAATGGTCCAGCCTTGAGGGAAAGAGCTGGACTGGAGTCTCCAAATGGCTCCTTGAGGTCCCTTCCAGGCCTGTTTTTCACAGTCATACACGCCAAAATAAAGCCAAATCAAGTCTGCACAAGTTATCTTAATTTCATCCTTCCATAACTTCTGCATGTTTGATTTCAGAGCCTTTTCTTGCACAGATTACAGCATGCTGCTTTTTAGGGTCCTGCTTGGTTTGTTTTAAAGCCAACTTACCTTAGCAAGAATGCCATGATATACAGTTCCACCACGTTCATTAATAACTTTGTAACAGATCCACCACAGAGCCTTTTTCCAGGGACTCATGCAGGCAACCCAGGTGACTGTGCCCTCTCCAAGTAATGAAGATAAGGGAGGCAGTAGGAAGAGACACTGTGCTGCTGGCCAGCATCAGATGCCCACCTTTCAAAACCACATGCTGGCAGCAGATGAGAGTTTCAGGATACCTAGGTTCCCTTTCAGTCTCTGGAGAGACACATGTGCAACCAGGAACTTTTTGCTGGTTTCCATCCGTGTTATCTCCAGTCCTGTTTTTTCCAGACCCTTGAAAACAAACAACTCTTTCGCTACTTCCTCTGCTCCTTACGCCACCTATGTCAACTCAGGGGCTTTCCTCTTCCTCATATTACCTTCACTAATTGCACCCCTCTTCAAGTCACTCACATACCCTAACCCTGTCTCACTCTCTCTCCCAGTCACGTGGCTTCTCCTGCCATTTTTTTCACCTCTGTTCTTTCCCCTAATCTCTTGCCTAATAGCTATTTCTAGTCCCTGAATCTTTGGTGGCTTAAACCTTCTCTCTGTCCCCATTCCTTGTCATTGTTGACTCAGAAAATGAAGCTCTCCATTCCTTCCTCTGTCCCAGTCACACTATCTTTCTCATTTCCACTGCCGCCTCCTTCTCCAGCTATTCCAGCCCCAGCTACAACAGGCTCTTCAGATTTACCCCTTTCCTCCCACAACTGGCTTTCATGACCACATCTGCCATGCTGCTTCATTATCAGTTTGGTAGTCATCCCTTTCATGAGAGAAACCTCACTTTGCTCTCAGCTCAGGATACCCTCCCACAATGGTAACTGCATCAACTCACAGGTGGGGTGGGCTTGGGTCAGCCCAGGTATCAGCTGCCCTAGCAGCTGTGAGGACAAGGAACATACTCAGCCAGAGTGAAGTTTCCAGGGATGATTCTGGGATTGCTTTTTGCCTGATAAATGCTAAGAAACCTCCACACATCACGGTAGCCTCTCATTCTTCAAAGTCATACCACCTGGTCTAGTTTGGATGGGTTTTGTCAAGGAACTAGATTTCCAGTTTATATGATGTAAGGGAGATAAAGTGTCTCAGACAAAAAAAAAAACAAAACCTAACATACATGCTTGATACGGGGACAAGTGCATTTTTGTTAACCTTGTGCTTGGAAATGTCCTGAATCACTTCCATTATAACTTCCCAGCACACTCAGCCTCAGAATTTTGGTGTAATGCTTAAAAATATCTTGCTTACAATTTTCTTAATGAGAAATGCTGTGTAACTTTAATATGCAGGGGCTATTATGCATCCTGATGCACAGGAATGTTAACTGTTAGGTAATGTAATCATAAAGTATTTAACTTACTCTTACTTCTGTTTTTTCTTGTTTCCATTCTCACCAATTACCAAAATCTGCTAATTGCTGCATATTCTGGGCCTCTAACATTTTACTCTTCATTGGAGACCTTTTTGTTGCAGGACAAACTCCTCATTATCCAGAGCATCCCCTGCATTCATTTATTCCATTGGTTACTGCAGAGTCAAAAATAGTGGTATTACACTGGGGACTTAAGTCTTAAAAGGAGGAATCTGCTTGAGCAGATGAATTATTTGGAATAACATCCTTCCCAGTGTCATGGACTTCTCTTATACTGATGGCTTTGTTTTGCAAAGAGGTTTATGAAATGAACTGGTGTTATCCTGAGCTTGGGCAAGCTTGCTGAGTTGCTGAAAAATGCCACAAGGTTTATTTTATAGGTGGGAGTCACCGTGGTGTTTCCAATGATCACAGGCATCAGTGGGACAGCTGTTGCTGCCCAAGTGGCATGAGCAAACCGGTGTCTTATATCTGGTTTGGTCAGCCCAGCACTTCTTTTATAGTCTACAGGTAGGTTGCAAACTTGCATAACCCACCGAGAGTGTGGAAATTTCCCTGTAATGAAAGCATGTCTCTCAACACTTCCAGGCATGTTGCAGCAGAACAAAGCTGTGACCTGTTCTTTCATCTGCCACCCTAAGGGTAGGAAGATCCTTAAAAGTCAATGTCTTATTTATGACTGTGCTTTAGAACAGCCTAAACTGGTCACTGAGGGAAATTATTTTATAGTAAACCTGTAAAAGGAGAGACAAAATCTTGGTTGCTCAGCTGTTAGCTGCACAGAGCTTGGCATCAGTCTCGAAACCCAATGAATAATGTCTGAAACCATATTGTTCCTAGATTTCCAGCTGTACTAGAAGGTAGGTGGTCAGTGCAAAACCTACCTTACCTCCTGCTGCTGCTGCAAGATTGATGCTGTCTGGATCAGGGGGAGGGGAGCCCAATTCTGCAAAGCAAATAGGCTTCTGCTGTGTCCAGCATAGAGGTAGTGTCTCTCCTTGTAGGATTGTGGCCCCCCTGCAGCCCAGGGCTGATTGTGTAGCAGGGCACTCATTTGTCCCAGGAGAAAGCTGCAGGAGGGTATTTTTTTTTGTTTTACTTAAGTCATTTACCAGATATATCTCACATGCTTGTAGGGTTGTTTCCAATGCTGTTATTATCTAGAAAAATCTTTACTCAGTGGTAGGAATCTCATAGCTGCTTCAGCAGATGCTCGGATCGCTGATGGGGAGCTGGGTTCTTGGCTCCTTCTGATCTCTGATTGTCAAATCCCGATTATTCCAGATGATGGGGTGCTTCTGAGAAAGTGGCATGTCTCCTTCTTGTGTAAGGACACAAATATATGCATGAACATGCACAGAAGTCTCCTTTGATTCACTAATCCCATCTGTTGTGAACAAACCATCTACATACAGCAACTACTGATTACTCAACAGCAAAATCATTGGTCTCCACTGTTTATTTCCTGGCGTATTGCCTGATCTCCTTCTCCGCCTTCCCTGGTCTCTCACTCACTTTTTCCAGAGGATGTTTGGGATTCTCACCGAGGTCCAAGACTTGCTGGCTGAGAAAATTAACCAGGGCCCAGCCAGGGGGGAACATCAGCTCCTGTTTTCCTGTTCTTTGATGGGTCAACGTTTCTCTCAGGCCTTCCCGGTGAAGCACTCAAAGCCTTTTTTTAAAAAATATAGTGAAAAAGCCTTGATGCCTCTTAGGAAAGTGGCCCCTGTATTCACTTGAACAAGAAGTGCCAGAGAGAGCAAAGAGACTGTGGCTTTTTCTTTCTCAGATGAGCACAATGGCCAGTAGAAGAGACAAAGCTCTTGGCTCCTGAGTCTTCTTGAGTAAATTAGACTCCACGTCACTCTCAGGTACTCTTTGTTGTTTTTCAGTTTGCATGCTATAAAGGCTAAATTCAGATGTTCTCAAGTAGCTGTTGCTGAAGGCAGTAGAGGCTAAGAGTTTTTTCCCATCAGAGGGTGGAATTTAGCCCAAAGGTGCGGTCATATGGCATAGCAGATAGCCAGTTATGCCAGGCTTCCAGGAACAGGAGAGCTTGCCTCTAGTGTTGACTGCAGCGTGCTGAAATCAGGTATTAGGAGAACTAGGGAAAGTTGTGAAGAATGTTGTGAAGAATGGATTGCAGAAGCAAGAAAGCACTGTGTTTTTGTTACTGGTATGAAAAAGGCTGTAATGGCGAGAAAATGAGCTGGCATTTGCAAAAGTGTAATTCACCGTCAAATGAAAGATCCACCTGTCAGGAGAAAGGGAAGTCTTTTTATCCAGCACCTGTATTTGAGGGACTGGTTTTGAAAAAAGCAGCAAAAAAAAAAAGAGAGCTGCTTTCAAACAAGGGCTTGAATTTGCTGCAATCATGTACAGAGAATCCCACTGTTCATGGATCTGCCTACCACTGCTGCAAATTCAAGGTACGATTGCATCAGTCAGTATCATTCCTGCGGTTCTCTTTGGTTTGAAGTATTCCCCTACTCATTGGGGTTTGATACGAGATGTAATTCTCTGGGAACCAGCAACACAGAAGAGTGCCCTAGTAGTTATACTCACCTTGTCCAGTAAAATATCTGTGCCATTCCTGCGTTGGGACCATGGCATCAGGACGCTGTGGAGGATGTGCCTTCATTTTCCCCTTATATGCACCCCTTGAGAGGTACCAGAGCTTCCTAAGAAACCCAGATCCTTACTGATTTCCTAAGCCACAGGGATCTCAAAGAAGCAGAAGCTCTTCAGAGTCTCTGCACCTGTCAGGCACATATGCACCTCTCAGCACTTGCAGGAGGTGTATTGGGAGGAAATAAGGATGCATAGGCCTTACTCTGCAAGTATATTAAAACACTGCTGGTAAACCCAGAATCCCATGTGTTCTGGGAACCCCACGTCCACTGCAGACTGGCAGAGAAAATGCCACGTTCCTGCTGACCCACAGAAAGTTTGCCTGCCTTTCTAATGCCCTGAATACCAATGATTATTCCTTTTGCATGTTGCAAAAACTGAGCATGATCCTGTTCTAGAACCTTGCCAAGTTTTTTACAGGCTCCCCTGCAGCTGGAGGCAGGGAGCAGTATATGCAGCCATCCTCACGTTGCTGGTAGCAATGAAACCAGGGCTCTCCCTCAATGCCTCCCTGCAGGCTGAGAGAGGGGCAGGTGTAAAGCTGCTAAAGAGAACTAAAAATAGACAGTCTGTTCTCCAAGTAGACCAGGGAACCTGGGAAGAAAAGGCCACATTCTTCAAAGGCATGTAAGAGAGTAGGTTAGAGAACGAGAAGGAAGAACAGCTACTAACTAGAAGACAGCATTGGCATGAGAACAAGTTGATAAAAATAGGCTATGAAAAATGGGGGCTGCAAATCAGAAACAAGTTTCCTTCTGTCAGAGTGAGGTTCTGGAATAACCTGCCAAGAAAATTCCCAATGACTGTTAAGATGGACTGTGATAAATTAACAAGAGGGACCTTATGACTCAGTGCTTGTCATAGCTGGGGAATATAATGATGACTAGGAGAACCCTTCTAGCCCCACATTCTTGTTGGTATGATAACAGAGGAATCTGAGTAGGGTGCAGTAAATGCTGAATCACTGAGTACTTTATATAGCTGCCTGGCAGGACAAAGTCCTTCGCACCCATGCAGTCTGCAAGATCCTCTGGGAGCAAAGAAAAAAAAAAAGTTAAAGAAATCCCTCAGGCAGCACAAACCATAAAGCTCCAGATGCCTGAGTGAGAAGAAAATCTGAGCTGAGCTACAGGCTCCTTTAAACAGGGGAAAGGCAGTGGTGTGTCTATGAAAGCAAGAAACTTCACTGTAATGGCCAAGAGGTACACCTTCTGGAGTAAAGGCACTCTAGCAGCTTCACCACACAAACTTTACTGTAGGACAGAAACTGAGTGCTCAGAACTGTGCAGAGGTATACCATGCACTTGATCATCCAGGCACATACAAGGACCATTTCTACAGGGCATGATCATATAATATAGCTGAAATCGTTCCTGCAATTAACACCAGCTGCTAAAACATCCACAGTTCTCCCGCCATGCCAGGATCCACAACCCTTTTGATGGCGTTTTTTCCTGTCTCCCAAGGGTCCTCCCAAAGAATGAGATCATTTTCTGCAGCACAAGGCCAACAGTCAGGGTGCAGCTTATACTGAGTTTGATGCCTTACAACTGGATACCTATAGCTTTGTTGCTGTGGCTCTGAGAGGATAACAGCAGGAGCTCCCGTTTCATTACTACGTAGCTAGAGGTAGAGGCCAAGGAGAAGGCACTCTCTTTCTTCTCCTCCCATCCACTTTTTTGTTTTTTTAAAACGAGGCAGCTGAACCACAATCGAGTTCAGTTTATTTCCTAAACAGTCACAAGGTGACAGGGTAACAGAGGGACACTGAACGACGGCAGGCAGTTGCAGCACAAGAACCTCAAGGCTTCCTGCCTTCCTGGCTCTTGCCAAACCCCAGCAAGCAGGCATACAGAGACATCACTTAGCAGCACTGATGTGACCCTTCCTGAACAGCCGTTAGCAAGGACAGGGAATAGAGGTGTCAACGGATTTGGGGGGGGTAACTGGAGGCCACATTGCTTTTAGACAGAGGAACAGCACCTATGCCTGTGGTCAGGGAAAGACTCTGCTCTGCCTTTCCCTCTCAACTACTATTGCACTATGTGTACTCAGGGATGTTGGCTGAGGTGGACTTATCATCTCCTCCTATGGTTTGCAGACAGCAGCAGGAGTTACCAAGCAGAGGTGCACAGCTAGCAAGGAAAGGATGGCTTGGCAACACAGCTTGGGAAGTTAAAACCACTGAAAGGACCTCATCAGCATTAACTCCTACAGCTGCTCCATGTGTCACTGGGAGAGGCAACCTCTTTGCTGGTAGATACTGCTTGGATGGGGATAGGGTGCCAGGATAAAGTGTATGGGATTGCCAAGGGCTGCTCTGTAGCTTCTGGGTAGCGGTAGCTTCTCACACACCCTAAAGTACCATGAGTACATTTGTAGGGATAGTGAGTTCAGCACTCACCTGGAAGCAGGTAGGGGACCTCCTTCCAGTCACATCTTGTTTCAGTTTCTCTAAGATCAGTTTCTGCCTTGAACTGCAAAGAGGCACAGACTTTCCCAAGAGAAACAGATTTAGGCAGCAGATACATGGGAGAAGGAATTGCTCACAAGGGATATGGATACTACAGGCCCCCTGGGTGACAGACAGCTCTTTTCAGGCTATATCTGGCATCTGTAGCAAGAAAGAGCGTCAGTTATAGTCAGCCGAGGGCACTCACATTTCTGCTGCCACAAACCTCCCCCTCAGCTCTCAGAGTCTTCCTCTTCACCTTTGCAGAACAGGTGCTGCTGCCCCTACAGCTGCTCAGAAACCTTGGGTTCAGGGCAAAGCGCTAATTAAGATGCTTTGAATGTCTTAATGGGGAGAGACAGGTTCCTCCAAAGACCGTACAAAGAGCCACAGGCGAACTAAGTGCCAAAACCAGGTGCCTAAAGTTAAATGGCACGGAGGTTCCTCTATCTGCCCATGAACCACTTGAGGCAAATATCCCATAATACAAATAGCAATGGAAAGCAGACCACCACCTTGCTCTCTCTTACATGCAGGCAGCCTGATGCACCACACAGTGCTTTGACTCTTCCCCACCTGCCTCAAATGAGTATTACTTGCTAGGTATGGGGATGGATAGAGTTGGGAAACGTCAAAAGCACCAGTGAGTTTTTGACGTATGTAGAAAATAGAATAATAGAATCATTTAGGCTGGAATAGATATTTTAAGATCATCAAGTCCAACAATTAACCCGGCACTGCCACATCCATCACTAAGCCACGTATCCTTGTGCCACGTTTACATATGTTTTAAATATCTCCAGGGATGGGGACACAAGCACCTCCCTGGGCAGCCCGTGCCAATGCTTGACACCCTTTTTGGTGGGAAAAAAAAAAAAAAAGAGAGAACTCCTAATATCCAATGCAAATCTCTTCCTTTGCAACTTGAGGCCTTTTTCTCTTGTTCTATCACTTCTGACTAGGGAGAAGAGACTGACTCCTTTCAGGTAGCTGTAGAGAGTAATCATGTCTCCTCTCAGCCTCCTCTTCTCTAGGCTAAACATCCCCAGTTCCCTCAGTCGTTCCCCATTAGACTTGTTCTCCAGACCCCCCACCAGCTTGTCTCTGGACATGGTCCAGCACTTTGTTGTAGTGAGGGGCTCAAAACTGAACACAGCACTTGAGGTGCAGCCTCACCAGCACCAAGTACAGGGGTATAGTTGTTTCCCTGGTCTTGCTGGCCACATTATTTCTGATACAAGCCAGGATGCTGTGGTTAGTAGGTGCATTCACATGATGTTCAGTTTTCAGTTGGTGGCTGCTGGTCACCAGACAGCTTCCAGTGATGAGTTTCCAAACCAGCCATAGGCTCAAAGTCCTCTGGAGGACATTTCTGCGCTCACTAGTGGATTTTAAGTTAATTTTTATATCAGCTCTTTCCAGGTGGTTCCATGGTTGATCATTTCCTACGACCCCGCTGCAACATTCTCTGTCCTCAGAGCAAAGTGCTGCTCCGAACGTCCTTGGGGGTGGGGAGAAGTCATCCTCTTTTTGGAAAAGTGGCTCTGCCCCATATTTAACAGGGTCCTTCGAGCATCCCAGCCACCTCCCTGAGCCCGCCGTTGTCCCAGCGTGGGGCTTCCGTGGGACAAGCTGCGTGGGGCGCTGGAGGTTTTGCTCCAGCACCCGACGTGGCAGCAGCAGCCCCTGCTGCGAGCGCTGCAAAACTGCAGGCGGGTGTTCCCCAGCCCCGGGGTGAGGAGACCGAAGCGAAAGAGCCACTGAGCTCCGCATGCTGGAACCCTCCCCTTACCCTCCCTTCTGTCCCGGGCTCAGCCTGGGAGAAGGCAGACCGAGACCCTGACACCCAGGGCTGGGCAGCCCACAGGGTCCCCCCTGGCATCTCTGCTGCCTGGACACTCTCTGGCCTGTGGAATAAATGAAGGTTATAAATAAAACATGGGCCTCTTCATGCTTACAGGGTGCTCCTGCTCCCTGTGCCAGGGCGGTACAGCCTTTTCTGCCTCTACATGGCACTCCCCAGCAGTACCAGGGAAGTGATTGTGCCAGTGAGCCCGCACCTCGAGTCCTGTGTTCAGTTCTGGGCCCCTCACTGCAATAAGGACACGGAGGTGCTGAAGCATGTCCAGAGACAGACAACAAAGCTGGGGAAGGATCTGGAGCAGAAGTCTGAAGGGGAGCGGCTGAGGGAGCTGGGGATACGTAGCATGGAGGAGGCTGGGGAGAGATGTGATCACTCTCTACAACTACCCAAAATGAGTAGTGAGGGGGTTGTCAGTCTCTTCTCCCAAGTCACAAGTGATAGGACAAGAGGAAATGGTTTCAAGTTGCCCCAGGGAAAGTTTAGATTAGATATTAGGAAAAATTTCTTCAGCAAAAGGATTGTCAAGCCTTGGAACGGGCTGTGCAGGGAAGTGGTTGAATCACCATCCCCGGAGGTCCTTGAGAGACGTGTAGATGTGTCACTCTGGGACATGGTTTAGCTGTGGCCATGGCAGTGATAAATTATCAGCTCTAAATGATGACCTTAAAGGTCTTTTCCAATGTATACGGTTCTGTGATTCTAAGAGCTCTCTGCAGCTTTGGTGTGGCATGAAATGTATTCAGATAAAAACTGCTTTTTTGGGGGTGCCAAAGAAAGTGGTGTGGAGGGGCATGCTGTGGCATGCCTTTCTAATCCCACTCTGCCCTGCTCCTGCCCACACCCTGCCTGAGCTTCTCAGTCTCTGGCCCCCAACTGCAGATTTCCCCCACCGACAGAGGCAGGGGACTTCAAATCAGTGTATTTCACCCAGGTCAGAAATATAAGTGCTCAGATAGCTGTGAAAGAAAAACATGAGGGACAGTGGCTTCTGTCAGCAAAAGGTGACAAAAAAATAACTGGGATGACCCTCGGGGGTGTTTCCATTTTAGAGGCAAAGCGAGGCTATGGGAATATTATTCCCCATGAGATTTATGGGTTTGGCAATTTGCCCTAGAAATTCAGCAAGTTTGGAAAACCACAGAGGCAACGGGGAAAAAATGGTGACACATGAAGGGACACAGCAGTGAGGGATTTCACTATGCCAAAGGACAACAGAGAGGGCAGCGCTAACCTCTGTCGTTCAAAATAGGGTTTGGTATTCCTCTGTCAGCCAGGGTTCTTCAATCACTGAGCATCAGGTTTCAGCAACCTGAACTTCTCCTGTAGAGGTAACAACACACTGAAATGTCTTCACAAATATCCCCCCAAAAGCAGGCACACCAGATTTACTGTTCTTTATATTTCTAAGATAACAATTAAACAGACATATTAATTTAAACAAACCTCATTCCAGACTACATCGTCCCTACAAAGAGATACAGAGGGGAACAAGCTCCAGAAAAACAAGGCAAAAAAAAAAAGAAAACCCTTTTCAGATCCTCTTTTAGGATTGCTACCTTGTCTTTCCCTTCAGCTCTGACCCACATCTCACCTATGACAGTGCAACTGAACCACACAAAATGCAAAGACCTCCAGGGATGTCATATTTGGACTCCATTGTCTCATTCAGATGCTACCAAAACAAAACAAAAAAACCCAACCCCCTAAAAGTTTCCTGCTCACATCCCACTCTGAGGTCTTTGCTTTGTCTAGGAGCAGCATGCCCCAGGCAAGCAGCAGCCAGCAACTGCTTCTGGTGTCCATCCATCTCCCACCTCCAGTGGGTGTGATGTGGGTGGGAAGCTCTGCTTCGACAGCCTCAGGGGAGGGACTCCTTTGCCTGTCTGTTTGTCTGCTGCGTGCAAGAAGCCACACGTGTTTCTGGGATGCAGTGTTGCTCCTCACAGGTGCAAACCACCCAGCTCTTGCTGAGAAAGCCCTCTTGAGGTGATGAAATTTGGGCAGGCCACCAGCCCATCTTTCTGCTGCCAGCAGCAAGAGGGCACAAATGTGCTGGGTGTCTGTGAGGCACAGGCAGTTGCTCAGAGCAGCTGGAACAAAACCACTTCCATCTCCCCGAGTGCTGCCAACTGCCTCTCAGTCAACCACTGTCTGTAGTCACTGCTGACCAGGCTTGGGCTGACCCTGCAACCCACAGGGTTTATTTCTGACTCCCAGATGCCAGAACAAGACACATTCCTCAGAGGGACCTGTGGCTTTAGCATTACTGAACACATGCGGTGTTTTGGGGGCGGGAGGGCACTTGCCTTTGGGGCAGGGTGCTCCCAGTCACACAAAGGTGGGTTTCAGATCTTCTTTGAAATTCACCACGGGCTGGGGCCCGCTGTGGTGCTCTGTCCGGTGGTCCACGCAGCTGCCGGGTTCAGTGTCTGTGTCCGTGCTACTGCTGCTCAGGGAACCGCGTGGGCTCTGGAAGCAGACCTCACAGCAGGGTCGGCGGCAGCCGTGAAACATCTCTTCAGAGCTGCTGCTGCTGGAGTCAGAGTCTGGGTAATAGTACAGGGAGCGCAGGGAAGGCTCAACAGGTCCCCTCGGGGCACCCTGCTGCCATCGCTGCTCCCACGGGACACAGGGTGAAGCGCCTTGGGACTCTGGCCAACCTGGCCGTCCCTCTGGCTGGAGGCAGACCTCCTCAGGGATGGCTGGAGGGGATGGTGCTGGCAGGTGAAGGAGCTCTCCAGCAGCCCTCTCCCCTTCCCTCACCAGGGAGATACGTGTTGACTCTCCATAGCCCCAGCCGCTTGTCTCCTTCACCCTGTGGCTAGCACGAGGGGACACGTGTCCAGGGAAGCGGCTGGAGGTAGGGGACAACAAGGTCCTCCGCCGCCGCCTCGCCAGGCTGACGGACGTACGGATG
Organism: Urocolius indicus; assembly: GCA_013401255.1. Lineage (NCBI taxonomy): Eukaryota > Metazoa > Chordata > Aves > Coliiformes > Coliidae > Urocolius > Urocolius indicus. The sequence goes on from WBNH01007296.1 coordinate 303,857, forward strand.
TCTGGGTAGTCCTCCTGGGCCCCCCACTTTCCTCCCTGCTCGCCTGGGGGGCCCTGGCTGCTACGCAGCGGTCCCCCAGGTAACGCTGGGCTGTAGGTTTTTCCATCCAGGCTCAGCTCTTGCAAGATTTCCCGCAGCTTCTCACTGCTCACGTAGCTGAATTTGGGGGACAACTCCCAGGCCACGCTAGCTGAGATGTCCAGGCTGGACAGCTGCTCCGGAGGCTGTCCCTGTCCCTTTTGCGACCCACACTCCCGGATGTCTTTCAGGCCACGTTCGATGTAGTCCCCCGTGTCAAAAAGCAGCACGTGAGAGCAAACAGGCTCATGGCCCCCATGTTTCTGGAGATCCTCAGCATCGCTGCAAAGAGGTGGAGTACCCAGCAAGGTGGGAGGCTGCCACCCATCCTGCTCTGAAGCCAGAGGGCCACGGTCTGCTGGCGCATCTCCACTCTGCCCTGAGCTCTGGGTGCGGGGAGCTGGCGGCAGTGCACGGGGGTCACAGCTGCTCTCTGCAGACATCAGCCTCATCAGCTTCTCCTTGGCGCTGCTCACTTGCTCCTGCAGGCTCTCAATCACGGCATTTTTCTGCGTCAAACAAACACGCCTGTCACATGCAGGGTGGGTGGGAGGGGGCACGAAAACGCTGCCCATTTGGATGTGGGCACTGCCAGGAAATGAACTGCCGCTCTCTGCACGGAGAGGTGCTCTGAGACAGCGTGGTGGTGATCTGGCAAGAGCCACACTGGCACTGCAGGTGACCTCATCCTTCCCTGGAGCTTTCCCCCCCAGGGTGTGGGTGTGGGATGGGGGGCACTGGGCAGACAGCAATCCAAGCCACCCCGGGTGCTCCTGCCCATGCAGTGCAGGTGAGGGAGTAGGAGGCTGGGGGCTTTCCTGAGATGGAGCATCTCCCCTTTTTAAATTAACCGTGTTGGACCAGGCTGTCCTGCTCTGAACCAGGCTCTCCTGCTCTTCTGCCTAAAGGGTTTTTTTAAACCCTCCAGCTTATACCTAAATTTTGGCACTGGAGGGTACAGAGCAATGTGACGAAAAAAAGCAGTTCTTCCCCTCAGGAGGGAAGAGACTGGAAGGGGAGCACCAGGTGTAAAGAAGAGTGTAAAAGGAAGGGCTTCCCACCCTGCAAAGCCTTCAGCCCACCAAAGGGAAGGGGAAAAGCTGGTGCAGCCAAGGGGGGCCGGCAGAGCCCTGTACCTCGGTGAGCAGCCGCTTCATGGAGTTTTTCTCCCCGATCAGCTGGTAGAGCTGCTCCTCACTGTACACTGAGCGGCAGCTCCTGCTCGGGCTGGTGAAATACTTTGCCATGTGGCTCACGGTTTGGCTTTCTTCTTCAAAGGCTTTCCACTGCTTGAGCTGGGGAGCAGAAGAGGGCATTACTAGCGCGGCACACACACACAGCCCCTGCTGCTGCGGCGGGAGGCTGGCGCAGCTCCAGCGCAACCGAGACAAAGGGAGGCAGAGAGGGAGACAAAGGCAGGGTGTGATGGAGGAGCAGAGAAGGTGGCAAGATGGCTGGGCCAGGGGTTGCAGTGGCACTCAGAGCCTCTCACCCATCTGAGCCCTACTGCGTCCCTGGCCGACGCTTTTATTGCAGAGAGCGTTGGTGTCTGCCTGCACTGCAACCTCTAAGCGGTGCTGCAAAAGCCCCCTCCCTCTTCTCCCCTCCTCTCTGACTACGTGACAGACAAAGACAGTGTCACGCATGCCTCCTCATCTCCAAATCACCGTTGACAAGCTGATAAGCAGCAACTCTTAGTATCCGTTTTCTCGTCTAGTGCCTGCGTGGAAGCATCGCAGAGCCCAGCTCCAGCTTCTTATTGATCTCAGGTGAGCTATAGAAGAGCAAGCCCATTAGGAAAAAAAAGCTGATGAATTAAAAGATCCAAGTTAAATAAAATGTTCAAGGCCCCCAAGCTACAGCAGGAAAATGGTACAGGCAAGAGCACAGGTACAGCTCATCATCTCCTCCACCCTCACTCCAAGAGACCTTGCGCTTGGCAGAGCATCGTCAGCGGGCTTGGTGCTTGTCAGAGGAGGTTTGCACCCTGCTCCCAAGGGCTGCTCATCTAGTGGGTTGGGGCTCTGCATAAACTAAGGTAGGAGTAGACCTCTGGAAATCATCTAGTCCAACCATCCGGCTCAGGCAAGGTCAGCTGGAGCTGATTGCCCGGCACCATGTTCAGCTGGGTCCTGAATATCTCCAGGGATGGAGGCTCCACAACCTCTCTGGGCAACCTGCTCCAGTGCTTTACAACTTCCACAGAAATTTAAAAAACAACCCACCTTTTTCTGATGCTTAAATAGAATTTCCTGTGTTTCTGCTTGTGCTCATTGTCAGGGGACAGCCCTGAGAAGAGCCTGGTTCTCCCTTCCCTACTCCACCCCCATTGGTGTTTATACACACTGGTGAGATCCCCCGAGCCTTCTCTTGTACAGATGTGCTCTTTCTTCAGCTTCACCTCTTCCTGCCTTTCTCACCTCATTTCCTTGAGCCCAAACATCCCTCCAAACACTAAACTGAGTAAACAACTGTTTCCTCTCCCTGTAACAATGGGAGCATTTTTCCCAGTAACGTCGTGGCCAGGCACGCCAGGTTGCTCCTGGAGGACACGGGAAGCAGAAGGGCTTTGCCTCACCACAAAAGGCTTCCTTCAAACATCTCCTCCTCCTCCTCCCCCTCACATGCAGCAAAGCCCAGCTTCCTTCTCCAAGAGCACAGAGGAGGACAGCCTCCCCTGAGGACCACCAGCAGGCACGATGCCTGTGAGCCTGGCGAGGCCATCTGGATGGCCAGAGCCCGGCTCCATCCCTACCACAGGCAATAACCCTTGTTGAGAGCAGGCAATGAGGACAACTGCACGAAGGCATGATCCCACCAGCCACGGGGAGGAGGAGCAGGGCAGCAGCTGCCTCGCCTCCACACGTGCCCCTCTTGCGTGGCTGCTGCCCATGGCATGCTCTTGCAGGAGGCTTTCTGAGCAGCTGCTCTGATATGTGCCTGCACTCCCTGGAGACTTGGGGCACCTGCCTGAGGAAGCAGAGCTGCCGAGGCCTTGGAGGATAAGCTGTGCTGGTGAGCCTGAACTTTTAGGGGAAGAAGCAGGAAAATAAAGTGCTTTGGCCCACACGGCTGCTGTTGTTAAACTCTGAAAATGTGCCCATTTCCAGACAGGTGGTGAGACCAAGGTGGCAGCATACCTGGGGGACAAAGATGAAGCAATTGATAGTGGTTGTACACACAAAGATGCCTCCAGAGGTAAAACCAAACAGCAAGTTGTGCCACGTGTGGAAGAAACGGTGAACTAAGCAGACAGTGCCAGCAGCCAGGAAAACGAGGTTGACCCCCACGATGAGCGTCAAGGACTGGTTGACTGGCGGGGAGCTGATGTTGTCGGTCAGACCGGCCAAGTAGGTCCCATACAGCAGGAGGATACTCTGGAAGCAGAAAAAAGAGATTTCCAGAGCATGGAAAATTACAGCCCGATGTAATGTGTCAGCTCCCACCTTGGACCGAGCCCAGTGAGCTCAGATAGACTCAGCACCATCCTAATTAATGCTCTTTGATGTATAATGCAGACCTTGAGCGTGCGGTGGTGACGCTGCAGCAAGCTGCCACGGGCCAGGAGCAGGGCTGTGGGGGAGGCAGGGGCTGCAGGGCCCTGGGGAGCCTGAGGAGCTGAAGGTGATGATGGAAGGCGATGCCATGGAGCAAGGCATGGCTGGGAGAGGCGAGATAGCTAAATCTCCCCCTGGGCAGCCCAGAGCAGGAGCAGCAAAGACAGATGGACAAGAGATGGAGGTCCATGTGGGGATGCAGCAGTGGGGTACCATCAAGGAGCAATTACACACCTCTGAAGGAGCAAAGGGGATTTGGAAGGACATTCAGAAGGAAAAAGCAAGGTAGAAGAAGCGGAGGTTTAGACTGGAGAGAAGAGGATATACTTAGTGCCTCTTTAAATAGAAATCCGGGAAACTACAGGGTGCAATTCCTCTCCCTTCCCATCCCCATTTCCTGCCTGACTCTAGCAGTGGTGAAAGGTGCTAGAGAAGTGCTCTGTACACAGAGGCTCTCCCTGAGCAGGTCAGTTGTTTCAGAGCAGAATTCTTCATCGCACTGCCCCTCATGTGTCCCACTTGCACACCTTTCCACCGTGCTCAGGATTAAACTACCCATCAAGCTGAATCCCTCCTTCCCTAGGGCACACTGGCAGGAAACACCTTGTATTTTCTGCCTGCCTTTGTAGTGCAGGGCACGGTCTGCCTTCAGGATCATTTGGAAATCCCCTCTAACAAAAATCCCTGTTCCTGCAAGGACGCAGAACACCAGGAACATGATGCCTATGCTATTTCTGTGCCATACAGTAAGTGCAATTGTTGGCCTCTTACTAAGAGACATTAAGAAGTGGTTTGTGGCCTGTGGTGCCGATGTTCTGTAGGCAGTTTGGGATCCCTCCATGCTGTGCCTGTTTGACGACTGCGATAGCCACTGCCAGGGTTAGAGTCTGAAGGGACACTGTTACAGGCAAGAGAGGTTCGTATCTATGGTCTTTGGTGAGACTCCAAACTTCAGAGCACCATGAATTCTCAAGAGGGTGGGGAGGCTGTAACAGTGAGACCTGCCTCGCTGGGAACTAGTCTTACACAATCCTCCTTCATAGGATCTGCACTGGACTGGATCATATTCACATTGGCCACGCGGCACCTCCAAATACAGGGCCCAAAGGCAAGCCAACTCCTATTTCCCAAGCAAGAAAAAACCCAGCACCAAAGTCCCATTTTTAATGCATATAGTTCTGGGACACAGATCACAGCACTGCCTTCTAGTAAACTTTTGGTAAGCACAGGACTAAGTTTTTTTGTTTGTTTGTTTTAATCTTGAGTAAAGGACTTTGCTCCCAATTCCAGGCACGTCCTTGGCAAGTCACTCCTGTCCATTGACCTGTGCCAGTAAAACTAGGATATAACACACTCAGTGGCTTCACAAAGGGCTGAGCACATTAATGCTGTGGAAGAGAAGTGCTACGTGCATGCAGAGATAGAGCCTACTCTCACATTACCCTAAATCCAGATTAGCTCCAGAGAAACCACTAAAGAAATAACTCCATGACTCCCAGCAGGTAGATAGGACCAGGGTCGGGTTCAATGCAACACTGACAAAGAGCACCTGGGACTGGCAATGATTTTATTCCAAAAGCAGTCTGTAGGCATAAGCCTTACCTATCTAAACCCTAACACCAATTGGATAAAATCAGAAGCGGAGACACAGCACTGAAAGCCCAGGGAACACCTGCAATCCCTAGCACCAAAGGACTTCTAAGGACAGGCTGGACTAATGCCTTTTAAAAATGAAGCGTAGTGGGGAGGAGGACTTGATCGTGTGGTGAGGTCTCTTTCTGCTCTTTTTCCTGTGATTTTGGGTGGATGGTCAAGGAGTACTGTATGACGGTGAGTCAGAAAGCAGCTGCCTGTACTGCACACAGAGATGGAGCCATTCCCAAAGAAAGGCTGTGATCTCACAAGCGTCACCAACATCAGCTTTCTGAAATGCGTCCAGCCTCTGCCAACCCAGAGACACATGAGACCAGATAATTACAGTGATAATTATACCTACATAGTTACATCAGTTTAACTAACTCTTCTGGAATAAGAACGGCCACTTTCAAAGCTACACCAGTGAAAGTGTACCTCAGTGCTATAATTAAGCTGATACACATCCTGTAAAGGTAGGGCACCAAGCACTTGTCATCAGCACCTCCTTGATTTGGAGTCAGAGGGCTCAGTGGCTGAGCCACATAGTGCATCACTGCGGTGGACAGTCATCTGGGGCTTTATGGAAGAAGCAGGATTTAGGAAACAGCAAGATGCAACCTTTAAGAAGGGAAATAGCTGAGGTGTGGGGCATTGCAGGGAGAGAACTAGAGAGGCAGCATGTGCACAGTGTACATAAAAGAGATGGTGAAGCAGGGAAAAAGGGACTAACAGGGCTTTTACAAGGGAATGCAAGAAAATACCAAGACGGGAAGGACTGGAGATGGGAGAGCTTCTGACATGAACAGGAGTAGCCAGCATCTGCAATAAGCATGTAGCTTGAGAGGGCAGGGAAACTACAAACACTTCCCAACAGTTTAGGCTGTGAGACTGAGAGGTGATGAGATACAACACAAGAACCAATAAGGAGGTTACATACCTTAAACCCCAAAATGAGAACGAGCCAAAGATCGGAATAGAGAGAGGCGCAGGGCTGCACCCGGCTCACTGAGCAGCTCATGCCCTTCTCTGTCGCCTAGGAGGCAAGGGGAAGACAGGAGTGAGGGCTGCTGCCCCGGCCTGTGAGCAGGCACAGACCAACAGGCAGGCAAGTGTAAATTCCTAAAGGGAAAGGCCGAAGCTGGTGCTGTCATGGACAGAAGGTTAAAGTGAGGGAGATTTTGGCATTTTGCTGCCAACAAGGCTGGTTAAACCTTTCTCTAAAGCATCTGCAGGTGCCACAGACCTCTCCTGTGCCACTCGGGTGACTCGCACAGACCTGGTAATCTTAATTTCTTTCGGTTGGAAAAGACCTGTAAGATCATCAAGCCCAACCACTAACCTCACACTGCTAGCTCATCGCTAAACTAAACCACATCCCTTAGCACCTCATCTATGTACCTTTTAAACAGCTCCAGGGATGGTGACTCCACCACCTCCCTGGGCAGCTTAACAACCCTCTCACTGAAAAAGTTTTGCCTAATGTCCAACCTAAACCTCTCCTGGAGCAACTTGAGCCCTTTTCCCTTTGTCCTATCATTCATTACTGGAGAGAAGAGACTGACTTCCACATCGCTACAACTCCGTTTCAGGTAGTTATAGAGAATGATCTTGCCTCCTCTCAGCTTCTCCAGGGTAAACCACCTCAGTTCCCTCAGCCACTCCCCATCAGACTTGTGCCCTGGACCCTTCACCACCTTTGTTGCTCATCTAGGGATATGCTCCAGCACCTCAGTGTCTTTCTCATAGTGAGGGGCCCAGAACTGAATACAGTATTTGAGGTGTGGCCTCACCAGTGTTGAGTACGGGGGGAAGTAGCAGACACTATGATCTCTGTAACAGACCAGACATAAACCCAACCCACTGTGCCCAGAAGGTTTTCTGGCTTGTTTTTCTATTCTTTTTTTTTTTTGTAATAGCATCTCCAAATATCTGATCATCCACCAACTAACATTGTCTACAGAGATCAGACAGGACATGGCATAACCCTTCACCCTCCCTCCTCATTCCTTTACCCGCAGTGAGACGCTGAGGCTTCGGAAGCACTGGACTGGATCAGAGAATACCCATGTCAAGAGCAGCACAGCGTCTGCCAGCACCAATGCTGCCACCATCGCCAGCAACTGGAGGTCTTTGATAATCTGAAAATAGAGATTATTAAATACATTATTAAAGAAGTCGGCATTATTGTAGGGGGCAAATGGACACCAACGACCTCCATCCCTTTAGGCCTCTTTCTGGTCACTTCTTCCAAGGGATATGTCCATCCTTCATTCCCCTAGAATGGAGTCTGTTGGCTCACCTACATCCAAGTAGGTCTCAGGATCTATGTCTCCAGCTCCCAAAATCTTGGACACCTGATTAGGTGTGGCGCCAGGTATAAACTCTTCCCAATGGTGTGGCAAGCTGGTAAATGCTGTGACAGAGAGCAGCTCTTCCAAAACAAGAGTATCATCAGGAGGATGGAGCCAGGCTCTTCTCCTTGATGTCCAAAGACAGGACAAGGGGCAATGGGTATAAGCTGGAACATAAGAGGTTCCAAAAAAACATAAGGAGAATTTCTTCACTGTGAGGGTGATGGAGCACTGGCACAGGCTGCCCAGATGGGTTGTTGAGTCTCCTTCTCTGGAGACATTCAAAACCCACCTGGGATGAGTTCCTATATGACCTACTCTAGGTGGTCCTGCTCTGGCACGGGGAATGGACTAGATGGTCGTTCGAGGTCCCTTTCAGTCCTGGAGATTCTGTGATTCTGTGACCGTCCCTTATGCCCATATCACAAGCAGAGACAGAAAGGGTGGGAGGAAAAAAAAAAGCTGGTGGCATTATTTTTTTCAAGTTTAACACATGGTCCTGGTGCCTCAGGAATAGGAATCTTTGCTGGTACCCGGATGCCCTGCAAACCCTCTCATCTCACCTTTCACCTGACACCTACACTTTTTTCACCATTGGAAGGGGGGCACTGAAAGTTCTAAATGCACTGTTACATGCACAAATTTATATAGGAGGCTCCCATTTCCCTCCCAGTTGCCGTATCCCTTTCCTTCAGTATTGCAGAGGAGTACACAGCACACTGTCCAAAAGGCGATCAGATGCATCTGAGAACGGCCCTACATTAGATTCCCTTGAGGATACCTGGTTTATTTTCATCCCACAAAAACACGCAGTCCAGACCTGAATACAAACACCGGTGTGTAGTGTAATGAAGGCCTGTAAAATGAGGCCTCGCTCAGTGATGGGGCTGGGACACTACCAGAGAACAGGCAGCCTGGCAAGGCACCTGTTTGCCTCTAGAGTGGAAAAGCTTCTGCCTCGCTGTGCAGGAATAATTGAGGAGCCCATGCCCAGCTAGGTCTGAAGCCAGACCCGTGGTTGCAGCATCCATCTTTGTCACGTGCTACTCTTATCTTTGATTCCATACTGTTTTGGGAATTGCTGGTGCTTGACTCCCTCAGGGAGTTTGGATTCCCTCCACCCTCCACCAGCCCCCACCGAGTGCTGTGTACTCACCACTCGCTTGTCCGGCACCCGTTGGGTGAACACCTTGTAGAGCCTCCAGCTTTTCCCTAGGATGGGGCCAAACACCAGGGAGGTCCCCACACACAGCAGACAGAGCCGTACCTGCCCGGGGCACAGAGTGAGGCAGGTGAAGGGATAGCCGTGGGGCTCAGGGATCTGCACCCTCCCATCCAGAGGTGAAATAAAGATGGGTGAGGATGTGGCTTCTGGAGGGTCATAACGGATACTAGAAAGCTGACCGCAGGGTGAAGTAAACTAAAAGGCATGTATTCCTCTGCAGGCATGCCTGCTGCCTGTCTTTTCCTCCCCAGCCTGAGAGAAGCAGACAGGGAGAGTCAGGCAGCTTGCGAGCAGCAGGGGCATGAAGGGTCCCCAGCACCAATAAATCACTCGCTGGCACCTCCGTTAATTATCCTTGGGCTGGTGGCTGAGCAGGATGGCAGGGTGTGCTCCCTCCCACCCGGGTGCATGCCCAGTGACATCTGTCAGGGTGGCTGCCCCAGCTCAGGATGCTGGCCGTCATCACACAGGTCAATGCTTTGCAACCTTGTGACACCCGTGCCACATCAGGCAGTGGCTGTGCAGAGGATTCCACCTCCCTTCAGGCTCCCCTCTCCCTGTAGCCCCTTTTCAGGCCCAGCAGCATGCCTGGCTGCAGTGCAGCTCTCACCAACACTGCCCTCTCCCCTGGGACCTGCCTCGCATCCCCATCACTGCGGCTGTGGTTTGCACAAACATCGAAGGCCACTCAGACAGAAAGCCTCTGGCTGCAGCTTGTGGGATGTAGAAACCACAGCCCAGATGAATGCACCCAGCAGTGAGGTGATGACAGACTGCATCTGAGAGACAGTACATGCAAACACACATGCTACATACACATGGGTTCACATGTGAAGGCACCCATCCCAGCAAACCCCCTGCTCACCTGGATGAGCTTTTCCACCGAGTTTCCAGACAGCAGGCTCTGCTCCTGAATCCCAAAGAGGTAAGCACTACTGTAAGTCAAGCCGCTGCCCAGCAAGGTCACGATGTTCAGATTGGGGCTGGACATCTTCACGATCCTCGAGGAAACAAAGCAGGGAAGACGGTGTCAGTTACTGATCTGGCAGCACAGGAACAAGGTCCCCTCACAGGAAGGGTGATGGCCATGAGGGATGCTGACACGCTGTCCTCCCTCTGACCTCTGCTGTTCTCAGCTCCTCCAAAAGCTCAGCCATTGCTCCATGGTGCATACCTCATCTCTTCCCTGTATTGCTCCGATGCTTCACTATCCTTAAAATATTCATTTTGCCCTACTCCAACACTCCTGTGGCACAGCAAGATTCTCTCTCCCCAAAGGAGATGGGCACCAAGCTTGCCTTGTGACACCTCTACCCACTGCTTGGATCTGCAGCACAGAAAAGCATCTCTGAAGCAGCTTCAGGCAGCATCTTTATGGACAAAACTGTGGGAAGCCGTGGGCTTTTATCAGCAAAGCTGCCAGGGCCACCAGAGCCAGGTGTCTCTGCTACCAGTGCCTGTGCCAGGCACGCAAAGATGTGCTGCAGCCACACAGAGCCAGGGCAAGCAATGCCCCATTGCTCACACAGCTGGCACGCAGCACAGTGCCCCCCTGCTTCAAGGCAAAGTTCTTGCTTTATTGCCCTCTGCTGTAAAGAGGCAGAAGAGGGAAACCTCTCCAATGCAGCCCAGGGTGACTGTCCCCAGCTTTAAGCTTCGTGTACAGCAGCTATAAAGGCCTCTGGGAACCGAGGCTCTTCCCGCTGCTCCTTCCTCTGAGGAGACACCTCCACCCTTAGCACAGTCTCAACTTCAGGAAGCTGCAAGCAACGTTCAGGTTACAGCTTCCCCTCTGTAATTTCACTCCATCACTCATAATCCTGTAACTGTATTCAGAGAGGGGAGAATCAACCCACCGGTCTCTCACAACCTGTCACCCCTCTCCAACAAGGCCATCAAGCGAGAGCTTTGGTACCTGCCATCCCCCCTGAGCAGCTCTGTCCCTCCGGTCTGCTGCTAAGTCATTGCATCTCTCTACCCTTGAGCTCCTTCCTGGCTTGCTGCCTCACAGAAACAGAACTTGGGATTCAACCTGGCTCTCTCCCTCCCCGCTTTCTTCGCCATGCCTCAGCACCTGGGGAAAGATACTCATCAGCTCACCCTCTCAGCTGCAGGCTGAAAAAGGCCTCCTTTGCCCTCCCAGGTTCAGTAGACAAACCGGAATTTATTTGCTGCGGTGCAAATAAATAACACACATTCATTACAGCTTGCTCTGAGACTGTCTTCTGGGGCCTAAATAATTTGGCAATCAATTAAGGTGGCCACCAAAATAAACACCAGTCTGCTTCAGTAAATCAAGTGCTTGAGGCCAGGATGCACGTCGTGCAGCTGCCGCATCAGGCACAGGGCTCAATATAAACCCTTACAAGCCCTCCTGACTGCTTGGTGGCTATAAAAAGCATCCAGCTCCTTAAAGGCAACCAGAGCACCGAAACAGCAGCAGCCTAGAGTGCACCTCTCTGCAAAACAACAGCATGCGGAGCACAAAGGCTTTGCCAGGTGAAGCTTGGGAGAAGGGTGTCTCTTGGTGAGGGGTGTGGAAGCAAGAGACCAAGAGACCAATGAAGCTGAGGAGAAGGTGGCAAGGAAGCAGGTGAGCCACACAGAATTGCGGAGGAAGGCTAAGTGCTGGCTGAGATAATTTGAGCTACAAGGAATTGCCAGACTTTTTGCTTGATTTATGCTGCTTTCAAGGGAGCAGGACTTCTTACATCCTTCGTGCAGGCTCAGCAGCACCAAGCAAAGCCTGTATCTCACCACCAGCTTCTCCCACCAATTAGGACCATGTTCCCCACCAGTGTGGAAAACAAAAGGTCAGCAGTATCATCAAACTACAAGTGGCTCAACAGCAGGAAAGAGATGTGCACACTGTGGAGACCATGATGGCTCTGCTCACAGAGCTGTGTTGCTCAAAGTGTGACTCTTAACACTGTGGAGAGAAGGAGACAGCTCTCTACTCACTCTCATTGAGAACTGTATTGAATGGCACTTTGGGGATGAGCCTGTTGCCTGTGCCACGCTGGAGGAGCACCTGTGCTCTGCCTTATTCACAGTTCCCTGCCTTGAGGAAGAAGCGAGAAGCCCAAGCAGAGCGTGTGATGGAGAAAGCTGCCATATCCCTGGCATTGCACTTGCTTGCCCCCACGCTGCTCCTTCAGGCTTGTACCCTCCTGACCCAGCTGGACTCAATGATCTTTAACATCATTCTCAAACCTAAACAATTTTGGTCATCAGCTCAGGGCCTGATCCTGAAGAAGCCCAGCTCCACTGCTCCAGCCCAGGGGAACACTCCTAGCAGGAGAGGGAAGCCCTTACCTGTTTCTCCTGAAGCGAATTGTGAAGACAAGAAAGAAGAGTGTCAGCAAGACTCCTCCAGTCAGGAATGTCCACACAACTCCAAGGAGAGCAGCAGAGAAGGACGGAGAGCTCTTTCCACTGCGGTCCGAAGATGTCTGCAAGAGGCAAAAGGGGTGAGGAGGAAGGGGACCTTGCTGAGGCTTCCAGTGAAGGAGGTGCCATGGGTGCTCCTGGTCAGCCAGAAACCACATCTCCCATACCCCTCCTCATGAGCAGATATCCTGGCACCAGATCAAAACCTGCAGGCAGGGCACAGAGGGATGTGTGTTGGCAGACACGTACTCTGCCACTTGATGAGTCCACGGGAGGAGTGGGCAGTCCAGGAGCCCTCATCTTATGGCCAACTCACCAAATACATAATGAAGCCATAAAAGTGACTCATAAGCCTCAGGCAGCCCTGGATATGGGAGAGGGGAAAACGAGAAATGGTCGCCCACTGTCCCTCTCTGGCAAGAAACTGCTGAAGAAAGACCTTGTGGGACCCTGGTTTGTAGCACACTTCTTTGGAAACTTGGGTAGGGCATCCTTGGCTCCCACCCTTACCCCAGCAAGCTGCAGATAACCAGGTGACATGCTTGGGAGCCAGCAGCAGTGATGCCACTCAGTGCAGAAAGCACAGCAAAGGGAGCGGGACAGCATTTTTGAGAAGGAGTTAGGTAGTGACACACCAAATCCAGCTCCACCTGTCTCCCAGCGGGATGGAAACCAACTCTGTCCAAGGCAGACAGCAGCTGAGAACTGGCTTTTGAGGGCCACTCCCACAGTAAGGGGTATGATGGAGGCACCCCTTTCCTTGCACACAACCGGCCCTATGGTTTTTAGTCTCCATTTACAAATAGTCTCTGCTTTCTCCCTGTTCATATAAGGATGGAGAAAATCATCCTGCGTAAAACAAAAAAAAAAAAACCCTGTTTCCTCTGCAGACCTAAGATACTGCAGCATTTTTACCAGGCTGTGCATGTGTGTGTCCACTCACACATATTATGTGTGCACGTTGCTGACATCTTTAGTTTTTCTTTAAAAAAGCATTATTTTTACTCAACTGATGGTTAATGCTGGTTCATCCCCTTTAAGGGGAAGGAGGAGGAGGAGGAGACTGAGCTGGCATTGCACTCTCTATCACTAACTTCTCTGTTTCAAGCCGATGCCTCTTCCCCAGATGGGCTTTGTCTCCTCTGGGCCAGCAAGAACAAGGCACAGCTTGGGAGACTTCAAACCAACACGTAATTCCTACAACAAAAATGTGTCACTGCCGCTTGATCACGGCTGATTTGTGGGCTTCTGGCAGCTCAGATGCTGCTGCCACACTGACTGCAGGGCTGCTCTGGGTGAGGCAGACCTCTGTCTAGGAGAGGCACAGCCAGCCAAAAGCCGCTGTTGCTGATACATTATGGTAGGGTACAGCTGCACACAGGGCTCAGCCTCACTTTGCAGCCACACAGAGGGATCCCTGGGGAGATACTCCTCTTCCCTCTCCCCATCCTGTTGGGTCTTTTGGCTCTCTGGGCCAAATGACGACCACATCAGATGATGGAGATGGTCAGACAGGTCTGTCCTTTCCCCTTATGCCAGGACTCGTGGTGCAAAAACCTCATCATTCAGCATGCGTCAGGGCCATCTTCCCACCTGCCTGGAGCTGGTGGAAGCTGTAACACCATCCTATTTTTTCATCCTGCCTGCTCGAGCCCAAGGGTAACACCTGGCTTTTGCCAGTAAGGTGAGCAGGGCAGACTCAGCATCCCAGGTCTCCTACAACTTTACTCCCCAGCTGCATCCACCAGCAGTATCTTTCTACCTCTGGCTGCTACCAAAAGCGTTACTGCACCCTCTTCCCAGCAACCACCCAGGGATCAGAAACACCTCTATAGTCCCCATCTTTCTTTTCCCAACACATATTCCCCCAGCCTGACCATTCTTTCCCTGGATGTTGATGCTACTTGAAGTTGATGGAGTGCTTTGTTTGCCACTGAGCAGAGTAAATCCTGGCCCTAGCAGGGGGAATATTAATTGTGAGCCAGCTGCCAGAGCCAGAGGAGCCAAGCAGCTTATGGTCTTCTAATTAAAGGCCCGTGGGTTATGCAGGACGTGGTGGACAGCAGAGCGGGCCAAGCCTCGCTGGTCCATCTCACAGCCTCATGCAGAGCCGACTGCAACTAAGAGCATCCCGGTGTCAGCTCTACTGGCTTAGTGGTGGGGGGGAGGTGCCATTTATTATGGATGATGACATTTAATTAAATCCTGCTCTATTCATATTTGAAAAGCACTTTGAAGTTCCAGGAGATGGGAAAAGCCAAGGGCAGAGGAGGACATTCCAAGCCACTCCTAAGTGGCTGTAACACCAGCCAACACACAGGAGGGCTGTCTGACATGACATGGCTGTCGTGGCTGCTTCCTCACCTCCTGCCTAACTGCTGGGTGTCACCTAGGTGGGTCTTGTGTCAGAGGCCATCCCAGAAGGTGACAGCATGCAGCCTCTGGCTGTGCCAGCTGTGCCCCTGAGCCCTCCTTTCCATCTTTCCACCCAAACCCACTTCTGCAGAGCAAACCTCACACCTCAGCATGCTCCCCTCCCTCCGTACGTACCACTGTGACAGTGCAGAGCTCCTGCAGCGCTCGCTGCTGCTGCTCCTGGCTGCCAAAACTGGAGCTGCCATCGCAGAGCTCAGAGCAGTTGAATCCCGGCTCCATAGCACATCCTCAGCCGTCATCCAGCTGTACCTTCGCTCCTGATAGAAGGATGAGGGTTGGCTTTCTCCAGTGAGAAGCTGCCTTTGGCATACACCAGATCTCCCTGTGTCAGGAAGGCATAGCGTCTGGCAGCCCAAGGCTGAGCTTACCCAAAGTGATGTGTTGCACATCCAGAGCCAGGATGGGGAGCACCAACCTCCCGGTGAGTCTCAGGGTGTCCTCCACAGCAAGGCGAGTCAGCACGAGTCTCTGTGGAGCACAGTAGCGTCCTGAGCTCTGCTATATCATCCTGCAAACTACCACATGCTGGGGTTAAGACCACCCCCAGCCCCTACACCTCATTTGCAGAGTCAAAACCGGGTGCTGTGGCCATCTGAGCCGGAGCTCACCACAAATTTCCTCTGCCAATGTGTTGTCTGACACCAGCGCAATTTCAGGGTGATTCTCCACAGCTTCCCTGCCCCAGCAGCCACCATCAGTTTCCTGGCACAGTCCCTCCTTCTAGCAAAGAACCAGCAAGAGAAGACAACAACAAACATCAACAAATGTTGCCATCACCTAATGGGACTTAAACCCTGGCCCGGGCAAGCAGGGGAGGGACGTGCTTGAATGACACACGGAGAGAAGTGTTTTGGCTGGCTGGGCCCAAGCAGCTGCCTGGCTAGCTAAGGAGAGGGCTGTTCATTAAGGAGATTTCAAAGCCTTTCACCTCTGTGCTCCCCCATGCCTCTCAGCACTCTGGCTGCCAGGTATTATCCCTGCCTGCGCTTGCTCCGCTTGCACCACCTTTGCCTCTGTTCCCTTTCTCATTTCTCTTTTTTTTTTTTTTTGGCGGGGATTTTAATAGGCCTCATTACCATTTGAGACATGAGGTCATACTTATCCCCAAGCATCCTTACTCAGTTACTATTGTCACCGGTTTTAATTAGTTTCCAGCGCACGACCATAAGCAACTCTCCCTGTCATTAGCAGCTGGGGAGGAAGTGCAATAGCTCACTCCCTATGTGCTCCTAAGAACAGGTAGGGGGAAGGAAAAACATCATCCATATATTGTGCTCCTTGGGGCTGCTCTCTGGCTGAGCATCCCCTGCACTCACACCCTGCATCTGGCTAGTGCTCCATCCTTCCCTGATGCTGCTCCTGGTACATTGATCCCCTCGCCTCACAAGCATTTTCCTTGGAGAAATTCACGTCATTACACAAGCAACGAAAGCGTAAATTAAAATGAAGCGCAGTCACCAGGACCTGGTCTGAAACTTGCTGTTCTTTACAGGGCATAATCAGGATTCAAACAGCAGAAAAGATACAGGCATCCTTCTCAGCTTGTGTGGAATGACTTTCAGCTTTGGAGAAATGTTTATCATTCATAGCCCAAAAACATCAAGGATCAGCGGGTCACTTGTCCAAAATTAAGCACAATTCTCCCACTAGCAGAAGCCCCAAGGTACCATGGGTCTGGACATTGTCCAACCTGCATCAGGACTGGCTCCCCATGTTCTACAAACACAGTATCACATATTAGCCAGGCTTACAATGTCACATGCACAACAGAGGGTTTTTCCCAGAGTGCTGGTGCATGCCAGCCCATCAAGCCTCCCTCTCTTCTCTAGCTTGTAGCACACAGGCTGCCCAGATGGGTTGTGGAGTCTCCTTCTCTGCAGACATTCACAACCCACCTGGATGAGTTCCTGTGTGACCTACTCTAGGTGGTCCTGCTCTGGCAGGGGGGTTGGATTAGATGATCTTTCGAGGTCCCTTCCAACCCTTAAGATTCTGTGATGCCTCTCACAGCAGGACCACGCTCTGGAGGTTTCTGTGTCCTTCGTTGCTCAGGCTGTGTGGTCAGACAAGGCACAGGACTGCAGCAGGTACCCAGCTGCTGCAGTGAACACCAGGTATCACAGTGACAGCAAAAGGTCAGCGGAGAGGAGGAAACAGGCTCCAAGTGAACAGTTCAGGGATAACACCAGTAAATGAATTAAGGCATGGAGGGAATGTGTGCAGCGCCTGGGGATGGCCATAGCAGAGGGAATGCTGTGAAGACCTGAAAGCTCAACCCCTGCTCTATACCCTCAAGTGTGTTAAAGGCCAAGGAGTCTCCCCAGGGGAGTCACACCTCAGGGGAGGACAAGAGCCCCTTAGGGCCCCCTAAGCCCCCACCCCACTGTTCCACAAAGGGCTCCCACCCAACCTTTATATCAAGCTGAGGCCAATTAGCACTCATTAGTATGCAACAAAGCAAGCACTACTGTGGCTATCTCTGAAAGGCAACTGGCATTTCCAGCCCAGCTCCTGCCTCTCCTGAGAGAAGGTGGGAACATGCTGTGAAGGGTCACTGCCCTTCAGAATGAGGTTGGGCAATAGTTGGGGAGATAGGCAGCACCATGGGTAAGAAATCACATCCTTACAATGTGAGAGTCTCTTGAGGGCAGAAGCTTGTGGGGGCCAGTTTGTTTTGTTTTTTTTTTTAAGGCCAAAATACCAAACAATACCAAACAATACCAAACATTCTGGTGGATCACTTCCAGAGCAGAATCACAGAATGGCTTGAGTTGGAAGGGATTTTGAAAAACCACCTAACTCAATCCCCCTGCTGTGGACAGGGACATCTTTCACTAGATTAGGTTACTCAAAGCCCCATCCAACCGCTCCTCGAATGCTCCTAGGGATGGGGCATCCACAACTTCTATGTGAAAACTGTTCCAGTACCTCACCACTCTCATCATAATAAAAATATTCCTTATGTCCAACCCAAATCTATCCTCTTCTCAGTTTAAAATTGTCACCTCTTGTCTTGCCACTACAGGCCTCAGGAAAAATCCTTTCTGTGTCTTTCTGATAAACTCAAACCCCCTTTAGGTAATGAAAGGCCACAACAAGGTCTCCCCAGAGCCCTCTCTTCTACAGGCTGAACAACCTCAACTCTCTAAGCCTTTCTGCATAGGAGAAGGACTCCTCTGATCATTTTTGTGGCTTTCCTCTGGACTCTCTCCAACAAGTCCCCGTCTTTCCCATGCTGGGGACCTCAGAGCTGGACACAGTACTGCAGATGGGCTCTGACACGCACAGAGCTGCAGAACCACCTCCCTCACCTGCTGGCCAGGCGGGACATGGTGGATGCAGCCCAGGATATGGTTGGCTTTCTGCATTGTGAGCACACATTGATGGCCACATCCAAATTTTCATCAACCTCTATCCCCATGACCTTCTGCACAGGGCTGCTTTTAATCCCTTCATCACCCAAAAAGAGTTAGTTCGCATTTTCTGTGTTTGTCACTCCAGAAACATTAGGCTCCCATTTGGGTAATTTCAGAAGAAAACTCATCTCCTAGAAAGAGGAAGGGAACAGCTGACAGCATTAACACTTCCTTATGCTCCTGTTAGCTTGAACATCACAGAGGGAAAAGAGAAGCCAGAGAATTATGCTGACTGTAAGTGGAATTTACTGTCATTTGATTTTCAAACAACAGATGTGAGAGAATACCACGAGAGCAGTTTCTGACAGCCTGCACACCCTGTGGAAGCAGTCACAGCATCAGGTGAAGTAAAGCCCTTGCTCAGCCCAGCAGTTCTGCTTGTGCTGTCCTCCTCCCCTTGCCACCCTCAGTCTCTGTGGTATTACATCTGCTGGCTGGTTGGGTCACGGTGGCTAGTGTTTGGCCACAGCTGAGCATCGGTGTGCACGTGGAGATGATCCAACAAGCCTGAAGCTGACAGGAAACAAGTGACTGGACCACATGAAAAACATTAGCACCATCATCTTCTAGTGTAAAAAGGAAGCACTGACTGTTGAAAACGATATGCAGATAAAACCAGTTTGTGGTCATCTTGATGGTTGATCTACAGGGCTGAAAAACCTGTTTCTTTAGATCCTTCAGGAACCAAGATTATTTATCCACCAATGCTGAACAACGCATATCGCTAAAAAAAGATGTAGGTGATGACAACTAAATACACATCTCGGATCTCTCAAAGTTTCTTCTTCCCTACAAAACTTTTCTTTTGAAAAAGCAGAGGAAAAAGAAACCTCAAAACTTAAAAGAAGCTGGAAAATTGATACAGTGTGTATGGGCCCAGAGGAGGTTCCTTTTGCCGTAGGATTGAGAGTTCTTCCCAAAGAACAAGGTGATGTCACGGCTCAGGGAATGAAAAGGTGGAAAACTGAAGACATCGAATCACAGACAACAGAACAATGGTGTTCAAAAATGTACCAGCTCACACAAGCCCTGCAAATGCCATCCAGCCATATCAGCCCCAGCAGAGAAACAGTACGTGCCCACCTCTGCAATGGAAGAGCAGAGCACATCTGGAGAAGCACAACTGTTGGGAAGAACCTCTTGGGAAGACAGAGAGTTGTGTGGCCAACCCAGACCTATGGCTTTGCTGCCGGCCAGAGAGATGAGAGAAGAGCAGCGAGGGGAAGGAGAGATGTGCAAAGAGCAGAAACACTCCTGGTCCCTTAAGAGGGGAGCAGGAGGCCCTCGGCTCACTCAGCGCAGGTTTGTGCTGTGACTCTCACTGCTGATGGAGGTCTGCTGGTGGTGACCAGCCCTGTGAGGCTACACAGGACACCTGGCCTCTCACACAAAACAGCAAGTTGCCCGGATAACTGTTCCAGCGAGATGAACGGCACAAAATGGGGTTTTGCAATTCAGAACACTTCTGGCGCTTCCGAGACAGGCTCCTGCTTTTCCCTTCTGCTCTTCTTGTCCAACAAGATCCCTTCTTGTTTGACCTGAGAAACCTGCAATATTGCCAACCCCAAGGCGACTCAAAAAAATCACAAGCTAGACAACACGTCCCCAGTGGAGCTAGTTAAGGATCCTCAGTTAAGAGACACAGCATATCTGAAGCTTGGTTTTAATTTACATTCAAAACTTCGGCATCTAATTTTTCACGCTTTGCCCTGCAAACACAAAAGGAAGGGGGAGGGAAAAAAAAACCAACGAGAAAAAAAAAGAATAAACTCTGCTCATCACGTATTCCTAAAAGCTGTCCTCCAAAGCCTCAATCCCCAGGAACACTGGGGAGCTGCAAAGCCATCACTCTGCATCTCAGGGCCCGTGCTGCGCTCTTGCTCCATCTCACTCTTGCCCCGTGGGATTTTCAGAGGCAATCTCCCGGTGTCTCGGGTATCTGCATCCCTGACGGACAGATAGGCAAGCTAGCTCACTGTGCAGCCACGCAATGGGTCACATATCACAGGGTCATCTTCCCACCCAGACATTGACTCTGGCCATGCTCCCTCTCTGTGCGACATGTGATGGGTGATAACTAGCAGGAGATGCAGGACTTTGCTACATACAGAGGTAGGAGATGTCGAGCAAGCTGTTTCTGGCTCCCGGTCCACAGGGATCTCACTGGATGACTCTGAAACTCTGTGTTGATTGAAGCTAGTTGCAATTTTGAAGCCCCTCATCCATTCATAATTGTACCTCCCACCATCATGAAGGCAATCACTCCTGAACGCCAACATTACCAATCACTCCATGTCTGTCCACTGTTGGTCTCTCAGCTCAGGAGGATGGCATCAGGCTGGCACATTTAACTCTGTGGCTAGTCTTTCTAACTTTTTAGATGCAGGTTAAATACCTGCCCAGCTCTTTTCAGTTCTGTGGTTTATGTTTTGTATTAAAAAAAACCAAAAAAACAAAAACCTCCATGCAAAAAAAAAAAAAGAAACCTCAAACCAAAATAACTGAAAAGTCATGACTCTTTGGAATTACCACAAAGCCCTGCAAAGTGCCAACTCCTCAATCTCTCACCAGGAAGCTGATAAGGCTTTTAACTCTCTAATTGCTATACGATGATAGGCATGGGAGCAAGAGAGACAGATTAGATCGGAGATGCTCAAAGGGAGGAAAACTGGGAGCGGGCACAGGGGAGGTGGCTGCAAAAGAGACCAACATGATCAGAGCTGATAGGGAGGTGAGCTGAATGCCTGGGGCTGCTGCTGAGCAATCCCATGCCAGGCAAAGAGGCCAGCCCTCCCCCGTGCCCAGCTGGAGCAGCAGCTAAGCAGCATGCAGATGAAATGAGTGTAAACCTCCATGTTTCTACCTCTCTGAAGCAGTTGGGAGCCCAGAAGTTGGTACCCCACTGCCCATTGTGCTGAGTCCATCCTTACTTGTGCTAGGCAGCTTGCAGGGCTCCCCACGCACAGCCCAGCCACAGTAGCGAACAGCCAGAAGCCCCTTGGAAAGCTCCTTCCCAACAAATTTAAGTAACACTGTTGGTACCCTCAGGTGGAAGTGGTCAGTGAGAGGGGTGGAGGGATCTCCACTGCAAGACAAGCAGCCTCGCCGTTCAAGACTAAGGCTGGTGCAACTCCCCCACCACAAACTGGGCAGGGGACATGTCAGACGCACAGGTCTGAGAAGACAGCATGCTGCTTCTCAGCCCTTCTGTCCCCTGGCTGGAGGCTGCGGTGCATAACACCCCAGCCAGCAACCAACCCTGCATGAGCAATGAAGCTCTGGGCATGTAGTGGATGACCTGACAGTGGAGTGGCAGGGGCTGCCTCTCCAGAAACAGACTGCCGTTTCCACGCTGAACCACACCTCCATCTGAAACACCTGGGTCTGGTTCCAGGGTCAAACTGTGTGGCCACCATGCCCTGTGTGCACAGAAACACAGCTCCTGCACACCACGCTGCTGAGTGCACACAAGAAGAAGTCTTGAAGGTGTGCAAAACTCTCCAAGCATCTGCTTTGTCGTCCCTGCAGCCCTGGGAGCTGCTGCAGGGCAAGAAGCAAGGCCCTGGCTGTGGAGGTTGGATCCCTTGCAGGGAATTACTCCCACATGCCTGCCCCAGGGAAGCTGGCAGCTTGTCACAGGATGCTGCAGGACACTCCATTGCAGCTGTTGCCACTTGCAATTGCCCACCATGGCACTGATTCAAGGCACCATGACAGCATTCCAACACAGCAGACACGTCTCGGTGCTCAGAGCCTGGGGTCCCTGCCCTTCCACATCACCTACATGGTCTTTTCCTGCTTCAACCTGCCAACAGATGTGGCCTCCTTAAGAACACTGCCTTTTCCCAGGCCAATTCCCATCAAATACAGCTACCTTCTGCTTTGTGCATGCACCCAAATATGCTGCTCTGAGGCATGGCTCAGCCCTGAACGCTGCTGCTGGCAGCTCCAGCATCCCTCGCGGCCATCAGCAACCTCCGACTTCGGGGCATTTGCACCAGCCTGACGAACTGCAGCATGCTAAACAGCTTTATGGGAGCTGTGGCTTGCATATTTTTTCCCCTCTTAATTGTACCATCTGTAGAGAGCTGACAAGAATAAGAGGCAAAAAAGCCTGATGATTTAGTATTTTGATTTACAAGAGAGATCAGCCTTGTGGTTGAGGTGTGTAGGGCTTAATTAAAAAGCAGAGGCTCGCCCCACTAAAGCTGTTCACTGCTATCAAACACGGAGGAGGAAGAGGCCACAGTGGGAATATTTTCCTGAAGTTACATTTCAGATGGAGCCTATGCCCTCAAGAGTTCTCCCTTTCCAAAGCTGGCAGAAAGCTACAGCCGCTTCTTTGTGCAATCAGACACCTTGGCTGTATTTTCACAAGCAGGGCTGGGATGGCTGGCTTGCCAAGCTGCACAGCCACAAGCAAGAGGACAGTTGCTAACCCTAACAAGGTTAGTGTCTCTTTTTCTTTTTTTCTCCCTTTTAAATTTGGCAGGATCTTGGAAATTAAGAGTATCCCCAAAAGAGGAGGGGGAACGGAGCACCACAGCCTTTTTGCTTTGCCCGTGCTGACCGAGCAGCAGGGAGCATTTCCCCCTGGGAGACAGATTTGACTCAAGGCTCTGAAAGCCAAAGATGTCTACAGCACACCTAGCTCACCTCCCTGTACTTCAGGATCCCAGACTGTACCCAACGTTCCCCTGCTCAGGCTTCTCAACCTTTTACAGGGTGAAGCAACCATCCCACCAAGGGACAGGGCCAAGTCAAGGTTTCTACAAGGTTCCCCAGCCAGGGCTCCCTGCAAGCCCAAGGTTTGCTTGAGGTTTGAGAGGTACAGCTCTAGAACTGAAGGTACGACTGAATCTGTGTGGAAAGTGCAGCTTGTAAACTGTGCAAGCACAGAGGTCTGCAACAAGAGAGGTGTACATGACACTCTGGCACCAGGCTGGTCAGGTGGTATGGCAGATACATCAAGGATGCATAAGAAACGCCGGCTGCAACTCAACACTGTCAGCTCCTGGTTACCAGGGATCCGGTTTCCTTCCTTGCCCCTCTCAGGCTGCAGAGCACCTGTGGGGCAGTGGAAAATCCACGTCTGGGTGAGGGCTCCACGAATCACCCTCCCGGAGACGTGACCGAACCCTGCCGAGAGAGCAAACGTGGTGGGTCCAGCGTGCAGGACCGAGGATCCATCAGAGAAAGAGCACACGGGTCCCTCTCCCCGCAGCAGGCAGTTAGACAGTGGGGTCGGTCGCAACTTTTCTTCTCCCCAGATTAACCTCCGCAACGGACGCGGGCTCGCCCCGGTAGCACGGCTCCCTCAGAACAAAGTAACCGGGGCTGCAACTCCACATCTTTGCGTCCCTGTCCTACCGCAAAGCGCCGGCCGGGCTCCCGGCTCCCGCAGCCTCCTTCCACCGCGCTTGCGGGGAGCGTTTCGGGACGGTGTTTTCTAGAGAGCGGCGAAA
Source organism: Urocolius indicus (assembly GCA_013401255.1). Lineage (NCBI taxonomy): Eukaryota > Metazoa > Chordata > Aves > Coliiformes > Coliidae > Urocolius > Urocolius indicus. The sequence continues at coordinate 327,410 of WBNH01007296.1, forward strand.
CACCGGCACGAGTCCGCCCCAATGTCTCGCTCAGGGGCGCGCTCGGCGCACCGCCGCGCCAGCGAAGGGCTGCGTACACCCCGAAACGCCCCGAAACCTTGCTCCATCCCCAACGCGCGAGCCCAAACCTGGCCTGTGGGCCACCACCGACGGCGTGGGAGCGGGGTGGGAGCGCTGGGGGGGGTCGCCCGCCCGGCCCCACGGCTGCGGGGCGGCCGGTCTCGCAGTTCCCCCGGCGTGAGCAGAACGCTCCAAAGCAAAGAGCTGCGGGGTAGAAACGCAACTCGGGAGCTACACGGCACCTCTCAGCCTTGCTACCGGCGCGGCAACTGGCGGGAGCGACGCGACCTCATCCCCTCCTGCGGGTACCCTTTCCACTTCACACCTTCCCTCCCTCCGGAGACCTCGACCCACCTGCGGGGACGGCGGCGGGGCCGGCTGCAAGCGGCGCGGGCGGGCGAGCGCTCAGCGGCCGTGCCGTGCCGTGCCGGGCAGTGCCGTGCCGGGCAGTGCCGTGCCTGGGCTGGGCGAGGCGGGCCGGGAGGAGCCCCCGCCGCCGGGGGACGCGGAGCTCCGCGCCGCCTGCCGCCCCTCCGCGCCCCGGCCCGGCCCGGAGGAGGAGGAGGAGGAGGAGGAGGGGCCGTGGAAGCCGCCCTCCTCCCGCCCGAGAGGTAGCTCCGCACCCACTTCTTCCCTCTGACCCGGGACGAAACTTTTTGTGCAACGGGGAACAAGCGCGGGGCGAACCGGGGTTTCTCCCTCCTGCTTCGAACAACAGCGGTGTCACCCCTTCCCCGAAACACTCCCCCGTGCCGGAGCCGGGACCCTGCCGGCCTCCGCGGCGATACCCATGTCCCCCGCCGCGGGTGGGGACGCGGCTCCGCCGGCAAGGAGCCGTCCCGCTCGGGCTCTGCCTGCAGCTGAGGCAGCGCGCACACACACACACACACACACACACACACACACGTTAAAAAAAAACCACCCAGGTCTGTGGCAAAACCGGCCGGAGAAGGTGAGTAAATGTGAGGGCGGCCAGCCTGCGCTCCGCGACCTGCTCGTGCAGCCCCGTGGCTAATGGTAGCCAACGTGACTACTGCAATAGGTATGCCTACCCCAGCAACGCTCAGGGTCATGCGGACAGACTCAAACACCTCTCTCAGCATCCCCGTGCCGCCCGTTTGCCCCTCCTGCCTCCCACAGCCCTGACACCACCACCCTTGTTGGCTTCTTCCTCTCTCCCTACGAGACATTCACTCTGTTGTAGCACATTTTCTTCCCCAGCTCTGGGCGCAGAAAGCTCTGCTACAGCACCCAAGCTTCTCTCCCAGCCTGCAGCAAAGTGCCAGGTGTTACTGGAAAGAGCTGTCTGCGGAAAGGTAGAAGGCCGTGCAGGTTTTCCTCTCTTCATATGCTTCTGTTTACCTCATTACCTGACTCTGCCAGGCCTCAGCATGAACAGTGCTAATTTTTTCACGCCTGCCCGTTTCCAAACCTGCAGAGCCTTGACCTGAGCAGGAGCAGAGAGGTTTTGTGCAGCCCTGTTAGGCATGTTGTCCCATGCGGCAGTGGCATAAACACACAGGCCCATTAGTTCCCCAGCCCAGCAAAAGCAGCTCCCACCTCCTTCTAACAGATCTGGCTGATGTCCCAGATGAGAAAGCAGCGAAGATGCAGTAGGACCGCTCTGCTCTGCATCCTCCTCTGAGGGAAAACACAGGGATATTCCCTTCCCCAGGGAGTCTAACACACCACCCTCCAGAAAGGGTTTTCCTGCCTGGGCGCCAATAAGTGTCGAAGGCGGGTGTGCTGGGGAGCTCTCCTCGATCTGGAGATGCTTGGTGTGGCAGGTGGTCCCATCCAGAGCAGGTGAAGGAGCTAGGAACTTTCTTACTGCTGCATCCAAAGGAGAATGAAAAAGGTGCACAGAAAGCCATGAGAGACCACGGTTCAACTCTGGTAGCCAGCAGCCTGAAAGCTGGAGGCCTTAATGTGGGTTAATTCTGTATTTTGGCACCGAAAGCAGCACTCTGATTTGCAGAGGCACAGAGCATCTTCAGCTAGCACTGGCTGTGACAAAGGTGCACTGTGTCTCAGTATCTCTGGAAATCTGTTCTCTTTTAAATCATGCAAGGCTCTTAGGCTCAATTTACCCATCTGATCTCCACCTCTGCAAAACCAACATCATAAACCACAATGTCTCGCAGCAGGGAAGAAGGGGAGAGGAGCAGGAATCCGAATGCTCACACAGAAACAGGAGCCAGTGGCCTTATTGCTGGTTCCTCCTGATGCTAACAGAGAGCGCTCACATTGCTTCACTGACTCATGCTTATTACTAACCTCCTTGTAAACAGTGATAACAAGAAATCATGCTCTGTGCGTGTGTCGCTTTGGCTCCTGGCTTTAGTCCTCAACAACAAAAAATATCAAAGCTCCAGGGGGTATTTGCCATTTCCACAGCAACTGCTCTGCGTGCACAGTCCGTCACCCAGCAGAAGCGGGACCGTGGTCTCATCCATCCCAGTGAGCTCTGCAGCCCTCCCAGGGCAGGGGGCGGCCCTCTGGTGCACGCTTGGCTTTGTCAAACAACGTGCAGCTGCAGATAAGGTGTGAGAGGGACTTGGGGTGAGGGGGTAGGAAACATCAGGGTGTTTTGCCTGGAGGCAGGAAAGCATGTGCTGTGCCAGAGGTACATGCTGAGGAAGGATTTGTACTGCTGGGCAGGCAGGAGCAAGGGTCTCAAGAGATCATAGTTAAGGTGAGTTGTGTTACTATCCCTCCAGGGATGAGGCCACTTCCATCCCGCTATAGCTAGAGAACAGTAACTCCATGTTGGGAACACATTACCCCACATCAGTGTATAACTGGAGCCCAGCAGCAGCCTGGTGCAGCCCAAGGCTGGGTCCTCAGAAGAGAAAGCAAAAGCTGAACTCAGTTCACATTGCCAGGTTAGGTGGGATAGGGTTTCCCCATCCCTTTTCCATGGCTTGGCTTAGTCCCTGCTCTTTTTAAGCATCTCATTGCAAAGTCGAACTGCAGAGCTGCCCAGTGTCCGTCAGGATAAACAATCTCTCTCCTCTGACTCTTCATCCCCAGCACCTCATTCATGATGGTTCCACCTTTGGAGTCGGAGCTATGGCCCGTGTAATTTGCTCCAAGGGACATAGAACAATTTTATATTTACTTCAAGTTCACTGTTGGAAAAAAGCCAGCTTGGAGCTGATTTTTGTGGAATGAGCCCCATTACTTGCCAGTCATTAGCAGTAGCACCTCTCTTCTGGGGTCTGGCAAGTGGCAGGGTTTCAGCCTGTTTAACACATACGCATTGTCCATCATCAAGAGTTCCCATTCAACCAGAGAGACACACACCCAGAGCAACCTCAAAACCCACTTCTGTGTTTAACTACGGCTTTTGTTCATCTGCTGAACTCTTCTTAAGCAACTCACTTTTCAGTCAAATTTCACTACATTTGCCCAAGTCTTCTTCAGGACAAAGTGCAATTTGTATTTTCTTCAATTCAGGGAAAATCAGTCTCTTGGAAAATCCAAATTCGCATGTGACTACCCGTGATTGTCCTGACATTGCTCACGTTGATGGCAATGAGGTGACTACCTGGTAGCTCACTCTTCTTTACCCATCGCCGTGAATCTTAAAGGGAGACAGCCAGTGCTGAGTGGATGCATCCTCTGCTGGGAAATTATCATCCAGCACACTCAGAAACTCTCATGAGACTTGGCTGTGACCTGCAGGCAATCTCCACAGATGGGTCCTAGAATTAAATTCTCTATGCAAATACAGTTTTCTTTTCACACATTGCAAATAAGCCCGTAGAGACCTTGGTCCTGGGCCTGCTTTGATCAGACAGTCAGTTATACACACAGGCGTGCTCAGAGTACTCCCTCTTGGGCTTTCCTCTTTAGCAAGTTGATCTACATGCAGTCTGCTCCAAATTACCCCTTGTTCTCAAACAGGTAATGTTGCCACTAGCATAAAGCACCACCCTTATCTCTTTCACTCGCTATCTTGTTTCTCAGCAGGCGGCAGGCAGTGGTTGTAACATCCACGCTAAAGAAAGCATCTGGCCGCACTCAGGCAGTGCCAGTTTTGTCCAATTCATCCTTAAAAGTGAAACTTTTCCACTGTTTCCTCTTATTGACAGAGCTGCTTAGTCAATGACTGTTTTCTTCCTTTCACGTACCTGCTTAGTCCATGCTCTCTTGAGTTTGTTAAAGCTTTTGCCCATTTCAAGACTTCCCTTGCAGGGTTCATTGAAAACATCCTGCCTTTTACAGCCTGTTTCTAGGCTGGGAGGCTGGGTGCTAGACTTTGGACAGGCAGGCCACCCTGTGGCACCATCCCCAAGGGCCAGGGCTGAGTGCACCACACAACACATCCTCTCAGCAACCACCAGACACCCCTTCAACCTCCAGAAGCTTCTGTTCTCTCCTGCAGCTTGCAGGAACAGGACCTTTGAGATAGCCACTTGCACTTCCTTCTACTTTTCTGAGATTGCTGAAGTCTTGAATAACCTCTTGCTATTCCCACAGCATCCTGTTGGCTTTGTGATCCTTCCTGAGTGATCTCTTAACTCCTCTCCATTCTCCTTAACAGAAGCTGCCCATTATAATTGCTTGCCTTGTTAAGACAACTGGGGACATGTGTGGGCCCTTCTTGCAAATTGAGTCAAAGAGTTGCACCGAGGGAGGCTCCTACTGCTTGCTCCTTTCTTCCCACTACATCTTAGAAGACTCTCTATTCAAGTGGTGAAATCTCTGGCAGGTGAGGAGAGCAGTATGGACCAGGTCACATTCCCTTTCAAGCCTCTTTTCTGTGCTTCTGTAAACGTTTTTTTTTTTTCATTTCTGCCACAGCAAATTATTAGGCCATTTAGTGCTGCTCCATGCAGGGCAAGGGAAAAACCCAACCCTTTCTTTCTAACACGCAGCCCTACATCTCCCCAGATTTGAAATACTCTGGCAGAAAGATATTACAGCCTTTGGATGGTGGATATGGGGCCGCCTGTGTTGCTGGGTGGACAAGCCAAGGTCTTAGGTGTGAGCCAAGTGAGGACAGGAGCAGGATAAAGTGTGGAGAACCAGAGGAATCCAAGGGAAGACTTTATGGTGAATGAAAAGCAACTGCTAGTGGCATGGGACCCACATACCCTTGTCAGCGAAAGCTGTAGCACTTAGAGCGCACTTAGGGCAGGAACATCAGCTCCAGTGTAGTTTCCACTGTGCTTAGAACTGCAGCTCACTCCCTCCAGTGAAAACTGGTTTGCTAGCAACATCCTACTTACTCTGCCTGCCTCTTATGCAATGTAAGGATAATCTGAGATTCACCTGACAAGGGGGTTAGGTGAGAAAGTCATAGAAGGCTTGGGCCTGAGACACGACCTCCTTCCACCTACCGTTTGGCCAAGTTCCCTGTGAGAAATGAGCTGCTGCTTGCTGCAGGTCTGCTTCTACTCTCCCCCATCCTTTCTGCTCCACCTGTGAAGCAGACCCATGGGGTGTTGAAAACGCTGTGTGGAAAAATTCATGCACCTTGCCACTGGCAACGTTGGATGGGGATCAGCCCACCTACAGACAGCGGGGATGGGGGCTGGATCTGCTGCGGGAGCCTGGATGGAGCAAATCCTCTGTCGGATGTGGGAGAGAGGCTGCCAACCTCTTGTAAGTTGGTTTCCCACACACTTTGTAATTATTGTTATTCTGGAGAGTGGCATCAAGAGGAAAACATGAGGTTATGAATCAGGTACTGTGTCAGGCAAAAGGGAGCCAGGGTAGGGTTTCTGAGAAAGCAGCAGGCTGGCCCTACACCGCAACGTGTTGCCAGACCATAAGGGAAACAAGGGAAGCTGCAACCAAGCTTTCTGTTGGAGGAGGCACCAAGCACCTATCTGATTCTAGCAAGAAAAGATGAACATACAGATTTGGTCCCAGGACTTCAAGACAAACGATTGCCTCATCTTTGATGAGATCCTCTCCAATCAGTCAGGACCGTTCCCAGTCTCAGAGTGACATCTTATAAGAGAACGAGGCTTATTCGGAGCACGTGTCTGTCCAGCATCTCCTCTTCACCAACAGTTTTTAAACCACCTGGCAAATTGCAACAAATTTAACAGCATGCTGAGAGCTGCACAGAATCACAGAATAGTCAGGGTAGGAAGGGACCTCGAGAGATCACTCACTCCAACCCCTCTGCTAAAGCAGGTTCACCTCAATCATGTCACACAAGAACATGTCCAGGAGGGTTTTGAAAGCCTCCAGAGAAGGAAATACCACAAGCTCCTTGGGAAGCCTGTTCCAGCGCTCCAGAGTTTCAAGCTACTCCGTTTCTACAAGTTAGAGTGGATGGTGAGAGGAGAGGGAAACTTGTAAAATTGTTCCCTCTCGTACTCCCAAGCAGGGAAGGAACATGCGCACGGCTTTTATCAAACACCAGCAAATCCCTCTCACAGGGCTAAGATCAGGCAGAATCCCACCATGCGGCAATCCAGGTGATCTGCTGGTGGGAAGACAGGGCATCCTCCATTGAGCTGCCCAGAGACTGCCATGTTTTGTTTTTTTACCATAAGATAGAAAACAGATGGGAGGAAAAATGAAGAACCATGTGGGTTTTTTGCTGGTTGATTTTTCTACCTGTATTTTCCATTGGAAATTCGGTTTTCATCTCTCCCCATTTTTGGTGAGTGAATGACTAATGTCTTCCAAGACAAGATGGTGCTTCAGTGAAAGACCGTGCCTGGGTGCCACCGACGCTTTGGAGTGAGTGCAGAGGACAGGGCTCCTGAGGGCACAGCCAAGGTTTGCCCAAGCCCAGGTGTGTGCTGACACAGGATACCAGCAGTGTAGCTAATTTTAGGTAAGGGACTGGTCATACCAGATGCAGTCAGTCAATAAGCCTTGCCCGCTCTTTCCTTTCATACCCAGTTTCAGCGTAGGATTTTGATTAAAGGTTTAGTATATCCTGGAACTCAGGGGAAGCATTCAGCCTCCTTGATGCTAACCCGAACCACCAAACCTTTTAAGGTTCACTTAGTGCTGCCAACAACACCCAACCTCAGCAGCGATTAGTGGTCTCCTGGGAGGTATCTCAGCCTCTTAGGATTTGACAGGGAAACAATAAGGAGCCGAGTTTCAGCTGTGCCCGTCTGCTAAACAACAAGTGGTAAATGATAGTTTCCTTCAATTGTGGCAGTTCGTGACTACTCATGAAGTCATACAATGATCTCACCTCAGTTATTCACCATGTTCTTTCTTCTACCTGGCACGGTGAAGATGTTTTTCTTTCTAACAATAAAGAATAAAAACAAAACCAATCCCCTTTCTATTAATGCAGATCCAGTGCACATGCAGTACACAACAGAAGCATCCCTTGTTTTTGCCTCTAGCTGCTACATCTGGACCATTCTTCCTCATAAGAGTTGGAAAGACAAGGCCACCACTTTCCTTTTAATATGGTTCTTTCTCACAGCAGGGGCCTGGGACTCATCTCCCTGACTGCTAAACGCTCTGTTGCCAGGTGAGGACTGCACATCTCTGTTTCCAGATCCTTACAGTCCTTAGAAAACCCTTCCTCATGGCAGTCATTGGCGAGGCCACACCTCAAATACTGTGTCCAGTTTTGGGCCCCTCGCTACAAGAAGGACATTGAAGTCCTGGACAGGATCCAGAGGCTGGGCTACTAAACCAGTAAAGGATTTGGAGCACATCTCACATGAGGAATGGCTGAGGGATCTGAGGCTGTTTAGCCCACAGAAAAAAAGGCTCAGGGGAGACCTTATCGCTCTCTACAACTACCTGAAAGGAAGTTGTAGTGGGGTGAGGTGTCAGTCTGTTAGTGACAAGCAATAGAACAAGAGGAAACGGCCTCAAGTTGCGCCAGGGGAGGCTCAGGCTGGATATGAGGAGGAATTTCTTTACTGAAAGTGTTGTCAGGCATTGGAACGGGCTGCCCAGGGAAGTGGTGGTGGAGTCACCATCCCTGGAGGTGTTTAAGAGACAGGTGGATGTTGCACTTAGGGAAATGGTCTAGTGGTTGAGAGGGCTGGGAGAAAGGCTGGACTTGATGATCTTAATGGTCTCCTCCAGCTGAAATGATTCACTGATTCAGCCTAAGCCTGACAGGTACATGGAGCAGAAGGTGTTGGTGGGAGATGTTCATGACCCAAGTGTTTGTTCCTGAGGCTGGCTTGTTGAATCAGGAGGGTCACACATCCACCCTGAATGGGTCATCCTGAATCAGAGACCAGCCGTCTGCATCCTTATCTATCCCTGAGGGGGACAGTTATGGAGTGTTGGGGTGGAAGAAGGTGCTTCTGGGCTTGCTAGGAGGAAGAATAGGACGCAAGAAGGAATAAGGACAGAAGGAAGAAAGGCCACCAACCACTTGCACAAATACTGTGGAAAAGCACATTGATGTAAGTGGGGATCCCTGGCAGAGTGGATGTCTGTATTGGCTGACAACAAAGGGACTGCAACATGAAGAATGGAAGGGAAAAGGAGTATGATGGAGTCGTGGAAAAATCCTTATGCAAAAAAGAGACAAGAGAAGAATGGAATGCTCTGTGAGGGCAAATGAGAGAAAAGACAGCCCAGAAAGGCTGAAAAGCTGAATCAATCTGCTAAATCAATGTGAAGACTCGACTTCCACAAGGACGGCACTTTTGACTTCAGAAACAGAGGCAGGATGAACAATGAGAAGCAGGATCAGGAAATGGAAGCTACCACCATTCCCATTTTAACATCTGCAACATCAAGAATAATTTAGTAAACTTGAGTTCATGGAAGAAACCTGGCCAGGTGGGAAGGTAAGAAGACGACTAGTATCTCTGAAGGCACTGGTACATGCCCCTAGAAGCAAATATCTCTAAGAAATCTGCCAAGACAGAAGACCAGGGTGTCCAAAGAGCACCAAGTGCAGAGATGGTGAGTAGCATGGAGCAGCTCAAGGGGAGGTTGCAGTGGAGTTCCTCAGTGCCCATGATACAACATTCATTTATGGCATCAGTACAAAGATGCTGGACAATGAGCTTACATGGTGGGGAGGACAAGCACATGCTGCAGAAATAATAGGTTGAGCTTTAGGACTAGAGTAACAGTGGCTGAAGAACATGAAACATTACTGGATTTAAGGCACGTACTTTAAGATAGGCCACAATTTTGCTGTGAGCCAGGAGTTTGTCAGCTGAAGGTAGCAGAGAGCAAGAGCACGAGGAATGACGACAGAGAAACAACAAAACAAATGCAAGTCTGACACACAAGGAAAACAGTTGCTTCTTACTCTTTGTAAAAGCTGGCACAAACACATTCAAAAAGCAGTACTCCTGTTCCAAATGCAGCTTTGTGCATCACCTGATTTAACAACCACTTAAGTACGTCTTCTCCCTGATGGGGACTGATCTAAATATGCCCACATTTTACACCTAAATTTGGAGTCGTATGATAGATTTTCCATGGATTTTGAAGCTATTTTGGGCCAAGGACCTCAAAAATCACAGATCTGTAGCACAGAATTTTTAACTAAGCTTTGAAGCACTTTGATAAACAAGCTCAATTGCTTTGTTGCTACTAAGAAACTCAAAGCAACAACTACAGATTGCTTTGCCCCAACATTTAGAAACTGAAATGGGAAAACATTTTACAACCCACAACAGTTGGTTTGGTTTTTTTTTTGCTTTGCTTGTCATTTAAAAACATTATAATCACAGACTCCACAGAGTGACACGCACCAGCCTCGATGTTGTGAACTCCTCAGCTCTCTGAAGGTTTTGAAAGCCATTCATCGTGAGCTGCTTTAAAAAGAAAAGGAATACATCTTTTTTTTTAACAAAAAAAAAGAAAGAAAAAAGGATGCCTTTGAAAAAAAAAAGTTCATGACTAGATGTTTACCAATGAAATTTGCATGGAGAAGACACTTATTACTGAATAAAAGATCATGAAGACAATATATATTTATCAGCTTTTTTTTCACCCTGGAGAGTTATGAACAAAAAAGCTCATGGCAAAACCTTTTCAAGTTTGAAAAGGTTATTTCTGTAAAAGGAAAGGGGAGAGGAGAGGATAAAGCCTTTGCTGAAATGGTTGGGCTGCCATGTAAAATTCAACAGCCAGGTAGAAACCTCTCAGGATCTGGGATGTTCAGGCACGTTACAACGAGGAGAAAAAATGTGGTCAACATAGGATTTTTTTATCACTAACCAGGAGTGCCAGCATTGACGTCTGCCCGTAAAACAGCAACTCAGCTTCTGCAGTGTTTCGTGAAACCCAAGGCTGTACCAGGTTTCTGGGAGGCAGGCTTGGGAAAATACATTCTCCTGGCACCTGGAGCAGCAGCAAAAGATGACCGGAACAGTCTTTTCAAATGCCATTACAGCCTTTCTGTTGCCAGGCTACAGCTCTGGGCTTCAGGAATTTATGCACTATGTGAACAAAGTTACCGTGGACCCATGCCCGCCTCCTTTGGTTGCCTGGACCAGGACTGCAACTGGGAAAGTTGTCTGGGGAGCCTCTGGAAGGAGGAAAAGGCTTTCCATTGGTGATGAACCAGTCACCATCTTAAGGATTTGCTGGATCGCAATAACCACAGCTCTTACTGGATATTACTGGATATTACTGGAGGATTCATCTGTTGGTACGTTAATACGATCACTGTGAAATAACTATTTGCGAGACATATTTCATAGAACCACAGAATGATGATTGGGGTTGGAAGGGACCTTTAGAGATCATCTAGTCCACCCCCCACTGCAGAAGCAGGTCTACCTAGATCAGGTCACATAGGAACATGTCCAGGAGGGTCTTGAAGACCTCCAAGGAAGGAGACTCCACACTCTCCCTGGGCAGCCTGTGCCAGGGCTCCCTCACCTGAACAGTGAAACAGTTTCTCCTTATGTTTAAATGGAACTTTTTGTGTTGCAGATTCATCTCATTACCCTTTGTCCTGTTGCTAGCTACCATAGAAAAAAAAAAAGCACGTCCCAACCTCCTGACACCCACCATTTATATACTTATAAATATTGAGATCCCTCCTCAGTCTCCTCTAGACTAAACAGCTCCAGTTCCTGCAGCCTTTCCTCGTAAGAAAGATGTTCCAGTCCCCTGATCTTATTGATGGCCCTGCGCTGGACTCTCTCCAGCAGTTCCCTGTCCCTCTTGAGCTGAGGAGCCCAGAACTGGACACAGGACTCCAGATGAGGCCTCACCAGGACAGAGTAAAGGGGGAGCAGAACCTGCCTCGACCTGCTGGCCACACTCTGCTTGATGCATCCCAGGATGCCATTGGCCTTCTTGGCCACGAGGGCACATTGCTGGCTCATGGTTAGTTTTGTTATTTCCATATTTCTAACTTTCTACATCCCCACCTATGGAAAAAGCAACATCTCTTCCCTTTACACATGATGAAGCATGTTCTCCCTCTATTCATAGGCCCTGTATTACACCACTGCTGCTATTCAAGTCAGACCAGAGCAAGCATGCCTCGTTTTGTCATGTCAGTGTGTCATTAGCCCTCCTCTTTGTCCCCAGAAAGCTGGCGACAACATGATGGTTAAAAAAATATAAGCCTCGGGTGAGACTTACCCTTACTAGACACTTGTGATGTATGGAGTGGCATAGGAGACATATTCCATAAGTTTGTTGAAAAGTTACAGCTCATCTGAAAACGGGACCAGAGTTCAGAAAAATCCTGTTAAAGAGGATATGCCCTCCTCACTCCCCAGTTACAGAAGCCACCGTCATACCCCGTGACAAATGGCACAGATCAGCATGTTGTGTCTTACTTTTTCCAGGAGACCACAAAGGGTGTCAGAAGTTCTCTGTGTAGAGACCCTTGGTTTCGAAGCTGGTATTGGATGTGAAGAATTATCCTGGGGTCTGTGTTTCTTCAGCTGTAAGAAGACTCCCCCCCACCAAAAGGTAACCCGGTAGAGCGTGAGACAGCAGCGACACTTTTGCCACCCATTTTCAACACAGTTCCCAAAGGCAATGATCTTGGAGCGGCACATCTGTGGCTGCGGGAGCAGAGCCCCTTGTGACAACACCGAGCAAAAGGTTGCAGCAGCTGCAGAACCTCTTTCTTCAAGAGAAACCACCTTTTGGATGCAATAGCTCAAGTGTGTAGTGCCAATGACACCCGCCATTTCCTGAGGCGAGGAGCCACCTCACATGAAGCTCTCTTGCTTTTGGGTACCATTCAGCCAGGGCTGCGCCTCCCCCAGAGCAGGTAAGGATGTATGTTTTTAACATCCTCGCTAGCAGCCCAGCCAGCTTGTTTTTAGGACAACCACCCACACGGGCAGCAGTAAGTACAGTAATTCCCCCTCCCCTCGCACGTTACATGTGCCTTTTTCCATGCTGTTGATGGGAGGCAACACTCCACTAATCCCCCGCTCTGCCAATGGCATTGCACAGGGACATTGACCTGCAACCAGTGCAGCTAAACAAGAACAAGCTCAGGCTCCTCCTTGCTGCAGGAACACGCTGGCCCTGCCTGCCTTTGCCCTCTTACCTAGGGGGAATTCACTAGCCACAATCCCCTGCTTGAAGTGGGAAACACAGGAGATGGAATAAACCCCACCAGGGTTCTGCCAGCCACTATTCAATGCTAGCCAAATTCACAGCAATAAACCAGAGCCTTCACATGAATAAAGTCAGATGTCCCTAGCCCTTTATCAAGAGATGGAGAAGCAAATGAGACGCTTCTGGACATGCTCCACAGCAGTTTTGTTCCTCGTGGCTCAGTCACAGAGACCTCAGAGTACACAGATGAAAATCCCTGCTGCCGTGACAAGCCTGGAGTATGCCAGCTGGCCGCATTTGATCAAAGGGTTTTTTCCCTCCTAAGGCCATACTTCTCCCCTCCTCATAAACACCAAACAAAATTTGCTCTCCTAAAAGCACCATAAAAAAAAGTGTTTGTGTTTCTAGGTGGAAAGCTTGGAGAGCTGTGCTTGGGACCAGGGACGAGCCATGGCCAGGTGCCCAGGTTTTCAGTGTGGGCTTCCCGTACTAACCATGGCAGAGGGTCATCTCTGACCAGGTTTTCACCATGTGAGGTAGCCAGATGGAGTTGCAAGTTGTGAAAGACCAACATTAAGTTTCAGGCATTCCTGGACCGTTTCAAGACGTGTTTCGACGAGCCCAGTCACATGAGTGGTTTTTTTTCCCCTTTGCAAGGCCTTTTATGATTACATCTCTCAGTAGAAGACTCACGACTGCTTTAAAGAGAGAGAGGAAAAAAAACCCAACACAACACAAACAAGAAGATGCAATTGAACTCCAAATATCTGAAGAGAGTAACTAGGGAACCCAGCGTTGGAAAACACACTGCATATTGTTTATTTGAAGATAAAAACCACTGCCGCGGGCCGCTCAGGTCTCGTTTAGATGAGAAAGGGCGTTTTGCTTATATAAACGCAAAGGGATGCTTTAAAATCTTCCAGCAAGTCCCTTCCAGCCCTGCTACCGTGGGACAGAAACGAAGGGCCGGGTTCAGACGGTGCTTTCACCACCTGCCTTGGCTGTTCATGGAGGTTTCTCGAGAAGGGAGGTGAGTTCAAGGAGCCCCTTGGGCCTTCTGACCAAGAGCAGGGCAATATGTGGGGAAAGAAAAGTACTGCCCTGAGCGGCACAGAGGGACCCTCTGCCAAAGAGGCACAAGAGTTACAGTGACCTGTTTACCTGATGCAAAGGATGTTCTCCGAAGGCCAGACTTCTCCCACCTCCAAACACTCAGCATGTTTGAAGCAGAGGGCTACTGCTAAGAGAAATGCAAGTTACCTTACTTCTAGTGTCCAGCTCTGTGTCCTCAGGTGATCAGACAGCTTGGTGAAGACTTGTTCAGCATCATCCTGCCCACAAGCAGAATTCATTGAGTCATCTACACCAGCCATGTGGCTGGTTAAGGAACAGTAAGGCTGCTCTCACCAGAGTTAATCAAACAGCATTTGCAGAGCATTCTCTACAAGTACCTGAAAGGTTGTAGTGAGGGTGTAAGTCCGTCTCTTCTCCCACGTAACAAGCGACAGGACAAGAGGAAATTACCTCAACTTGCACCAGGGGAGGTTTAGACTGGATATTAGGAAGAACTTTTTCACCCAGACACTGGAACAGCCTGCCCAGAGAGGTGGTGGAGTCACCATCCCTGGAGTTATTTAAAAGACACACAGATGAGGTGCTGAGGGACATGGTTTAGTGGTGGGCTTGGCCGTGTGAGGTTAGTGGTTGGACTTGATGATCTTAAAGGTCTTTTCCAACCAAAACAATTCTGTGATACACATAATGTCGTCTGGCACAAAGTACAACGTTTGCTCAGTGTTATGCATGTTTGCTATAAAGTCCCTCTTACCATGGATGCCAAGACCACCAGGAATTTTATGGAAAACCACTTTCCACAATGGCATTTTCCTGTCCTATCCGCTTTCAAAGCCCTCAGGCTGAAATTTACTCTTTCAGGGACAACCCCCAAACAAAACAATCCTGCGCCTTTCATACGGGTCCTTTCACCAACTGTTTGTGTCCTTGTTGATGTAAAGGGTAGTGTGCCATCCTGCTGGGCTTCAGCTTGTGATCCCTTGGTTCCTACCCAAACCATCCAGAGTAAGGGCTCGTATGCTCTCCCAACTTACTGGCTCATCAGTGTCTGTGTCACAGCACAGGCAAGGAGCTCATCATACTCATGGCCTGTCACATTCCCATATACAAGCTTGGTGAAAGCACTCACTTGCCAGCACCCCAGCAGTGATCTCCAGAGGAGAGTAAACGGCAGCCAGCCTCACAGGGCTTTGATGTGAAGATCAAGGTGTAATATTTAGGATAAACTTGCAAGTTGCTAATCTGAACTGACTTCGGGTCCTGCTTTTTCCACAGACTCAAGAAAGTGTTAGGGAGAGAGCATTCAGACAGCACTCTGAAGATGTGTTAAGTCCCCTGCCAATCTGGCAGAAAGCTTTAGACTGCCACCAGTAAGTATCAGGTCAGGACAAAGAGAATGGTCCTAGGTGTTCCCTGGGTGACCAGTCCTTGAAGTGACATCAGACAGGCTGCACTCTCACTTTGCCACAAAAACCCATCTGGAAGCAGGACTTGGGCTCTCTCTTGGGTAATCCATATTACCTTCCCCTCCATCCTAAAAGGACCTTGGTTGCTGTTAAACCTCCTTATTCAAACCCTCCAGCTTTGCTAACTGGTGAGAGAGAAGACTCGAGCAAGCTGTAGTACAAAAACACCTGCTCTCAGCCCTTCTCCAGTAAATCACCACAGAGTGGTGGTTATTGGAAAAGGAAGAGACACTTGGACACAGAATCATAGAATGGCAGGGTCAGAAGCAACCTTTAGAGATCATCTAGTCCAATTCCCCTGCAGAAGCAGGTTCACCTAGATCAGGTCACATAGGAACATGTCCAGGCAGCTCTTGAAGACCTCCAAGGAAGGAGCCTCCACACCCTCCCTGGGCAGCCTGTGCCAGGGCTCCCTCACCTCAACAGTGACATCGTTTTTTTCTTATGTTTAAATGGAACTTTTTGTGTTGCAGCTGCATCCCATTACCCCTTGTGCTGTTGCTAGCTACCATCGAAAAAAGGGATGCCCCAACCTCCTGACACCCACTATTTAGATATCTGTAAATATTAATGAGATCCCCTCTCATTCTCCTCTTCTCCAGACTAAACAACCCCAGTTCCCACAGCCTTTCCTCATAAGGAAGATGCTCCAGTCCCCTGATCATCTTGGTGGTCCTGCGCTGGACTCTCTCCAGAAATTCTCTGTCCCTCTTGAGCTGAGGAGCGCAGAACTGGACACAGGACTCCAGATGAGGCCTCACCAGGGAAGAGGAGAGGAGGAGGAGAACCTCTCTCTACCTGCTGGCCACACTCTTCTTGATGCTTCCCATGCTGCCATTGGCCTTCTTTGCCATGAGGGCACATTGCTGGCTCATGGTTAGCTTATTATCAACCAGGACTCCCAGGTCTCTCTCTGCAGAACTGCTTTTCAGTAGTTTGACCCCCAGCCTGTACTGGTGCATGGGGTTGTTCCTCCCCAGGTGCAGGACTCTGCACTTGTCCTTGTCGAACCTCATGAAGTTCCTCTCTGCCCAACTCTCAGGCTGGTTGAGATCCTGCTGACTGACAGCACAGCCTGCTGGGGAATCAGCCAGTTCTCCCAGTTTGGTGCCATCAGGGAACGTGTTGAGGGTACACTCTGTCCCCTCATCCAGGTCATTGAAGAGGATGTTGAAATCTCCAGACTTGGTGTGCCATCTCCAGACTGTGGCTAAAGGCGTGGGTGGCACTGGCCGTTTTCAGTGCAGCACCAGGACTTTCTTCTAGTATGTTGTTTTGCTTTTTTTTTTTTTAATGGTTAGTAACTGCAACTCACAACCTTACCGCGGAGGAAAAGGTGCATACATTCAGCTCAAGTTGTTTTCATCACCTAAGGCAGACCATCTGATTAGGAAAGCATAGTTTTACTCTACAAAAGGCACTTCCAAAGCCTTAATATAACACTCCCCTTGAGACCTGTGCAATTCTGCATGAGCCTAAAATGTCAGTTTGACATTTTCTGAGCACCTGCTTTGGGCACCTACATAACTCATGTTTCCTCTACACTCTTCTCATTGCCTTTGTGTTAAAAGCAGAGAAGAAAGTTTGAGCACCAAGATTTGCTCCTTGAGATTAGAAGACAGGCAACTGTGGGGCTCTTTAGCTTGGAGGAGACTGAGGGGTGACCTCATTAATACTTACAAATACGTAAAGTGTGGGTGTCAGGAAGATGGAGCCAGGCTCTTCTCAGTGATGTTCAATGATAGGACAAGGGGCAATGGGTATAAACTGGAACACAAGAGGTTCCGAAGAAACACAAGGAAGAACTTTTTCTTTGTTCAGGTGCAGGAGCACTGGCACAGGCTGCCCAGATGGGTTGTGTAGTCTCCTTCTCTGGAGACATTTAAAACGCACCTGGACCAGTTCCTATGTGACCTACTCTAGGAGGTCATGCTCTGGCAGGGGGGATGCACTAGATGATCTTTCAAGGTCCCTTCCAACCCTTACGATTCTGTGAACTAATGTCAGGAAGATGTTGGACACTTGGAGAGGGCTCTGCACTGGGAGGAGATTACAGCACCATAGGCACAGAGATTGCAGACTCTTATCCTTGGAGGTTTCCATGGCTCAGCTAGACAAACCCACAGTGACCTGGAGCTAGTGCTGACAACGCTCCTGCTTCAATGAAGTGGTTGGACCGGAGACCATCAGAGGTTTCTTTGAACCAGCACTAGAACCATAGTTTTGTTTCTGAATACCAGAATATCATAAAGGTATTAAGAAGGCAAAAAAAAGGGAATCCATAAATTAGTTAACAAAAAGAAGGAAGAATATTCTCAGCCAGGTTATTACAGGCAAGGTCACTGCACTCCGCAGTATTTTATGTTACTTGAAATGGGGCTGCTGCGTAATTTGAGAGGTTTTGTGTTCCACGTGAAGTTGAACCATCTCTGAAATAGTTCCTGCTGAAGTTAATGCCAAGTAATTCTTGTTTCCCACTGACCCATTTTCCAACACACGACATTTCTGCACTGACACCTGGTAATTGCACAGCAGGATCCAAAACATTTTGGCAATAGATCACAAAAACTCTTCAGGATGTAGGAGGAAACACGGGATTACACAAGGAATGGGAACACATTAGCCAGTTAACACGATCAGAAAAGCTAACATTCAAAAAGTCATGTCCAGGTTTCAGGGTTAGACTATTAAAGAGGGACAACCCAAGAAGTTTAGAACTGCTGTTTCATATTGCTGGGAGACTCCTCCACGAGACGGACTCCATGTCTCTGTGTCTGTACTTGTCTTGCCTCTCCCTTAACTTTAAACTGCGGAGCACACTTCTGAAACACTATACTAGAGGTAAACCAGGCTCCAGTTAGTGACACATCCTGGTCTGTCACCAGTGGGTCCCAAGAGCCAACAGTTTCAGCAGTCCCTTTGGAACTCTCACCTATTCTTGGTTTTACACAGCACAGGTCAAATCTTATCTGTTCCCCAACCATGTATAACCCTGTTTTTAAATGTTACCAGTCTGCAAAAGCACTGCCTACAGCCACACCGGAATTGAGAGGCCGGCAAATAACAGACAGACAACTGTAGAAATAACAGCTTTGGTTTAGTATTTGCAATTTGTTTTACAGCTCATAGTGAAATACTGTTAAGAGATATTCTACATTCATACATTTCTAGCAAAATACACTTTTAAAAACATAAGGCACTTCCAGACTTACTAAAACAAACGCTCCTGATGAAAATTCAACCAGAGGGCTGGATGAGAGCCCTTTCTATCCTTACTGTTCAGGCCAGTAATAAAAGATCAATCCTCTAGTCAGCCAGGCAAATGAAATAATCAATAGCAAGGTTTCCAAGATAGAGTTACTGCTGCATTAGTGTGCATTCTGAAGCAGTTTATTTGAAGTATCTTCAGCTGGGGAGGGAGGGCACAGCATGAATAAGATGCATGAAAATAGTTCTTTGGACTGGGTAACAAAGACACATTGCGGGGATTAAGTTTCATTACTTTCATTGGATTAAATTCCTTCCATTCATTATAGCCAACAAGAGTGAAGAACAAAAAGGAGCTGGTTCTCCCCTCCCTCCCCCCTACTCCCATTGTAATTCAACACAAGATTTCAAAGACTTAAAATGACCAGGACAGAAGCCCATGAAAAACTGCATCTGGCCACTTCAGAGCATGTTTAAATATTCATTACTGACTTCCTCAAGTCTCACCTCTTATTAAAGAAAGAGAAACATAAAAGGATTGGCAACTGTGTAGGTTGCTTCCAGTCAAACTGATATTTTGCTTCTTTTTAAACACGACCCCACTGTTCCCATCAAGTACCTGCATTCAGAAACTCACCAGCAGCTCTCCTTGGCAGAGAGACGGCGGGGCAGAGGATGAATGCAGGCAGGGCCCCAGGCCCCGCGGGGAAGAGGGAATGAGCAACTTTGCTTCAAACACTTGTGTCTTGGCTTAAGAACAGTTTCAAAAGCTGGACGTGCTGGGCTGCTGTAGCAACAAGAGGACCGATAGCAAAACACCGACTGAAGACTTCACTCGGAGACGCATCTGGAAGAGCTGAAATCCGCTCTTTAAAACAGACAAAGGAGACAAGCTACAATGCTTGGCAAAGGCACCCTCTGCTTCTCAGGGTCCCTGAGAAAGGGACACTAGGAACCATCCAACAGTGTATCTTCAAGTTTTGTCTTGCCTATTTTATGGCCCAATGCATTTTCGAGTCTTTGGAGGCTAAAAATTGCTGGAAAAAAAACCCAACTTGACTCCCGGGGACTGAGGACATGAGGCACTACAGTACAAACCTGCATCCCTGGCCCTCTCAAATCCCACCTCCAAGGTAAAAAAACAAATCACAACCAACCCACCATTTCTTCTGTTTACAAGTCCTTGATTGTTTTAGGTTCTGACTTACTTGAATTGCACTTTAAAGCCCAGCAGCAGGAAGAAAAATTGGTAGCTATATTCAGGACTATATATATATATATTTATAGAGATGTTTAATCAAGTCTAAAAAAATGCACAGAGATATTAACTGCAGAAGCTGTCAAGTCTTGACCCAGCTACAGCCAAAGAGCTGTGAAAAAAAAACAGATTAGCCTATTAGAACTGGGGCAGAAATGAGATACCTGTTCAGTCAGGGAGGAAAGTGCAGACAGGGATCAAGCTAAATTAGAACCATCCACCGCTGGTCTTTGTCACACGCAAAGAGGTGCTGCTACTGTGCTATCAAGCCCCGTGGGGAAATCTAACTTGGTGAAGAGAAAACGTGCATGACTTCAAGACAGCTGCTGCTCAAGAGAGGAAAGGAAGGCGGCACCTCATGGCCCTGAGCTCAAAAGATCTCGAGACCTCAACTTGTGAGGTTCACTTTCACTGGCAGAAGAGCCAAGCTCTCGACCACTCAAGTTGCTCGCTGCTGCTGTACCAGCAGCTCACTTTAAATTGAGGCTCTGCAATCAGCTTACTGCCCTCCAGCACTGTGGTATGACCACGTTCACTCGAGACTGGAAGAAGCACCCGAAAGAGGAGGTGAAGTTTAACTAATGCCATGCAGTCGCTTTCTCTCAAAATCTGTAGGTTCTTCTTCCCAGGCAAACCTCACAGCATTTGCTAAAGTGACAACCAGTCGCTTTGCACATAATACCTAATAGTGTCTTGAAAATACACTCGAAAACAAACAATCACTTGGAAAGGCACATAGCACGTGCTATTTAGTTCCTTGTGGATTCATCCGTGCGGGCGGGGAACCTTCAGACTACATCACAGTGATTAATAAACAGATGGGGCGTTATTCTACAGCCAGGTAATTTGTTTCAAATTCCAGTTCTCTCCCAAGGAAACCGGGAAAAATGAGTAGTGCTGTCAAGGAAATGCGAGGCAAGAAGCTCAACCTGCACACCAGGACAGACTGGAACGTACAAAGTTTCACAGACCTTGTTCTTCAGGTCACATGAAAGGAAAAACTGTAGTCTGTTAGGAAAAAACCAAAACCAAACCCAGGAAAAAAAACCAACCACTGAAGCTTGTTACAAAGAGTAGATTTATCAAAGTGCTTTAATGATATATAAAGTGTCAAATGTAGTTAAACAGGACCATTAACAGAGAGCCACCCGTAAGATATGCAAATAGGGATATGGGTTCTCTGAATGTAGGAGAGCCAGCACAGGCTTTTCACTTCCCTTTAAGGCCAAAGTGGGTTAAGAAAAGTTCTTCTTGTTCATTTAGCTTCCTAACATAATGTATCTGCTCTGCTTGTGAATTCGAAGGCACAGCTGGATTTGCTCTGTCTGATGCTGCATCAAAAGGACTGTGCGCCGTGAAATACTAATAAAAGGGCAGCTCTCACTGAGCACAACACGCAACGGTCCCATGAAGTAGATTTATAGATACCTCTCAATCCAGAGTATTAATTTTAGAAGGTACTTCTTGATGATTTCAAATTCTGAGTCATCTCCTGCAGCTTTCCTTTAAACAGAGTTTAGGATAACCAAAGGTGTTATTGGGACAATCCCAACAGACCGCCAAAGCTATTACAACAAGAGCAAGTGAAAACAAACAAATAAATAAGGAAGAGCTTTCCAAACTCTCTCGTATAAGATGCCTTTTAGCTTCCCTACTGGCTTTTCCTCTCACACTGTTAATCAGAAAAGAGCCCATCCTTCATGGCACTTCTCTCAGTACTTGGCAATTCATTAAGCTGCTGCCTACTTTAAGCAGGTGACCTTAAAGACAGAAGGTAACTCAACCAAGCACAAAAGAGAGAGCTGCAGCAGGGGAACATGGCTGTTTAGAAACAAGAAATGACAATCAAGACCCTTCCTGCAATTCACAGATATAAAAGCAGATTTGGTCCAGTAAGCTGAGAGTCAAACACCTGACATGGAGCATCACATCTGGTCCCTTGCACGGGTGTGTACGGCCACAAGTCTGAAGTAATACTAAGTTTCAGTAGAGCAGCTCGTCTGTTTTCTGAAGGCACCATAAAGACGGCAACACTCCAGGTGTGATGGGAAGAAGCAGAGGGAGGAAAAATAACAAATACAGTTAGGAGGAAGCACTAAGAGGAGCTTTGTACAAGTGAGAAAAAAGGTGGCTCAGTTCTACGACGGCTGTAACATCAGTAACAGCACAGAGACCCTACACCTTTAGGCAAAGGAAGAGTAACCAGAATTTGGAAGAATCTACTCCTGAACAAAAACAAACCCAACTCCCATTTTAAGTGGATGGGTGTGAAACCTGTAACTGACATCAAAGGAGGCAGCAAAGAATCATTAATGCTACATAAAACATTGGGGTCCACACATAACTCACGTGGCATCGTTAGCCTGTTTCTGATTCACCACTGGGTTAAAACACCTGGATAGTCTCCTTTGCTCTGCAGGACAACTGATATACAAAGAGGTGTCACATATTAAAACCCTTCTCAATCTGCCAGTGAGAACAACTCCCGCTCTGGGGCCTGTAAGAGGCACAAGAAGGATTATGCCCCAGACAGGAGATGTTCCTAACAACCCCAGGCACCCTACAGGCAGCATGCCACTGAGTTAGTTCTCCTAAGTAGCCAAGCAAGTCTAGGCTTGCTAAGATGTTCTGCCCCTTACGTGGACTTGAGGACAGTTTCTCTTGAGCCCTTCGGGCCAGAAGCTCTTCCGTTATTGCTTTTCGAGTGCTTTTTTCTGCCCGTCCTTCCCCTCCGGCTCCCTCCCCGTTATCCCAGGAGGACTTTCTGCATCCTGCGCGCTGCGACGCTGGCTTCGTCCTCGGAGTCAGACTCGCTCTGGGACGTGGAGCTTTGGGAGGCAGAGCTGCAGGGAGAGGAGCACTCTGGGGAGCACAGGTAGTGCATCAGCGGGAGGCGGTACTTCCCGCAGAAGTCAACGAACTTGATCTGTCTGACGCAGCTGTCGAAGTAGACACCTGTGAGGGCAGAGGGAACAGCGTCAAGCCGAGACTCCGTCGGCAGAAACCCGTAAACTCTGCGAGGCCGCTGCAGTGGCGGCTGCTGCACGTGCCTCAAACTGGGATTTAACTGACACTGGGATTACAGAAGAAAAATTACTGGGATTAATGGAACAAAGCCCAAATAACCAACCCCTCCCTGTAAAACTGTATTCACGACATGCTGTACTTCAGCTACTTCCAAAGGGTTCATCAGTTTCTTCCAACCCTTAGGGAGAAGCCTCAGGCTGGGGATTTGCAAACTTCTCAAACGCCAAATTAATTCATCCCTTCTGTTTCCCAACTTGTAAAACCTCTTTCGCTAGCTACCACCAGAAATGTGCTCCCAAACACACGTTCGTAGCTCGACTCCTCTCCTGCTGGAGCAAAGTCGCCACGCTGGGTTTGGATGCTGCTTTCCATGGCAACGCTGTTGCTGCCAACACACAATCACGCTCTCTTCCTGTCACAGCAAGGGATTTTAGACCCTGGCATTTTCAGAAGTTTCCAGCGGTGTTTTAAACCCTGGCTGGTCTGGGAGTGAGCTTTTCTCCTGCAGTGCCAGAACAACGCTGCAGTACTGTTGCTAGTTCATAGGGAAAACTGTAAAAACAACAAATAAGGGGCACGACCAATCCACTGTTTTCCAAGCTGTGCAGAACTCTAAAAAAGGAAACATTTCTTTCCCTTCCAACACAAGTTCCAGCCCTTCTGTCTTTGCTTACAGAGCATGCATTGATACTGTCCTGCAAGGAGATAACAGCCTGCATTATGACTGCGGGGTGGATAATAATTAATGATTTATTATTTGGTTTTCGTTAATCTTCTAAAGGCTAAACGCACAGATCATTTACTCTAGATAAAGATGAAGCATTAAGCCAAACTAAGGCCAAGCATTCCAGGTTTTTCTATGAAGTCCAACCCCCTTCCAGGAATTACACTCCAGCAGTCCCAAGCAAGGGCTAAACAAGCTGCTTTTGGTGGCTGCCAAGCACTACACAGTCTCTCTCCATCTTTTTTCATCCGGAAAAGAAGTCTGAGCGCTTGCAAAAGTTCTTCCGTCCGTTACTTGGTCCAAGTTATTTCACGGCAGACGGGTCAGAAGCTCCAGACCACAAAAGCACTGCAGAGTGCTGGGATAAGCTGCAAGGGCTCTGACACAAACAGCATCCAACATTCCTATGCAAATACAGCAAAGTAGCACCACAACTTTGAACATTGTTCCTAAGTGAACAAGGTTCTTTACAGACAACCTTGCAGGACGGTAGATCTGGAGTCAACCAAATACAGCTAACCTGACTGACCTACCAAAGCCATGGCAAACCAGAGGGAAAGCAAACCCATCGTGTAGGAGCGGGAAGCAGAGCAGTGAAGGTGAACTCACCCCCGCATTTAGGATTGGGACAGTTGCTGGCCAGGCTCAGATACCGGACGAGATTCTCTGGGAGGTCGCTGGGAGCGTAGGGAACGTTGCGAGTTTTAATGGTGCGTCCCGCCAGCTCCTGAAGGCTCGGGGGGTTGTAGGTCAGGTCACGGACAAACCGAACCACCAACGGGTTCCCTCGCAAGCTCAGCTCTTCCAGGTGGACCAGGTTAAGGATCTCTCGAGGCAGGTAAGTCAGCAGGTTATTGTGCAGGCTAAGGGAACGCAGGGAATGCAGCCTGAGGATGGAGATGGAAATCCAGTCAAGACGTGGAAGCAAAATCATTCCATGACGGTATTACATAGATCTGATTCCTCTCCTCTCTCCCACCAATTTCTTGTTCGGCTTTTCTTCCTTTTAATGCACAAATTCATGCTAGAAGAGCTGCTGTTAGCCCAGCACACACCATGCTCGAGAAAACTTGGCTGAGCTCCAGAATGCCCTTTAAAGAAACAGTCTTCAATATGCTTCCGTTTCCCTCACTATTCTCCCCCAAAACACACCCCGAAAGAAGTAGCACAGATCAAAACAATACACCACCTGAGTGCTTTCAGGGGAGAGAATGTTTCCTTGTACCCAGTGCATGCATGAAAAACTGTTCCATGCAATATTCTGGGTAAGTCACCTGCTCTCACTCATGCATTAAAGATGATTGCTGGTAGGCAGCCCACTCTGGAAAACCCCACATTTTCACCGCTTGCAGCTGCAGCAGCTTGTGCTGAGATACTGCCAGATCTCAGAAGCTAAGCAAGGTCAATCCAGGCTAGCAACAGCACAGGTGACAAGCAGGGGGGTTTTTTTGGCTTCTGGAGGTGTTCTTCTCTCTCAGGAAGCACAGTGTCCAGGGATGCTCTCAAACCAGTACAAGGCAAAGGGACACTGTAGGTCAAGAACAATCCCACCACAAGTTCCAACTCTGAAAACTGTGTCACCATTCAACTGCTACACACAGATTTTTTCACTTCCCATCTTAAGCTACCTGTACAGAGTTTGCAGCGTGTTCTTCCCCCCATTATGAAACAGATAAAGCAGCAACTTATTCTCTAGAGCTGTGCTGTAGGATTTAACAAGCACTAAATCGTTCTGAGATCCTACAGTAAGAAATGCCAAGGGAACACAAAAACACACACAAAAAGGCTTTGGGTGAAAGACAAGAGACCAAGTGTCCACCACTAATAAGAAGGTAGCATGGCAATACTACCTTTTCTGAGTTGCCCAGGTCCTTCTCAGGGCTCCCTGTACAACTCTATTAATTCACTTTACAGTGCACATTTGGTGACATTCTTCTTTTCCACACACCTTTGACTGAGATTTCTATCTTATATAGTCATGGTTTGCCTGCAGTGCACCATGACAGCCTAGGTCCTCCCAGGTGCTTTTATCCACACATGCAGAAGAAAAAGTTCAAAGAGTTAATCAGAGCTGGTGGCTGATGACAGTTAAATACTCACTGTGCCAGCTGAGGTGGAATGCTCTGGATCTTGTTGTCACACAGAACTAGATAACTTAGAGAAGGCAGGTTTGCTAGTTCAGGTGGAATTGAAGTAATGAAGTTTCCTCCGAGGTACAGAAACTCTAAACTGGAAAAGAGAAAACACGGCATTGTTTCACTAAGGTAATTTACAGTTTTGTTTAACACTAGGTCTTCTCATCTCCCTGTGTTTCTTAAAGAAAGCTTACAGATGACTACGTACGGGAGAAGTTGCTGGGGAAAGAAAAAGAAGCTGAGTTGTACATCAAAATGACAACAGAGCTGCTGTTTCACAATAGATGATGTTGAGATTTACCTCCAGCCTCCTGCAGCCACCACTACTAGGCACCGGACAACTATTCATTCCTACACCAACCCCTCCTGCTCCTCTTTCCTCTTTGCAAGGACGAGCAGCCTGTGCACACAGGGTTCTGCAGCTTCTGCTGCAGCCAGCGAGAGCTCTCAGTTTCAGCAGGCTCCAAGCAAGAGACACCAGTGGCTCTCCCTGAAAATCCTGGCCCTGCGCAACTGCTAGTAGCTCTTTACAGTACCATTTGACTCCTCAGTGACTAACTGCAACCTTTCAACAGAAGTCAGAGGCAGCCGGTCCTGTTTTGACACAGTCCACGTAGCCACACCACCACAGCTGCAACAGCACGGAGTGTACCTGAGCCATGCAAGTACATGCCCGCAGTTTCTCAGATTTCAGCACACTCAAGTCACAGAGCCCAAAGCTACCAAAAACGTTAGCTGGGATTAACTGCAGCTGGGCCTAAAGAAAACAGATCAACAAATAAATCACTTGTATGTCCTGTGAGAGCTCAGTGGACGTGAGACAGGAATGAGAGAGGCACTAGATCCCTTCTGCCAGGTGGAACAGACAGTTTTTGCCGTGCACCTCTGGCCTTCCAGGAAGAAAATTTGGCAAGCGCTTCCCTTTCAACATAAAAGCTTCGGGTCCCTATTTTACAGAATCAAACAGTTTTCCTCTCCTGCTCTCAGATGCTGTCTGGAAGAAGAGCAAAGGCGGGTTCAGTTTGGGTACTTCTGTCTGGGAAGAGACACTGTTGCTAATCACAGTGCAGACATCCCTTTTTCCCATGCCCGAAAAAAGTGGATCCCACGGTCCTGTCTGCACATGCAGGTTCAAGATCTACGATACATACTCAGGTTAGCTGCTCAACCACAGCGTAGGTTGGCCCTCTCTGACCCACCACATATTCCCCACAGGTCAGGGAAAGAGAAGTCACCCAGGCTTCATCAGTTTTTCTTTAAGAACAGCTTATAGCCTCCTTGGAACAGGAGACGCCTTCCTCTCACCCAAACAACTGAGAAAGGCTACGGATACAACTGGCCAAGGAGAGAAACAAGTCCAAACCATGTGGTGGTTGACCCAGGGAAGGTCTGAACCCTGCCAATGTGTCACAGAACATGAGGAGCACCAGAAAACTCTTCCCTGAGGCTTCCCTTGGGATGAAGCAGAAGAAAGGTAGAAAGGGACTATTTCATTTAGTTCTTTCTTGCAAGAAACTTGAACCCCAAAGACCTGACGACAGCGTACGCTCTGGCTACTGGGGCCACTAACACAGCACAAAGGTCCATCTGCCCAACACCGAAGAACAGAACAGACCTCTGCAACACACCAGGAGATGCTCACAGAGCTTAACTTCCCCTGGATTCACTTACCCTCATGGAGTAAGTCAGAAGCAAAGCTAAATAACCAAAATTTGCAAAGTGGACACAAAATTCAGCCTTAAACTGAACTTGAAAGAAAATAACTATGTATGCTTCAGCCCAGGGATCAAGCGGGACGACACTTTTGGAGGTTATTCTGTACATACAAGAAAGCACACAGGAAAAAAAACCAACCACCACCAAAGCCCCATTGCTCAAAAGTAGCCTCTCTTCTACACAGGCAACCCATGGGTGAGGAGCGGGGATATGAGGCAGGTTGCTGTGCAGAGACTGCATCAAAGAGAGATTATTTTAAATTAAATTTTGATCCCCTAACAAAGCCCCGAGTTTTAACAAAGATTCCTCCTTCGACCTCCATTGTTTCCCCGAGGTGGATTTAGGCTGCTTGGCTCTCGCTTGGGGCTTAATTGCTGACCGTACAATTCCTAGGCATATTTTAATGCCATGCCAATGCTGGAGCCCACACCAAAAACTGTTGGGCAAGGGAATTCTAGAAATGTGGATTTTTAGACTTTGTTTAAACAAAGTTGAGATGTGTGCAAGTTTCCCCTTCAGAGGAAAAGTAAATAATTAACTCTTTGTCCTCTGCGTTTGAAGACAATGATGCCCGTAAAGCCACGCTGCACAAAACCACATACAAACGGGGAAGGAGAAGAGAGGCACAAAATATATAGTAAAAAATGTCTTTGAAATTCATTTCCAGGAGTGAACTGTGTAAGCTTCAAGAGCAGCTTGCTGCACAAAGCAAGTGTGCAAAAACACTGCCTATAAACTACTTACAGCTTTCCAATCCATTCTTTGCAAAGTCTGGGTGGTGAGAACACTCAGTTGGTCCTAGCCAGGACACAAAGCCTCACAAAGCCTCAACATCAGACTACACAAACTGTCTCAAACTCAAAATCCATTATGTAAGTTAACTCTTTCAGTGGCAGCAAAGGGCTTCTTAAAAATTGTTTTCTTTTTGCCCGTCTTCTGAATCACTTTGTTGAAGTCAGTAGACTTAACAACTCACTGAGCCCAGTATAATAGAGCAAATTCAGAAATTCCAACACAAGGCATGAATTAGGTGGTAAATTTATTTTTTTTAAAAGCACAGGGAATAGGTTTTGAAAACACAAAGAAATCTATTTTCAATAGAGCAAAGAGATCCTTATAGCTTCCACTGAAACACTGCTCAGTAGGCAAAAGAAATCTGTAACTCACATCACCCAAAACACGATTTGCTAGAAAGAAAGTTCTTGCCTATTTTTGGCAGAGCTAGACAGAGAAATGAGCAACAGTCATTTCTGCATCAAATTAAAGCGTCAAGAAATGTTTGAGCAAAGCTCATCATGACACAGGCAAGGATTTTCCAGAGACACGACCCTTTCGCAATGAGCGCTGACCACATCACCAGAGCCATAATTCACTCCCAGCTCATCCACTCCCAGCCTGATTTTCACACCGTACTAGCCCAGGCAATGCTGGCTCTCCAGCTGTCAGACTCAGGAGGCAGTTTGCTGCCTGGGAAGATGAGCAAAAGCACTGCTGAGGTCTGCCTTTACAAAAGAGCCTGCAACAAGGGAACCCACAACATTTACAAACAGGTTTTCAGAGGAGGACCATAGCAAAGGTGGGATTGAGCTTAGTGAATACTTCTAACCAACCTTTCACACCAAGACCCCCGTTTCTCTGACAATCATTAATCTGCATAGTCACTTGCACCAGCCAGCTAAGGTCTGGTGCATCACTGTTTACATAGGGCGAGGGCTGCAACTCTTTTGTGCTCTCAAAAGCCAGTCCAGGAACTCAGAAAAGCCAGAAAGCAACCAGCCTTAAAGGAATATAAGCTCAGTTCCTATCTTTGAAGCTAGAATAAATGATATACTTCCAACCTGCCACACAGGCTCTGGATGAACGAGTTTCAAGATGGGGCAAACACTAACAAAATCCGTCTCACAGGATGGTAGGGGTTGGAAGGGACCTCTAAAGATCATCCAGTCCAACTGCCTCGCTAAAGCAGGTCCACCTAGATCAAGTCACACAGGAACATGTCCGGGACGGTTTGAAAACTTCCAGAGAAGGAGACTCCACACCCTCCCTGGGCAGCCTGTGCCAGGGCTCCCTCACCTGAACAGGAAAGTTTTTCCTTAAGGAGGACTTTTTGTGTTCCAGCTTGTGCCCATTACCCCATGTCCTGTCAATGGACACTAGAGAAAAAAGTGCTGCCTCACCCCCTTGACAAACACCTTTCAAACACTTGTAAATATTAACGAGGTCTCCCATCAGTCTTCTCCAGGCTGAACAGCCCCAGTTCCCGCAGCCTTTCTTCGTAAGGAAGAGGCTCCAGTCCCCTGATCATCTTGGTGGCCCTGTGCTGGACTCTCTCCAGCAGTTCCCTGTCCCCTTGAACTGGGGAGCCCAGAACTGGACACAGGACTCCAGATGAGGCCTCACCAGGGCAGAGGGGCAGCAGAACCTCCCTCAACGTCCCTTCTCGATGCATCCCAGGATGCCATTGGCCTTCTTGGCCACGAGGGCACATTGCTGGCTCATGGTTAGTTTATTATCAATCAAGACTCCCAGGTCTCTCTCTGCAGAGCTGCTCTCCAGCAAGTAGCTTCTCTCCCCAGCCTGTACTGGTGCATAGGATTATTACTTTTGAGGTGCAGGACTCTGCACTTGCCCTTGTTGAACCTCATGAGGTTCCTCTCTGCACAACTGTAAACCAGTCAAGATCTTGCTGAATGGCAGCACAGCCTGCTGGGGAATCTCAACAAAAACTTGACGAAAAAAAACCCCAAACCCCATTTGACAGAGTGACTAATGGGGTTGACACCTTCTCTCCCGCTTTTTAGCAATGTTTACAAATTGGCTAATAGAAAGCCAGAGTCCTTTTCAGCCTGATACCCAGCAGGCCCCTCGCTCCGCATGGCCAGTACTAATTGCTGCCAAGCAGCCGCTGGCAGGCCAGGCCCATCACATGTCACTCCTCCCTAGCAGGGGATTTCACACCACCTGGTTGTAGGGTGGCTGTGGAAAGCCTTTTACGTTTGGGAAGGGAGAAGGGAAATGCTCAGACAACTACGAACTGATTCAGACGGTGGCAGCAAAGTTAGAAACATGCCAAGAGGCTGCACGCTCTCACTTCAACATGTCCTGGAGGTCTCCAGGTTATAATATAGCACAAAACAAACCAAAGAGCTCCGAAAGAGTAAGTGAGAAGAGCCCACTCTGAGAACTGGAGGTGTTTTTGATACCCTATCAATGACCACTACACTTGCATAGTCAGTGTTTCAAGGAGAGAACATCTTTTGGCACAGAAGACACTTCACTTTCCAACCCGCCCCATTTCCCCAGCAGAGGCTTCTTTGGATGAAATGTTAACACCTGACATCAAACAGCTGCGTCTAAACAGGTAATCTAAAAAGAAACAATGGAGCCTCAAATAGCTCCAGGTCTTTTTAAGATAAAACTTTTCAGGGAGAAATTTCCAGGGCAGTTATGAAGCTCAGGCAAGGGAGGAATTTAAAAGCAGCCCACAGTACACTCCTGTTAACCCTGTTCTACGATTTGCTAATTCCTGAGAGAACTGCACAGCCTTTGCTGACAGGCAAATTTGAGATCAAACGGTCGTCTGAAAAACCATTTGCAAAACGTTTGAAGAGGGGAAGAAAAAGGGAGGCAAGCAAGCAGATTTCCTAATGCTGTATCTTTATCAAAGCTTCACTTGCTGCTGTTCCCACACTGCAACAGCCATTCTTAAGTGCATGCTTGTCTAACATGCTTAATACTACCCACAAATAAAGGCAAATACTCTGGTTTTCATTGCATCTAAGCCTTTACACACAGCTTGGATGAATCCTGTTAGGCGTTTGAGGCCTTTGATCCCAGCCCTTGCACAACTGGGCTTCACACAAGCTCTTTCCGCCTGCTCCCGGCGCTCCGCTGAGCGCGACAGCGTTCGCCAGGAGAGTGAGACTAAACTCGGAACTCACACCACAAGACTCAAGGTACCAACTCTATTTCCTTAAGCTCTTGAGACTTTTCCTCCCCCTTCACGGGATGCTTGAGAGACCTTTCCCCAAGCATGCGCACCGATGGCAGCAACCCAAGCACCCTTCAGCCAAAAGCCACGGCTGGACTGTGAAGAGCACAGCTGCATTTTACCAGACTCGATGAACACATCTGAGTCCAGAACGGGCACAAGTAGATGACCACACTTCTAGCTCACCAGTTAGAGCACGTGCTGCCCCTCAGAGCACATCCCCAAATGGATTACCAGAAGCGGGATGCCTGTGCAGACCACAGCTCAGGAGCTGTGAATTGAGTCCGAGAGAGAGACAGATTGACCAAGACGCCTCACTCTGAAAACGCAGTAAAGTCGATGTTGGAGGCAAAGCCACAGAAGAGATGACAATTATGTCTACCTATGCTAAGCTAATCTTTTATCTGGCAACAAAAAGGAAAGCAATGCAAAGAGGGCTGATCTCACCCATCTGGTGTGTTTTCTGCTCTAAATTCACAGCAGCAGCCAATGCCGCAAATCAGGTCTTGCGGTGTACTGATGCTGACAGCTGAGAGTCACTGGGGGTGGTGGGCATACAGAACGAGCTGGCACGGCTCCAACATGACTAAAAAAAGCCCTCAGCAGGGCCCACACACCTTTCTCAGCAGAGCCAGAGGCTGCTGCTTGCAGGCCACCACAGACACATTCACACAGAGTGGAATTAGGAGGAAAGAGCATTGCATTTCCCCTAACTTGAAGCAAAAGCTGTTCAGTCCTTCGCGATCAGCATCATCCTGCTGCCATCATGCCAGCAATCATGACCATCCGTTTATGAAGGATATGAAGGAAACATCAAGCATCAGGACATCTATAGGCAGTCCTTTTACAACAGCCTAGGAGGTAACTGAGAATCAGGTGACATGTACTTGCTTTCCACACAGCATCTTGCACTGCACACAAAGATTCGTGTGGGCAAGGATGGAGAAGATGACTGAAGCTGGAAGGAGTAAGACAAGACAGCAGCAGGACTTGGCTGGGGTTCTTACTGCTGCTCATTAACTTGCCAGGAACTCACCAGGAACACGCCAGGGAAAAGTTTTTGCACAAAAATCTTGCTGCAAAGTCACGGATTTACCATCTTCATGTGAGTAACAACACAGGGCACACATCTGTCATTCCAGGGCCTGTGTATTTATAGTTGCCAGCATGTTCCTTCAGATCAGACCCATCAACTTTCTATTCTTCCAACTTTGCCACACAGACTCCTTACCTGCTGTGTTCCTGGCCTTCACTAAAACTGATGTGCTACTCCTTCAAAAACTACAACAGGAAAGCTGTCGAGTGCAGAGGAAAGACATGAGGCTTAGTTATCCCAAATGTTAGTTTTGGTGGGTTTTGTTTTTTACCATCAGAGCACAGACATTCCCTGGAAACACTCCAAGTATTTCTAGATCTCTGCAACTCTGCTGTATGATCAGTGACAGGAGCAAATGGGAAGCTGCCAGGGTGATGGGAAGAAAAGAACTGCTGGCCTTAGGAAATTCAGTACCAGCAGGAAGAACATGTGCCTAGTCAAACTGCTGCCTGCATTCCTCTGTGGTCTCTGAGACCACGAGACACGAGAAACATTTCTTTTATGGGAAGCTGCATATGGAAGAAAGGCTCAAAGTCTTGGCTTGCCAGCAACAGAGACGGACACTTGCAGCTTGACTGTGAAGTTAACGGAAGCCTCAGCACCTACACCAGCTCCTACCTCCCAGCCCCCAGTTCAGAAACAGACATGTGTTGCCCTACCACAACAGCTGGCTCAGCTCTGGCCTTGCTCAGGCTCCTTTCACTCACTGCAACACCACGCTGCAGACACCTCTCTTGTTGGCAGGCAGGACGAGGGCCTGGCATTAGTTTCTCTCCAGTACATATTTACTATCTTTTTGGAAGGCTGTCAGGTCACCAACTTATCTGGCTCCCCCAGTCAGTAGATTCAGGATTCCCTCCAGAGGAATCTTAGATGAGAAAGTATTGTTTTCTCCCAGCCCTGGCAAGCAAGCGTTCCGCTGCCTTTTGTTACTTAAGCTGTCCCAGATACAGGAGGGTCACACATCATGGCAAAGAAGCTGACGAGGTTCCTGGTGGAGCACAGATTTGCTATCTGGAGCTAAAGTTCCATTATATTACGGTGACAGGTTAGCAGAAGTTCAACAGGTTAGCAGCGATTGCACAGGCAGCAGACACAAGCTGGGTCTAGTCTGGTTTTACCACCTGACACATCACTTTGTGACGATAATCAGACGGTTCAACAGCCTTGTCCATGTTTGCCCTCTCAGAATCGTCATTCTAGGGTTCAAGCGTGACCAGCCCAAGAAAAGCTGCAGGACAGGACTAACGGGGGCCCTGCTTCAGGGCAGCCCAGAGGAACGGAGCAGAGTAACCATGCGGCAGTAGTTCAGCAGCGGTGCAGCACGGAACACAGCACACAACCCCTTGGGGCAGCACACGCAGCCCTGGTACCATCCTGGGGTCAGCAGTGTAACAAAAAAACAGCGCTGAGGCTTGTTTTCTTGTGGGGAAAAAAGAAGAAAAAAAATAATAAAGAGACAGAAACCACAACCACAGATGAGAGCACGTAAACAGCAGCAGGGAGCCTCTGCCTCAGAGGTGGCCGCAATGGTCAGCTCCCAACCACATCCTGCATGCTACCGGCTGACATACTATGGAGGCATCGTGGATCATCTCCCACGCACAGCTCCTCTCCTCCCTTGGCCTCTTCTCCCATGAAGCTAGGCCTCGTTTCCTTGGTTATCCCTGAAGCAACTGCTCCTGAACAGAAAGAAATTGCTCCTTCTTTTCATGACAGCCCCAACCCAGAGCTTATCCCAACTCTGCCACGAAGGACATGGGCATTCTTTAGCACTCACAATACCCCACAGCATCTCTCACAATTAGCTTAACCCAGAATTGCTCCAGATCCTCAACAGGTGCAATGCTGTGCCACCTGGGCAAAAGCCACCTATCCAACTGTGTTGCAGCACACAAAACTGTTTCCCACTAGCACTGATGAAGCTCTGCTACCTTGGGAGATGGTACCCCACATACACCATCCTGTGCCTCCTCTGGATGCAGCTCTGCTGAGCCATCTGGACAAATCCAGCTACTTAAGAGTCGAGGATACTGGAATTTATGTCAGAGATGTTGCCTCTGGTAAGTCTGCTGACAAGAAGCTGGAGTGAATGAAATTCAGATCCAAAGTCTTAGCACAAGAGCCATACAGGGGCTAGTGTGAGGCTTCAGAAGCCAGCAGAACACACGAAGGTGCCAGAGTATAATAGGCCTCTGGCTTGCCCAGGAGGATGGCAGGCTTCAGAAGCCAATGCGGACAGTCAATACCCAGTCTTGCCTCAGATCTGTTCCCACCCCACCAATGTTCCTACCTGTCATGATTCAGCCGTAGATTTCTATGTCATCAGCCTGAGGTGGTTTGATTCAGCCTCAGAGGCAGCCGCGCCTCTGCACCTGGGCACAGCCTGGGGCTCTACGCTTCACAAGATCTGTCAGCTCTACATGAGTTGGATGGGTGGAAAGAAACTCAACAAAACCCCAGCCACGCCAGCAAGCGCCCTGATGAGGCTGGAGCCGTATGAACAGAAAGGCCTCATTGTCTGTGTAAGGCACAACCGGATCTTTATTCTCTCCTGTGCAGCCCATCCTGCAGCCGTGACCTGCCTGAGACCTGGGCTGTGTTTTTGCCTTTGCCTAGCGATCTGCGTTAAAGCAAAGCTGCGGGCAGCCTTCTGCAGGTCAACTCTCCGTACCAACCGCGCTGTCAGTAGCAGAGCCATCCCTGCAACAAGGCTACCTGAGGACTAGGGAGCCCTGAAAGCAGCACAAGAAGGCGCACGGTCTGCCCGACGGGTTGGCTTGACTTTTCGGCAACTCAACCCCGACGAAGGGGAGCAGCAGCGCTGCTGAAGAGACATCCGAGGGCGGGCAGAACCGACCACCCCCGGGAGTCGGGAGCGAGACCGGAGGGCAGCTGCCGGCGGGAAAATCCTGTCGGGTTTGCCTGGCAGCCGCCGGGGCTTCTGCCGAGCCGCCGGGCACGGGCGGTAGCGGTGGCGTTGGGGG
>WBNH01007296.1:363760-439970 GCA_013401255.1 Urocolius indicus
CCCCCCCATCCCCAAACGCCCTTCCCCGAGAGGTGCCTTGTATCTCCTGGCCTGGATGTGAAAAAGGCAGCTTTAATCTCGAGCTAGGGCATTGGCAGGAGTTTATCCACAACACGGGGAGGGCTTGATGCAGGTTGATCTGGGGCTGACCCTGGTTGAATCCTACACGGAGGCAACGTCAAGATTCGTGGTTTGGGTTCATCGCCCCTCGGGCACAGGTTAACAGCAGTGGAATCAGTCATTGCCCGCTGGAAGAAGCAGCAGCCACGTGTGGTGACCATGAGAAGATCCACAGCCCAAGGGAATTTATTCTGCCCTCAAAAAGCTTGGGCTTAAGAAACAGACCCGCTTCCTAGCAATGCATGGAGGAACCAAAAAAAATGGAGCAACGGTCTCCCACTCCCTTAAAACACTTCGCATACACAAAAGTCTCTGTCATCACAGGAAACGCACACAAGCTATGGTTGACTTGTACCAGCCAACACACATGAAGCAATAACAATGATGAGTTTGAACGTGTCCAGAATACTGTGGACAGAACCCATGGTCCTTCCACTGGTGCTCCTATGAACTTTGGATTTGACAAATATTCTGAAGCGACAGCTCCTGTTCCTGAGTGGAGGGAGTTGTCAGGACTATGCCCAGCCTTTGAGAAAGCAGGTGCCATAGTGGGTGGGAATGAACAGATTACCTTCCATTGGCCTCGTTTAATTTGTTTTGTAAGTCCTTGTGGATCCACAGACGCAACCCCTGATGTGAACTCAGAGATAGCTGCATAAGAACAGGAGCTTAGCTCTTTCTTTCCAATATAATTTTGCCCACACTATAAAGGTTGTGCTGTTTCAGCTGAATCAGGGTATTTTGTGGGAGGTTTTATGTAAGCACAAGAGCAAGGTCATCTGGATTTTGCCCTTATCTCCTGCACTGCTTTAAGCCTGCACGCTCCCCCGGTTGTGTCCTATGAACCGGTTCAGTCTTTCCAGGAACTGAGTCTTACGATAGATCTAGTTTGTTCCCATCTTCAGAATTAAAGTTCATGACTACCTTACAAATGCAGTCCAGAGTCTTCATCAGCCACTGAAATAGCATATTTCTCAGCTTGAAGTTTAACAGTGCTGGAGAACTGTGATTGAGTGCACAGAGCTACATAGTACAGCAACTTAACAGTAATACTCGGATGGGCTTAACTCCATAAGCAGACAGGTCAGAGTTTTTGTCAGGCCTCTGCTAGAGATTGGCAACAGCCTTCCTGTTCTTCTTCCTTCCCCCCACAAATCATTTTGCTTCAGTAAGTATGCATGATGCACAAGCCAAAGTATTTCTAGTGCCATCTAGCTAAGTTCATGGCTGACATTTCCTCTCATTCCTGCTTAAAATCCTGGGAAATTCTAGGAGCAGAAATTAAAGCAATAAAGCAGACTCCACTTTGCAATTGAGCAGCAAAACGGGCAGGAAAGGCCACAGCTCAGACTGCACATGCAGCTGCTGGTACATGCTCAAGAGGCCAAGTAGTATGAAAAAAAAAAAAAACACTTTAAGAGGCAATATTGGTTTGTTGTGTTTTTTTGAACAGCTTTGGAAGGAACATACCAAGTAAAATCTAGTAAGGCAGCCTTCTCTTCTCTTGGACCGTCATTTGCAAGGAAGAGCTCACAGTAGAAGTTGTTAGGTTCATTACAGGGGAGATGAATGACAGGATATTATCCTCCTGCTACTTGGCACTATTAAAGGCTATTTTGGCTTTAGGTTCAAGGTGCCATGAGCTGCTTGGCCTTATCTTCCTAGGTCATTATCTGAAACAGAAGAGACCTCAGGAGAGTCACCAGCCTGTTCTCCCATCTTTGAGCAAGATTAGATATACTTGGTTTATTACCAACACGCTGGTCTTTCTCAACTACACAGGGTGGAAGTTGGTGAAGTACCAAGGAAGTATCTTCCAGCTCTTTGCTAACCTTGGCATTCAAAAGCGTCCACCAATGTCTCACTCAGATGTGCCTTGACTGCCACAATTGAAGCTCATGTCCCATCCATCACAGTGAGATGGGCGTGTTGTTCTTGGTAGCAGTGCACAAACATTTAGAGCTCTCCTTCTTAACTGTGCCAAAGGCCTCTGATCTGTCCTTGGAAGTCACGTTATCCAAGCCTTTCATTGTCATTTTTACTTGCCTCTGCGTTCTTTCCACCTGACCCATGTGTTTCATGAAAGGCACTGCCCAAACCAGACGGTGCTCCAGCTGAGGCTCCTCCCAATATCCCATGCGACATTGCAGTTGCCCCTGTCCAACTCTAATCTACAATGGTTTGCTTTTCTATCAGCAGTGTGACCCTAACTCACATCCACGTTGTGACCACATCATCCACAGGGAGCTGCTGGGATTTTCATTCCCACGGCACAGGCGGAACGTGCGCTGGGGGAGCAACAGGGGGACTACTGAAAGGACAGTTGGGCAACCTCAGCATTAAAAGTGCATGGCAAGAGTCATGGCTGGGAGGCAGGAGTCATGGCTGCCAGACACTGGCTCGTCACATGGTTCCAACTTCCCACTTCTCTCTGCTGTACCTCAAGTTTCCCCAGCTACGAAACAGCCGTGTCTCGCACTGGTTAAGCGCGCCAAGGTCTGTGAGCAAGCGTGCAGAGCCAGGCTCGTGAGCAATGAAACAAAACACGTGCCTTTTTTAAACGTTTGTCTCATTTATTTGGCAGTAATATCCAACCCCCCTCCAGGTTCAAAAACAAAACAAAACAAAATTACAAAATCAAGTAAAATAAGTGCACTAAGGAAACCTACAGAATACTGATAAATTTCACACACGTACAGGAGGGAATATAGAGGCAGAAGTGAGACTTTTTTACTTGTTGCTTGAATTTGGCATGTTTGGGGAATAAAAAAAAAAAAGAAAAGCCTTCCCTGTGCCCCTTACACTCTGTACAGCATTTGTCTCAGAAGGTAATGGCTGGAACTCTGCTCTTCCTTTGCCAGCAGCCAAGTCCCCCCTGCAGAAGTTAGCGACCAGCCAGCCTGCTGAGAGGTTACACGGCCCACCGAACGGCTGCCCTTCCTTGTGGGGAGGACAGATGTGTCCTTAGAACAGACAGATGTAGCCCTTAGAACCCACAGTTGTTTTTGTCTTTGAGGGCAGGAGGAGGAAAAAGAGGCAGGTTCGCTGGACTCTCACCCCAGGCTACCCTAGGATCTGTGGTATGGCTTGTCAGAGACCTCAGCCTGCCTTGCCTGAGGCAGCAGCTCATCCCTCTGCCTTCAGCCAAAGCACAAGCTCTGTAAACCTCAACTGCCAGCACCCCCCTCTCCAGCAGCCATCCTCGAAGACGGGCACATCCACAGGAGTCAGGGACTGAATGTATCACACAATGCAGCCTACAACAGCCCTTCAGCTGTGGATTAGCCTCTCCTTCCTGCACATGCTCAGCTTCTCCCAGATGGAGATTTTCCTGACTGGACAATAAGATGTATCTCCATCCAGGGAAAGCCTTTAAGGCAAGCTGTTGTATTTTCTCTAAGGCACTTCAACGATCCAAGCTGGAAGGAAGTGAGCTGGGGGGCACCAGCTTTCATTCTGAGGGTCAGAGTAAAGCAAGACATTTACTAACAATGTTCTTCCAGATCCAGCACGTGAAGCTGTTTTGCTCAGGCTGCTGGGGAGGAGCGAGGGTGCTCCTGTTCCACCAACCACTTACCCAGGGCCATCACAACACAGTGACTTTGGCCCAGGGTAGGGTTGTCCACATTACTGTCAGCTCCAGTGGACTCCTTTCCCTCACCTTCACAGGTGACAGCTTCTCAAATCCAGATCCTCCGTGGGCAAAGAATCAGCCCCCTTCCTATTTGTTATGTCAAAACCTCTGAGCATGGTGGGGTAATTGTGGAAATGGCAAGGTGGCACCGTGCCCAAGTCAGTGGAAGTCCTCTGGGTTCACATCAGGCAAACAGCTCAAAGACCAATCAGCCTTTAACAAATCTGGCTCACGGACAAGACCACAGGAGGGAACAATCTGTCTTCTTTTCCTACACATACTCGGTGCTAGCTCATTCTTCCCCTCCAAGGAAAGCACTGTGCAAAAAGGGGAAGGCTGGGGCAAGAGTCCTGCTGATCTTCACTCAAGCAGAACATTCTTTTTGCATGTGGAGTTTTGCTTGAGTGAGCACTGGGGACTGCCAGACACCTGGCAACAACTCCTGAAGCTGCTCACAAACAGGAAGGTGGAAGTCACAAGCAGCAACTGCTCGGGATGCAAAGCTGGGCTGGGAAGGTGGAAACTGGATGTTCACTTGTGAGAGGGTATGGAATACATTTGACAACTGCAGGAGAAGAAAAAAAATCAGATGGGCTTGAGGCTACAGAGGTATTGTCAACAAAACAGCACTTCATTTATGTCTACAACTGATGCTCTGAGAAACGGGTCGGAGGAAAACGACCCACCAAGAGATGCTGTAGCTAAGGGAGTGAGAGCCAGAGAGCTGCAGTGTCAATCTGTGCCTGATCCAGCCAATTCCATTCAGCCCTGTCTCTTCTTCCCATGAGGGAGGGGCATTGCTATCCCCAGCTGAGCAATGCCCTGTAGCACAGGGGCTCACGAGCTGCTGGCGGTGCTGGCGGTGGCCAAGCGCAGTGCGTCAAAGACCGTGCACGGGCATCACAGTGCTGCCAATAGCAAAAACCCCCAGGCTGGGTTCTCTTGAAAGATCTAGAGCTACGAAACATACAAAAGCTGAATTACTACCATAGGGAATAAAGTAATTAAAAAAAAAACCTAAAACCAAAAGGGGGAGTCAGCGTGTGAATGTGATAAGAGAAAAAAAACTCCATATGATAGCACCTCTAAGGAAGGGGCAGGGAGAGTAAGAGTGAGATGAGGTCAAAAGGAACCATGTTGTGTGGGAGCCCGCAAACTACTGGAGGAGCTGCTGGGGACAGTCCGTGGAAAGCAAGGAGGAACATGCTGGACTGGTGCCAGCAGCACTGCGTCATGGCTTCCAGGTGTCACACGAGGCTGGCCAGCTGTGAGGAGCTCGAACCAAAGGGGAGGGCAAGCAGGGCAGGGTCCTCAGCTAACGATGACCTGCGGCACACGTGCT
Organism: Urocolius indicus; assembly: GCA_013401255.1. Classification (NCBI taxonomy): domain Eukaryota; kingdom Metazoa; phylum Chordata; class Aves; order Coliiformes; family Coliidae; genus Urocolius; species Urocolius indicus. The sequence continues at coordinate 368,857 of WBNH01007296.1, forward strand.
CAGCCACAAAACTGCTGGGCCTGTATTTCTGCAGCCAAGGCCACTGCTGGCAGCTGTATTGATTGAAGACCCCCTTTTCTATCCGGCACTGACCTCTGTCCTTTCCCCAGATCCAGGGGAAACAACAAATCCCTGTTAGCTCTTGGAGGGAGCAACTGACCGCCCTGGGAAAGGATCTCAGAGGCTCCTGTAACTCCCTCCCAGCCTTCCAAGGCCCCAGTAATGAAGCTCCCTGAATAGGTAGGCTCTGCTCCCCTTTCCTAGCCCCATTCTCTGTGTATTACAAAACAAATAACCCATCGCTATACAATGTAAATATCTGTGACTGGGCAACTGTAGCAGACGCTTGTGCATACTGAGATCAGCGCTGGAGGACAGGGCAGAAGGTTGGCCCCATCCTCCTGGGCTCCTCCGGTGTGGAGGCCCCTTTACATCTCCTTGGTGCTCATTCTCTTGGTCTTCTCGGCTGTCTCCTAGAGAAAGAGAGCACAGAAGTAAAGCTCTGCACTGAGGCAGGAACTGTCAGCGCCCCGAAGCCTTTGGTGCATCTGCAAGCAGGGCCAACACTGGCTTATACCGCAGAGCCTCGCACCCGTATTTGTCCCAGCAGGCAACAGAAATCCCTCTTTAACTGTGCTGCCCCATCTATCAGAAGTCTCCAAGTGACAGAAGCAGAGGGAATCCCTCTAGCAAGGAGAGGCCTAGTGCAAGCAGACCCTCCCAGCCTCATGCTAACCTGATGCTTCTGCAGTTCCTGAACGTATCTAGCCAGATCCTCTTCAGTCAAGTCTTGATCAGGTCGCTGTCTCTGAGCGGGGCCCTTCTCATTCTTCCCTGCAAAAGAAACGGGGTTCAGTGTTATCGTGAGTAGGAGATGCAAATTTCAGAGGCTGAACCACCTAGAACAGAAAGAGGCAGGTCAGCCACAGCTTTGGAAGGCTTTGTTGGAGGACGGCACGCGATGGCTTCTTAGGAAGTGCCTTGCGGGCGCCTGGAACTTCAGAACTCGGGTATCCAGTCTGTCTCCCTCCCACGTGATAAACGATACAACCACACAGAAGAGGCTGCATGTTATTTAAAAGAAGCATCTACAATTAACTCCAACATCTTGGCCTCTTGTAGGGCATAAATGGCAGCTCAGTGCTATCCAAGTACAATAACTGATGCCTAATGAAGAGGTAATTAGGCTCAGCAGAGATGTGACTTGCCGATGAATCTGATCTCATTCCTTGGTTCCATTAGGGTTTCATTGTCCCTCTAACAATAGCCTCTAACGCCTCTGCTGCTCTGATACGGCTGAGAAGTCAAGGAATTGTTGTCCCATTCCATGTTTCTGCCATGGATGCAGGGAACAAAGTAAGGTAGCAAGACTGAGTGTTGCATAGCAACTTTGAAGGTTGTTTCTCCGAAGGCAACAAAAAGTCTCTCAGTCGGTTGCTTAACCCCTGAGACCTACCCACAGCTCTTCTGGCAGCTCTATTAGTATTGCAGTTATCTTTTCTGTTGCGAGTTCTTGCTGCCACAACCAAGTCTGGGCTGGGTTGACCCCGCGGCGTCTGCTACAGAAGGCTGGATTAACATCAGGGAAAATCTGTCCATATATGTTGCTGTTCTTCTCTGCCCTACTCTGCCCAAGCTACTGGCTATAGATCTGACTTAATGTACTGCTGACAGCTCCTGCACAGCACTGAAAACAAAGCTCTGATCTCTGGGGAGGAAGGCCAGAAATCTTGCAGTGCAGTGCTGGGAGAGTGGACATGTCTCCTTGAAAAGGACTTGACCACTTCCCAAGGCAGGGGAAAGCTGGCTTTCCATTGGCCCTGGGCCATCTGTGAGAAGGCAAAAGAGAGACACGTTGCTCACAACCCCACCTTGACTTCTCAGAATTGTTGCATGGCTGTAAAGGTTTAAGAAGGGCTTTCCGACGGAAGGACAAACCTGCCTTACCATGAACACCACCTCCCTTCATCTCCATCACCATTATGTTCTTCTATAGATTTTACAGCTATAAGCTAAAGCGCTTTCTTGGCATTACTGGATGAAGTCTCCTACCTCCCCTCCGGGGCAAGACAGGACCTCAGCTCCTGCTTACAGATACCGTAAACACAGATACAGTGAGGGTATTGACACACATGCAGGAAACCTGACTCGCTCGCACATACACAGATGGTTGCATGCAGTGACCTATTTGGTCTGCAGGTGCCCCAAGCCAGATGGAGTTGCTCTGGTCACGAAGATTTGGTGCTGAATTTTTTAACTCCAAGCTACAAACCCCAGGGAGCATTGGCCCCAGCCCAGCAACACAATTTCTGACCTCTGAAACAGACCCAGCTTGGGACTGGCTAACAAGGAGCATGGGAGGGTGATGCAGGAGCCACCTAAGAGGCTGATAAACAGTGGGAGAGAGAGAAGAAATCTGGATAGCTGGCACCCTTGGAAAGACAGAAAGCAAAAGCCTCTTTTTGTGCAACCCCCAAATCAGTGAGGGAAGAGCGTACGGACCGTCGCACGTCATGGCGGTGCACACCCAGTTCCCACAGGCGCAGACGCAGCGGTTGCACTCCACCTGGGTCTCCGCTCCGTCCTCGTAGCTTTCGTCCTCCAGGGCACACTCTAGAGAGGTACAACACAAGGGTGGTAAGTTGGGAGATGGAGAGAAGGCTGAAGACAATGTACTTTGGAGATGCCTTCAGGGAGAAGAGGCACAAGGTTTGGGGGCGGCTTCCTTCCCCTAAACCACCACAAGTTTCGTACTGGCTGAATGTGGTGTGCGAAATCAGCCAAAAAAATTTAATTTGGGAAAGCTAAGCACTTCATTTTGCTTCCTCAAAAGAAGCCATTTCAATTTCTCAGTCCCCAATGAAATCTCAATATTGGGTTTGCTTGAATTTCCGAATCCGTTACACATAGAAAAGAACCCACAAAGTGAAAGTCTGGTTTACCCTCAAACAACTCCGGTTCCAGGTGGGGAGAAGTTGGGGAAATGATTTGTGTATTTGTTGTTGCCTTGAGAAAGGAAGAATAAAACCCCAAATATTTCTCATTTCAGCCCGAATTTCTTCTCACATTTCTATTATATGTATATATATATATATAAGGAGCCGAGGCCCTCAAAGCATTTAAAACCAGGTGATGGTGTTTCCTGGGAGCAGCATCCCTAGCTTCCCATTGAAACAGGTAACAGAGGGGTTCAACTTCATATTCCCTGGAAAGCAGAGCCTTTGTCTGCCCCTGGCTGCCACTGCAGCGGGATATTGATCTGGCACCTTTGGAGCAGCATTTCCCGAGGAGGCAATCAGGTGAATGGCTAGGCACACCTAGTCAGCACAACAATAAGCTGCTTTCAAGTGACCTGTGGCACAAAGCGGGATTTGGGAGGATTGTGACCTTTGAGATGTTCGTCGGGGAGGCTCTCTGTGTGAAAGGCAGAGCACGGCGGGACTTTGGTCTGCTCTAAGTTATCCAGAAGTGAACTCTTCACATGATTTATCTCTGCACTGTTAAATACATGCCTTGACCTTCCAAGCGTACCATATCCTTTTGACCTACGCCCTCGCTTCTAAAATCCAAGCCTTTTTCACCACAAGAGCTGAGGAAGCTGCTAGTACTTCTGACAGACACTGCAGGAAGGCGGGGTGCAGGAACGTATGAACATCATCGCTGAGAGTGGAGTTACAGCACACGACGGATGACCCAAAGATGGTCTCTTTTCTTTCCTCCCTTCCCAGGTCCCCCTCTGTTTCCCCAGTGTAAAACTGAAGAGTTCCTACTTTTCTCAGGTGGGTTGAAGGATGGGCTGAGGCACTTGAGAAATTCACTGAAGCTGAGCTTCCAGTCGGCATTTTCATCTGACAGCTCGATGAGGGCATCTACGCAGAGTCCCCTGAAAGGAAACACAGAGGCACGTTCTGCACAGGCTGTACCAGCCTGGTCCCTGTTTTACTGGCTTCAGAGTACAGATGAGTAAAACCAGGAGTGACTAGGAAGGCTCTGAGAAGCCCGATAGAAGTGGCTTCTGTAAGGACACCTCATTGGATACAGACAAAAGAAAAACAGTCACAAAATACTGTCTGCCTGGAGAAGAGCCGGGAAACAGGCTGCCCAGAGGGGTTGTGGAGTCTCCTTCCTTGGAGGTCTTCACGACCCACCTGGACACGTTCCTATGCCACCTGATCTAGGTGAACCTGCTTCTGCAGGGGAGTTAGACTAGATGATCTCTAACAGTCCCTTCCAACCCTACCATACTATCATTCTATGATATTCAAAACAGTATGAATAGGACCATGTTGACAGCCAGGTGCTGTGGCAGGAGTAGAGATGTGAGCACAGCCTAACCACAAGCAGCCTGTTCTCCTCATCGTCACACACGCAGAAAAAGGGAAACCTCTCAAACTACTTCTCCACATGAAGCACCAGCTCTAACTGTAGGCTTCCCAACATAAGCTCCGTTGTCCCACCATCTTCCTTGCAGTGGGTCTAGCTATCAGGCAAGAGGTCACTCAAGTCCACTGGAAAGCTCATTTACTAGGAAATTAGAAAGAAGGCAAATTCTATGTCACCTAGCTCACCTTTTGGCAGCCCACCTACTAGATTTAAGGCCAAAGAGGGCTGGAATACGTGCCTAATGTAGGGTGCTCCTTTTGGTGGTATTCACAACTAATGGAGAAGCCACTTCACACACAGTTACCTTTGTTAGTGTAAGCCCTAACTGGTATTTTCCATGAGTGGATTTTCCTGCCCCCTTCTACCACACCTGGCCCCCTGCCCCTCCTTCTGGCACCTTGTCCACCGCCCACCTGAGCAGCTTGTTGGTCTCCTGGTCCATGTAGGTGGTGATGTTGACAGCAGTCTCATTCTGCTCCACAAACTTCAGGAATTCAGTGGAGTCCAAGCGAGAATCACCATCATCAAAACTCTGGAGGGAAAGGCGGGAAGAGGTGAGAGGCATTTATTGAAGCTTCAGTGAAACAGGTTGCGTCATCCCTGCTTTGCACAAAGAACAGAGGCTCAGAGAAAAGCAGTAGCACATCCACACCAGCGTCAGAACTGGAGGACATGATCCCAGCTTCCTTTTCACTGATAAGCAACACCGCCTCTCATTCACCTCCTGCTGCTTGATTTATGACTCTAACCCCATTTCTTCCCTTTGTTCTAGCAAGCTCTTAGCCTTCTTATATACCTCCTGCCTTAAAGCAGACCAGTTGCATTCAAGGAGGTGTCAGCTTTCCAATATGTATAAACCCAAAGCTGTGCCTGGACCCTGACAGTGACAAAAGGGAAAATCACAGGAAGCAATTTTCTGCTGATCCCAAGGAAAGAACAATTTAATGCAACAGCACAACACCTCGCCACCAACTTCGTAAGGTCCTGGCACTGAAAGGCAGCATTTTCAGCTCCAAAATCCTGGCTGTACTCCCAAAGAAGTAATTGCATTCTGCCTTCTTGTTTGGAGATGTCACATCACGGTGCTGGGCACTCAGCAGGAACTGCTGTGCCCCCTCAGAGACAGCTGCATTGCAGTGAGGGGAAAATGAATTCTGCGCACAGACCGCTGCCAGCTCAGTTTTGCCACGTGGCTTGGGGCAGGTCACTGTGTCTCCTCGCGCAGTGCTTCCAGGAATGCTGGAAGAGACACTGCCTGTTGTTAGCTCTGTGTGGCTCAGGAGAAACCTGTAGGCCTGGGAAAATGACTTTGTGTAACTGCTCTGCTAACGTGTCAATTTCTACTAGACTCAAGCCTCTCGTCCTGCTGTTTCTTATGAAAGTGGCCACAGTTCTCTTAATGACTCAGACTCAGTTAAACGAGTCTTCTTGCTTTCCAGTGCTATGGTCTGCATTTATGTGTTCTCCTAGAGAGCCTCCAGCTTTCCACTATTGGCCTCACTCCTCTTGAAATAACGTCCTTCAAGGTCACGGCCTGCCTGACAAACAACCCAGGTCCCAGAGATCCATGCAAGTCACCCTTCCAGGAGGGAAACAGCTGAATGCCACACCTACAAACCTCCACATCTAGGAGAAAAGGGGGAAAAAAAAAGCTTCCTATCATCTTTGTCTCCAGTGTTTACTACCTGCAGGGCAGGCGCAGGGCCATTTGCAGGGCAGGCATGCAGAGAGACCCACAGGTGGGCACAGGTGGGCAGAATTCCTCCAGTGACAGCAGATGGTGATGCACATTTGTGTGCCTGAGCCCATTTAGTTTGCTTTGTTTAGATTTTATCCCAAGTTGCTCTGAATTCTGCTTTAAAAGTATTTCAAAGCTTAAAGGGCTGTCGATATGGTGGATTGTCACCTGTCAGAGAAGGAAACACAGCCTTTGGCCTGAGAAAAGGTATGGCTTCGTCATGGAAACTTTCACCCACTTGTGCTTAAGATCAGTGCTCTGGAAGAACGGGGAAAGTAAAGAGCACATGAGTGTCTGCCTCTGAGCTGCAGCAGGCTGACAGGCATTGGGCTGGTGATGGAGGGTGGCAGGGCTGTGCAGCAGCAGTGGAGTAAGCCTGTGGCTAGCTCATGCCTTTCAGCAAAGCCCACAGCCAGGGGAGATTCTCTACAAAGGTGGATGGGGACAGCACATTTTCAGGGGGAGGAGCTCTGCTCTGCAGGACTGCTGCAGCTTTTGGGTGCTGGTGGAGGGAATGCCTGAGGCAGTGGGCCATGAGTGGGTTTCCACAGAGGGGACAGCATTCATGGCTACAAAGGCCCTGATGATGATGCTCTCTGGAGCACAGGGAGCAGCTCCTCTGTCTCACCAGGGGCTGCCATTGCCATGGCAAATTTGCTTGCAGCGCTAACTCCTGTCAGGCACCGTTAATCTCTCGCTGTCAACAGCTTATGATTTAAACACTCTCCCCCCTTTCCCCACCTGCTCCTCCAGCTCCATCCTGAATGCTTTGAAGTCTTTATCAGGGTCTGGGCGTGAGGGGGAGGGAATGAAGCAGTGCATGTGGCAGGAGCATGGGAGAAGCGTGTGATCTGCTGGTTAGAGAAGGGGTGGGGATGGGCTGAGGGGCAGACTGACAGGGAGGAGGGAAGAGGAATGGAATTATTTGCAGGGCTCAAGATTTGCTGTCTTTCTGCAGGGCACTAGGGAATTACCAGCTCTTAGCCACAACTAGGCTACACTCATTGCAAATAAATACTCCATTTGAAGCCCCCCAGTGCCCCCTATCCCCAGCTCTCATCATGGCTGTGGGACTGTCTGGAACAAAGGACCATCAACCCCTCCCCTGGCTTCCTCTCTTTCTACCTGCATTTCCAGCACTTTAACCCATATTTTCTCCTCTGGCTATCTTTTGTCCCCCTCTCTTCCCTGCCACAATCACACCCGGCTTGCCCTCCTCCTTTTCCCCAGGGCAGGTCAGATCCTCAGGGATGCTCCAGGTCTGGGCTATTCCACAGCCACCTCAGCATGTCTGTCAGCAGCTGACATACCTCCCAGACCTCCCCGACCCTCAGCTTGAGAGGCTCATCACACTCTGGAGCCTCTTGGCTGAGAACATGGCAGCCACTTCACAGTGACAGGGCAATTCTCTGGCCTCTGAGGCAAGTGCTGCTCTACTTGCCTTGAAATACTTGTCCAGGACTTCGCTGTAGTTGCTGCCCTTGGAAAACCATCCGTCTGGGATAATCTCAGCTTCCAGCCACTGGATGACACGGCGACGAAGCTCGTCCCTGTCCGACTGGTAGCAGACAACTGTAACGGGAGAAGGTGTGGTGGAAGAAAATGTCAGGACGAGAGGGATGAGGTTGTCAGGGAGACTGAGGAGAGAGAAGCGGAAATAAAAGGCAGCCAGGCCGACAGCCCTGACGGCAGTTTGCAGGCCCCTCTGTCCTTGGAGATGCAGCACTGCCAGATCAAAGCAGAGGTGACGCGTGCTGAACGGCAGATGGGCTGTGGGTGACACCATGTGGCAAGGACAGAAAACGACACTCCTGCAAAGCTCTGCTGCCTTCCCGTCCCTGAAGCTTGCGGAGGAATAACCCAGAGCTGACCCATCTCAGCGTGAAGAGTCGCCCAGACTTAGGGAAGAAGTGTCCCCGGGCTTCCCTGTGCAGAACAGCCATTCGGCCAGCATCCCTCTAGTACCAAAGCCTCTGTCCTTTCCAAGGGTGAACAAGCCTTTCCATCATTGTCCCCAAGACTTGAACTTCAGGGCCTGCTATTTCAGAAGACTTTGTTTCTTTGAAGCCCACAAAGCCTGACTTGTCCACTCCAACTGGAAACGAGAAGGGGTCAGGTTGGGTTTGTTCGCAGTGCTCTCCACAGTCACAGGTTTCTCTAGGTGGGTATCCCTTTCTGTGCTAGTACCGAACCATGCATTTAGAAGCAAAACTGAAAGCTGAGATCTTCTGGCTTCTGGCAGTTGTCACACCTGCTCAGAGGTCAATGGAGCCAGAAGGGGAATCGGTGTGCGTTCATGTCACTTACGCACACTAAGGCTCTCCTTCTGAATCCAGCGACTACAATCACAACCAGATGGACAGATGAAAAGAACCTAAACTGACCCGTTAAGGATTCCTCATGTTTAATTTTGGACTTGTTTAAAACTGCTTCAAGATGGTGGCCATTCTCTGACATGGTCCTTTCCCTGAAGCTTGTACGAGAGTTTGCTGTCATCTGTCCTAGGATGTTGCGGTTGATGATTAGACAGCTCCAGTTAGAGGCCATGGATGGGAAAAGGGTCCCTTGATGAAGCACAGGCCATGGCCCCAAAATACATAGTTCTAAGTACACTTAGCAATGCATAAAGAGAGAACCCAGGAATGAGGAATCAAAGAGAATTAGCAAAAATCATTTAGGTTGAGAAAAGATCTTTTAAGATCTTGTTGGCTCATGGGAGAGGCACTTCAGCTGCATCTCCTGACTCTCCTGACAATGTCCCACTCCTCACGCAGTGCTGCCTCTCTGCCTCTGTCCCCATCCATTAACCACTCCTAAAGCAAGTCCCCTTTTCAAAGAGTACTCTTGGAGTTCGTGACAACAGCTCCACAGTTGTTGTGCCTTTGATCCTCAATGAACTAGGTAACAGCGAGCTTCTCTCAGTCTAGGTGATAAGCACAGCTCGTGTCCCTAGGGCCAAACTGGGTTTCATTGCAGCTTGTCCACACGAGTCCCTGAGACATCCCAGTACAGTGAAAAGCCTAAGAGATGTATGAACTCTGAAAGGCAACCCAGGCGTAAAGAGCTGGGCAATCATATTTCAGATCATTTATCAACTTGGACTCTGATACAGCCAGTGCAGAGGTTATGACTTTCACACAGAGCCGTGCAACTTCCCCATCTCTTTTCTCAAATGCTTATGGAGCCCCAGCCAGGAAGGAGATGGCTTCTTACCTGGATTTGCAGCTGGATTCTCAGACTTCTTCTCTGTTAATGGAAAGACAGAAGAGGACACTTGTGACGCAACATGAAGCAGTATGAACCTTTTCCCATCCTGGGTGCTGCTTGGACAAGAGCTAAGGAACCTTGGAATCTTTGGAAATTTGAGAGCCACATATCTGATTGGAAGGGAATGAAGAACGCTGAGGCAGACTGTTCTCCAGCGATGGGGCAAGAGGCAGCAGGCACACTTAAATACATGAAACTCTGAACATAAGGACACACTTTTTAATCTGTGCAGTTGGTGGAGTTAAATAGACTCTTGAGGTCTTTCATTAACATGGATAGTAGCATGGGCTTTGAGAGTCTGACCTTTCCTCAGCAGGTAGACTGAGACATCTGCCTGCCTGAATCCATGACCTCAGAGAGGCAAGAAAGAGCAAGAAGTTGCCCTGCTCTCCTGAGCATCCCCTTCCCAGTAACCCAGGAAGCCAATAACTCCAAGATCCCACCACAGCCAAGGTGTCAGGGTTCTGAGTGCGCTAGTGAGAGCCTTGATGGCCCTGCCAGTCTCTCCTAGAGCTCCACACTCCCTACACAAGAGCCCAGAGGCTCCATTTCAGCTGACGTTTCAGCCTCTAGTCCTTACCTGGGATTATCTTGTAGTTATACCAGTCTCCAGCTCTGTTGTAACTGTTCCCATACATGCCATAGACTAAGCTTTTTTCGGCCCTGACCTGGTGACTGTCTTCCTGCCTTGATCTCAACCCTGTTATAGATTGCATCACTATATGCTTGGCTGGCAATTGCTGGCCTGTGGCTGATTCTGGTTACCATCACCAGACCTGACCTGGCAGCTTGTCTTCAGACCCGCTTCACCATCACGAACCTGCCTGGTCACCTGGACTCTTGGCTGAACCTCCCAGGCTTGCCCTGTTTACCCCACTCAGTAACTGTGGGATAAGGTCCTGGCTGATAAGGTCTCTGCCTTGCCTTGTTATCACATTTGGCTTCCAACTCTCCACCCCTTGGGTGTAGCCAGCCCTCATTGCCAGGATTACCTTTACAGTGGCCATCGTAATCCACCTGGATCTTGGAGCCAGTGAGACAGGCATCACGGTGCAGCTCACAGTGGTTCAGGTATGTCTTGCCATTGCTACCACACACAGGCCTCTTGTGAGGTTTGCATTGCTGTGAGAGAGTCAGAGAAGAAAGCACTTTACCTGCCTCTTTAGGACAGCTAGAGGGAGACAGGTGCATCCCAGCACCAGCCCAATTCAACAGAAGCCCTTGGCACAGACACCTTGGACCAAAAGGTGTTTGAAACAGGTTGAATCCACCCATTATCAGCCCAGAAAAACCTGCACAGAGAAATCTGTGGGTATGGGTTCAAAGGCTTCACTTTATCCCGGCCTCCATCCCCAATTCCTGAAAGCAGAGCCCAGCAGAGAAACCAGTGCTTGGCAAAAATACTGAGTAGTAATATCCTGCAACTGCTGCTCCGTGTGCCATGGACATGGCTGCCTGGAGGCATTTCTGTCAATCTTTTCTGTGCACCTCTGCTTAATCCGCTCTGTTGCATCTCTTTATAGACTCTGCTCCACCCTTCTGCAACTGCATGCAGAATAAAGCCATCAGCCAGGAGTAAACAGCATAGGCTACAGCAGAAAAACAGTTCACCAGTTCCACTGTTTGGACTAGGGCTTTCCATCTCCCAGTGCCCTCAGCCTGGCTGAGCCTAGCTGGAGTTTCATTCTCTAGTGGCTGAGATGGCTGCGTCAGCACTGCAGGCTCTGAGGGAAGTGGGAACAAAAGGCCACATGCCTGTTCCCAGGAGCCAGGCAGGAGTGGTTTGAAAGCATAGGGCAGAGCGGATTAGGGAGATACTGAGTCTCTACAGCTGGGAAAGACTCTTCTAATCATCTCTGTCTCCCTGCTGGATAAAGCTATTCATCTTCACAGCACTCTACCACAATTATTTTCATTTTACAAAAGCTGATTTTTAGTAGGGTGCTTGTAAACCTCCTCAAACCAGATGCCAGTGAGGGCAGGCTGTCTTGGTGCTTGCAGACCACTCCCTAAAGCGCTCTCCAAAGCCAGCTGCATATCAATACCCTACTGGGCTTTCCCAACAAAAGATCTCCAGCGAAGTCTCCTTCCATGTGTATAGACCCTAGGCAGTTGTGTGAGCAGCACAGCTGCAAGCCTCAGACAATATCTACCCTACAGGGCTCTTCCCCCACAGGGAAAAGCTCTGCTATTTGAAGAGCTACTGTGAATCTGCAGCTGCTCCAAAACAGACATCCCATTAGGGGATCCTTTCAGTGATGAAAACCCTTGTGGGTGTGACGATGGCAACACTTGTCCCAGATGTAGGACCCGCAGTGGCCTCATACCTCAATGCAGAGGCAGGTTGGCTCTCCCTTCTCAGTCACTGCACACTCCCGTCCAGCTCCGCAGAAAACATTGGCACAGATCTTGGATTTGCTCCTTGGCTCTTCCTGCAAGGTACAAAAGTAAAAAGACACAAAATACATTGAGTTACCCAGAAGAGCAGCAGCAACACAGCTTTGAAAAACATCACCACCACCACCACCACATTTAACTTGTAGACTGGACTAAAGGTGGTAAGGGACAGATTGCAGAACAAGAGACATGTGGCTGCAGTTAATGAGACAGTTCAGACAGTAAGTACGAGGAGACAAAAGAGCTATAGAGCCCCAGCAACAGAAAGCTTCCTTGAGGGCATTCCCGGAAAATCACCTTGGAGAACTGAGCTAACATGAACAAGAGAAAGTGTAATACGAATAGGAAGAATAATTTGCTCATGTAAAGGACTGCTGTCTTCAAAACCTTTTTTTTTTTTTTTTCGTGGAGGTTAGGGAGCAGAAATGTCCTTGCCTGAGACATTTAAGAAGGTGAACATAACCCTGGAGAAGTGAAGGATACCAAACAAGCAGATGAAATCACCATCAGGCACCAGATAATGCCCCGTCACAAAAAAATAACTTCACAAAAGTACGTGAGCCATTATCTTGCCTCCACTGGTCAAGATTAAACACTTGAAAGGAAGAAACACTGTCATAGATAATTATACAGTAACCTTCTCATAAAGAAAATTTCTTCCTGGTCCCTGACAGCCAGCAGTTGACTTATGTCCTGCAGCACAATTTATATGCTTCACAGTGTTCTCCTAGCCAAAGTCATCACAAGTATTCTTGTCCAAGTAAGAGCCAAATCCTTTTTTGGTCTGTTTTTGGGGGTTTTTTTTTTGAGTCCCACTGCATTCCCAAACTGGTGACACTGAGCAGGGAAGATTTCCAAAGGTTAATCATGTTCTCAATAAAAACAACATTTACTTTGATCAGTTTGATGCCTTTTTTTTTTTTCCCCTCAAGATTTCTAAAAGAGAAGATGGTCCCAGGGGTTCAGACTTTGGAGACCTTGGTTTAATTCCCTGCTTTATCACGATTTTCCTTTGTGACTCCTTTCATCTAACACTTTTCACCTGTCTGTTAAGTGGTTTGGGCTACCTGACTGGCTTCCTCACAGTTTTGTATCAGACACAGAAGACTGAGGCAGGGGGATCGGTGGGACAGGTTGATCACATTTGCTGTGATTCTTATCTCTAATACACATAGGGTTTATTTAACTGATTTTTTTTATTAATACACAACGATAAATGTTGAACACATTTTTTTTTCTCCCATTGCTTCTTTATCCTAATTTTTGTTTGTTTGTTTTGCTTTTAAACCACAATTTCACAGTGAGTTGCTGTCTTTACTAAACAGCCCACAGTGACAGCCAGACCATTTCCTGAATGACCTTGTCCTGATCCTCAGAATATTTTGGCCTACTGCAGACCAAGAAGGCCTTTTTGAAGTAGTGCAGGATTCCCTCCAGGTCTCCCTAATGACAAATACATTTCCTGTTCTTTGCAAATGATCCTATGTTGCTGCTTATCCTATCAAATAAAAATATTGTTTTCAGAAACACCAGTCTTAGTGCAGAAACACATACTGTGTCCCAGGCTTGCTCACTCCATGAAACCAGTCTGTTATCCCCCCTCTGCCCCTTCATTCTTTCATGTATCGCTTCTGAGCTATGAAAAACACTCTTCCCCTTCTGCTGCATCCACCTCTCTTTAGCTGCCTTCTGATGGAGGGCTGGGGTAAAGGATGCAGGTGCTTCTGGAGTGGGGTAGAGCAACATGAGTGCTTCACTTTGCAAAAAGCATAAAGAAAAACCAAATTCTCCCAGGCTGGAGTCTGAGCAGTGAACTCATACACCTAAAATGGACTGCAGACACCTCAGTGCTGATCCATTTAAAGGGTTTCAAACAACACAGCCATCCCTTCACCCAGCCAAAGACCAGGGAAAAAAAAAAAAAAGGTGGCTTTGAGCTGCCAGACATCAAGGTGTGTAATCCAGGTGCCTGGCAATAGATGGCAGTACTCTGCCTCTCCTTACCCACGGCCTGGCAGCAGCAAGCTCCCAGCTATGCCCACTGATGCCAAAACTGTTTCTTGTCTCCCGAGACTTGCTGGCACTGCCACAACCGCAGCTGGCCTCAGCAGGTGCCCCCTTAGGACCAAGCTCAGGTTGCAAGACTCCTCCCCTCTCCTCTCCTCTCCTCTCCTCTCCTCTCCTCTCCTCTCCTCTCCTCTCCTCTCCTCTCCTCTCCTCTCCTCTCCTCTCCTCTCCTCTCCTCTCCAGAGCTTGCTGAAAACCAGGCCTGCGATGTGGCTGTCCTGGCTACAGCTCCCCCTGTATCTATGGAGCCCAGGAGCCCTCCTGCACACCTCCCACTGGGACCCAGCCTGGCAATACTGGCAGGAGGATGACACTGCCAGAACAGCCTCCTGCCAGGCTAGAAGGCCATGTTACGCTGATTTTTCTTATTAATCAAAACAATATGGTTTGTTGGTTGCTTCTCTTTGTTGTTTTAAGCTGTCCTAGGTTGGTGGTGGGTTGGAGCCAGTTGCCACATCCCAGCATGGCTGTCTTCACCCCAGGGGTTTGACAGAAACGATGGAATCAAGCTGCTCTGCCTGCCTGCCTGCCTGCCCTCTTACTCCAGCAGAGGATATCTTAGACTCAGCTTGCTCATCTTCCCTCCTGGCAGCAGCAGCCTTAGCAGGAGTAGCTGGCTCCATGTTGAGTGAAAGCACCTCTTATCTTCCACCCCAGCTCACAGGGCAGTAACTCAGGCCCCTGTGCTCCCTTATCCTTGAAAAGCTCACCCCACATAACCATCCTTTCTCCAACTACAGCCTACAAACCATAGCCCCTTCTACTTGTATGCCTCTCTCCCCAAATCCCCAAGACCCTCACCTCCTTTCTTCACCAGACATTACCTCTCCTACCCTACACCAACCCAACCCTGCACCTGCAACCTGGCCCACTGTGGCTGCTTTGCCTGTCGAGGTGCGTTCCTCTGCCAGGCATTCGCAGCTGCTGCTGTAGATCCTGCCCTCACCTCCTGCAAGAGACACAAGTATTTTCCTCTGCCAGCCTGGACACTTGAAGTCAGCAGTTGCCACCACTACTGCCTGGTATGGTCACACAGCTCTAAGGTGGTTCACAGCATAACGCAAGGAGCCTTCTCTAGCATCTCCTGGCCATCTTACCAGGAAATGTCCCAGTTTCCTGTACATAATGGGACCATAAAAGGAGAGAGCAGTGAATGAATGGACAAGTACAGTGGGGTATTGCAAGTGAGGCTTTATAATCTTCACTCCTGATTCTCTGGAGACTTCACAAATGCTACTAGCCAAACTAGTTTCTTGTGACAGATACTGTGATCTTACCTTGGACCTTGTTGTGTTTGCGATTTGTAAAGCTCCATTCAATGGAGTCACGTGAGCAAGCGGGGATAGCAGCTGCCACTTCAATATTGAATAGCTTGTCTTCGCACTCACCAGGTGAAAGCTTGCAAATATGAACTGCAAAGCTTTAAATGCAAGGCTACGCATGAAAAAGACTCCACAGTGTTTCAATGTCACTGCTCATTAATTAATTTCAGGATTCGTGGGCTGCAATTGTGGGCTGCAAGCAGTTTTTACACTGCTTCCCTTCCGCAAGCTGCCATTGCCTTTTCTGTCACTGTGGGCTTGGGAAGTGTCAGTCACAATGTGCTTGGGCAGGCAGAAGGAAAAGGGCAGAGAGTTGTTATTAATTGCTGCACGGTGGCACCTACACTGCAAGCCGTGACAAGGCTGTTCCTCCCTCCTGCCTCAGGTGACAGGCCCAAGCTCTCTCTGTTTGGCCAATGCTTTTAATTACTCCTCTACTGCCTGGACAGCACGTGAGAAGGTGCAAAAGTCATGAGCACGAAGCTGTGGCACGAGCGCCTGGGCTATGAAGCGTCTGCTACAGCACAGGGACACTCCCAGCTCTTCACCCCATGGCAGGAGCATCTGGGCTATGAAGTGTCTGCTACAGCACAGGGACACTCCCAGCTCTTCACCCCATGGCAGGAGCATCTGGGCTATGAAGTGTCTGCTACAGCACAGGGACACTCCCAGCTCTTCACCCCACGGCCTCCACAAGGGCACAGCCTCTCCAGACATCTTCTCAGGTGAAGTCCATGGAGAAAGCACTTTGCCACAGAAACTCAAGGCAGCTGGGCAGCATCAGTGTTAGGTACAGGTAGCCTGGACTGCCTGCCAAGTGGGGATGGGAATGTGTGTCCCTTTTGGGGTTTTGGAATTGTAATCCCATAGACAAAGGGGTCTTGCATACGAATGGGCAAAAGCCAAGCAGAAGAAGACCTGAAATGTGAGTGCAGTGAGCCACGTGCACTGCCTCTGCCTCAGCTGCTGCTTCCCGAGGAGGAAAAAGAGACATTTCCAAGACCTGGCGGCAGTGCCGGCGGTAAGGAATCACCATGGCAACTGGCAATGCGGGGCCTCAAGCTGGAAAGCTAAAATTAGGTGGCGGGAAGGGCTGTTTCTCATCTCTAGCAGCAACTGGCGCTGAGGAGTCAGACCCCCAAGACGGCGTAAGCGCAGGTGCTGGGAGCATTTCCGAGCCCCTGCCTGTGCCTGGACATCTGGGCCTGAAGCTGGCACGTGGAGCCACATGTGGGGCTGCATGGGGCCCTGAGGTCCTGTGAGCTGCCGTGCCTGTCCCACGCCAGTGGGACTGCGTGGGGAACAGTGTGCTGTCTGCTGCAAGGAGATACACGAGTGACCATAAGCATGAAGGAAAAGAGGCATCGTGGCTTCTTGGCTCTGCAAGGGAGCTGCTCCCTTCCCTGGCCCCTGCTGAGCCACAACTGTCTACTGTCACTTGGTGGAACTGGGGTCTTCCCAAACCAGTCCACAAAGGCTGAAACCATTATCAGTTTAGCCACAAAACATCTCTGTGAGAGAGAACGAGCTTTCCGATGGCAGATAAGAGCTGTACAAGCAGCTGCACATCCACGGTGCTCCACTGCCTGAAGGGAGCAGCAGGGATTTCTGCCATTACATGTGCTCTGGGAAAGGAGCAGGGAGATTGCCCTGCTATGAGGTGGGAAGTTAACGTGTTTGCAAACAATCCCTCAGATTGCTTTTCGCTTTCTGCGCATCCTTCCATAACAAAATCTTCTCTTGGAGATCTCAGCAGTCTTTCTCTCAGTCACCCATGGTGCACAGGAGAAATACCACCTGCAGTCCTGCTCCTACTGACACAAGTAGAAAGCTTTTCTGCTGTCAGCAGTGACCGTAGGTCTTTTTTCCTCTCTTGGCATCAGTGTGTGAACGTATTGTGTAACGTATTGTGTGAACGTGTGTAACGTTCCGTATTGTTTGCTGTAAAATCAAGGCTTTGCATTTTTGCCCTGCCTCATGTGCAAGGAAATCAAAGTGCTCTAGAGCTGTAGCACTGAAAACTCCTTGGGGAGCCAATCCCATGTATTATACAAACTTGAGTACCACACAGATAAGGCAAAACTAAAGGGCACCAAAACAATGTCTGAGATTGCAAGCCTTGTACACATTCTCACGCCCCAGAGAAGGCAGCAGCAAAAGCTGGGATGAAGCTTTCGGACAGAACCAGCACAATCCACCACAAACTCCCTCTGTGCAGACAGGAAGAAATAAGCTTTGCAGCTATGTATTGCAGCCAGTCTTCCCTACGTCTTCCCAACCACATCTCTTTTTGCCTGTTCCCTGCCACAACTGACATTTGAGTAGGGACAGAAGTGGTCTTCGAATGAGCCGAGGTGCCACCTCTAAATAGTGCTGCCTGCGCAATTTCTAAACCAACTCAACATCCAGCCACAAAACCTAGGGCTTTGTTCAGCTGTTGTCTCAGTTATGTTTCCTTCTCAACACAGAAAGATTTGGAGACATAAAGCAGAAGGTGAACAATGCAGAAAGCTGAGATAAGAAAGTCAGGTCTCTTGACTCCCAAATCTCTCTCCTCTCCTATTCTGGGGCTGGGAGGGAGCAGCACTGCATTGTGCTGCAATATTCAAATAGAGAGGGCTAGACAGCAGAGTGACTCAAAGGGGTCAGGAAAACTTATCAACTCCTGCATGGTGATGGCATTGAGAAAGCATTTGGCTCGTGAATTCATTTCATCCCGTTACCCAAGCATGCCTCCGGGCAAAACAGCAATTTCAGTGGCAAGCCACCCTGCAGAGGTCCCTGGAGAACAGATCCCACGGGCAGGCAGTCTGTCACCTCCGGCCATTTGTGCCGCCGGCTCTGGCAGCATGTCTGTCTCATTGTTCTGCTTTGTGGCTAACAAGCAAAGCGCTCGACCCTCCTCACAAACCTGACCTAATTCCTGTGGCAGCTCCCTGGATCCTCTAACATGCTGGTGTGATGGGGTGGAAATTTGGCAGGAGCATAAACTGAGCAGATTAGCGTGAAACAAGCGAGTGCTCCCGACATTGGGTTTGCCATAAATAGATAGGTAAGGCAAACGCTGCGATTTCTTTTCCTTAAGGCTATTGCCTCAGGACATCTGCAGGTTCTGGAAGAAACCCCACACAAATTACCTTTCAGTCTCACTTGGAAGGTTTGATTTTCAGTTGTCAGAGGTAAGATGGAGATAAGCTCAGCATGTGGGCGCATCTGATTCCCAGTTCAGCTCTCCAATAAAACCTACCTCACAGGACATCATTATTATTGGGATGGTATGGTGGGCTGTGATCCCTATCCTCTACTCTGCAAGAAAATCTGCTGTCAGAGGTTGTTGAACAGACCAGTGCAGGGTCATCAGCTGCACCAGGTCTGGTGCTACCCAGTCTCAAAGTGGCACCCTCTGAAGCTACACTCCTCACGGCCCAAAAAAGCTCCCCATGCTCCTGCCTCTGGGAAGCACGTGGTACGTGTCCCACCACCCGGATCAGCAGAGGTGTTGACGGGCAGCTCAGAAAGCCTGAAAGCTGTCTGTCCCCAGGCAAGTTAGTTAAAAAACAAAAAGATAGCTGGCAAGCAAAGTCTGGACCAGTGCTGGATTCCTCAGGCGACTGCGACCCGACACATTTGACAGCGTTCCCAATAGTAACAATATCTTATTTGAAATATGTCAGCATGAGGTCTGTGCTCAATGCAAAGGAGTCCAGCACCATTAAAACGTGGGGATTCCTACTCCTCCAAATCCTAAAGCCATCCTGCAAGCAGCAGAACTAATGAAGCCCAGTTTCCAACAGCTCTCTCTGCATGGCCTGTCTGTCAGCTAGTTACAGAGATGTATGGACTCCTTCCTCAGGAGGGGGTCTTCTCAGGCCCCTCTCATTAAGCCAGTCACCTAGAGTCACCAAACCAGCTGGATCCCATTATCTCAGAGGCCACCACCACTTTATCAGCTGTGGCGGAAAGAGGCTGATAGATTCAAGACTCGCTGAAGGCGACAGACAGGCAGGCTATGCCTGCTGACATAGCTTTGCTTCCTTAGAGAACCAGGCCACAATTCCTTCGCAGAGGCCCACAAAACATCTCTCTGCCTCAGCCTCTTATCTCAGCAGAATCAACATCTTGGCTGCTTGCAGTTCTGGAAGTGGGTCCTCACTCCAGGCCTCCCACCATGACTACAGCCTCTCTTCAGTCTCCCCCTACGTTGACCCTTATGTTTCCCTCCCCAAAGTTTTCCTTGTGTTGAAGGACAGACCCCATCTCTCTTCTGCTTTCATCTGTCCCTTGGAGCTTCCACTGCTAAAGTATTTCATCCAGCTGCAATCCAAGGCTGCAAAAAGCCGTTGGGACACAGTGCTGGGAGCTGCTGCACTTCATCCCTGTGGGATGCCTGCCACAGAGGAGCATGTGTCCATCAACCCCCACACCCAGACACAGTCACCACCCCTCCCTTCCCTGTATCTCTTCCTATTCCCAGCTGACATCCAGGACTGGCTCATTAAATACATCATGTAACAAAATGCAACCCCTTAAGGCTTTTGAATGCTTAATAGATGAATATTTAATGGCAGCTGACTTTTGCCAGTGGGAAACAAGCCAGAGCATACATCTCTGCCTATGCTGGGAATCAAGACGTGTTCCCAGAAAATCTGGGTGCAGAGGCAAGCAGTCAGGAGAGGAAGGGACCTGCAACTGCCAGAGCTCAGAAGAGGTTCCCTCTCTGCAAAAACCTCTACCTCATCCATTTTTATGAGAAGACCTTCATTGCCTTGCTGGCTGCTCAGTCTGTGAACTATGAACTGGCCATGTCCGTCGTATCTGAGCACTTGAGCAGGAGAGTTGCTGAAGCTCCAGCTGATCTCTGTGATAAAGCGGGCCCATCAGGTCAGTGATTTTTTATGAGCCCATGAAAAAACAACATTGCTTGTGGAAATTAATAGGTGGCTGTATCAAGGAGATGGAGATGTCTGATGCTACTACTGCTACAAAAAAGATTGCCTGGGTAGTATTGCCGTGGGGTGAGTACAGAGAGCTTTGCCTCCCCACTGAGCCCCGTGGGTACATGGCCTGGCCCCGATAGGGACACACCAGCCATGGCTTTCGCATGTCCCACAGCGAGCAGGCAGGAGTGGATGCCTGCAAGGAAAGGGAATTGGGAGGAAGGAGGCTTTTGATTATGTTGTGGGGAAAAGAGGAGAAAGGCATCTGCCAAACAGCTGACTTCTCTTACAGCACGATGACAGGGAGCCAGGCACACCTCTCTCAGGGACTCCACTGCACAAGGACTCTGTTTTCCCTTTTAAGCTAGAAGGAATGTCTGTGCTCTGGCCCTCACAACCTCATACTTTTCAGCACAAGGCAATGACCAGTGAGGCCCCAGAAGGGGAACAATGACATGACAGTCTGGGAAAGAGGAAATCTGTACCGCAAACAAGTCTGGAAAATGGCTGCTAGAAGGAGGGGAGCCTGCGTCTGACAGCGCTCTCCCTGCTGCAGCCTTACTCTGCCACTCACCCCAAAAAACCTCTCGCACTCACAGCCTCCAAAATGTCACAGCCCAAAACTGCACTGTCTCTTAGAGCAGTTTCACTTATTCCTTGCAGCACTTCTGGAAGAAGGGGCTGGATTCCCTCTTGATGCATCATACGGTGAAACTGGCAGCGCCTCTGCAGCCATCGGGAACTTTCTTGCTAAGTCTGGCTCCCGGCAAGGGATGGAGGCAGGAGATCAGAGGCTGATCTGTGCATGCCAAGACAGCTGGAGAGGCTTCAGCTGTGAGCAGGGTAGAGTCAGTCCCACGGGAGGAGAGGAGGTGCTACTGCTGCTGCACCACAGTTCTCAGGGGGAGGAATCCAGTTAATCACTTCATATTGGGATAATAATATAACCCTCGAGCACAGAGAAGGATCTCGGCGCATATTAAAGGTCCTAAATGAAGTTAGTCCCACAGGACCTGCAGGATGAGATTGGTATAATCCTCCTCATGTGACAGATGAAAAAAAAGAAAGGCCCAAGGGAGAGGATTCACTCAAGAACTACAAGAAGACAGCAGCTCTGCTCCTTTTGCTCCCTGGTCTGGAGCCAGGATCACTTTGCCATCTCATACTCAAGCCATATACTCCTCGCTGGGGCATGACTCTCCTTCCCAGATTCCAAGTGCCTCGGGCCAGGCTCTGTTTTGCTATAGCTGGGCTTCTGGGAACTGCTTCCATCCTGCTTTGTTTAAAACATAAAAAAAACATCCTGAATTTCAACAGGAGGGGGCCATTCTGTATGCGGGGGGCATGTGAGACAAGTCACAGCACCTTAGAAGTGGTCAGAGGAAGCCCTTGCCAATAGTGGGGTGTGAAGGAGGGCAATGAGGAGGAATTCCTCCTCAGGCAGACAGAAGCACAGCACTGTCCCTGGCCTCCAGACTGGAGCACAGCTGTGGAGCACTGATTCTTCTTAGCAATTAAACACACTTTCCTTCTCAAGCATGTCCAAGCCCAGCAGTAGATTTCTCTGCCAGCCAGCATTTTCCCCAAAGGCCTGCTCCTTCCCCTGCAAGACCCAAGAAGTCCAAGACCACAGACCCCAGCATCAGTGCTCAGAGATCACCTGCCCCATTTTGGAGTGTCATTGCTCAGCAGACCCTCCTCTGTTACCCAATCTGAGGTGCTTGTGCCATATACAGCCTCAAAGATCTCTTTTCAACCCCTAAACGTATTGATGCACAGCTCTTTCTGTATCACACCAGTCCGTCTTCTTCCAGTCTTTCATCCCCCTAATTGCCCACCCTCAGAAGTCCTGCAGATTTCCCGGATGCTGCCACCAAGTTTTGTTGCCTCTTTTTCTGGCATGATTTATTTCTGACCAGGATCCAAACCTGGCACATTTCTCAGCCATCACCAGGCTCTGGTGGAGGGAAAAGAGCGAGCTGAGCAGTTGGAGGCAAGTTAGAATTTACAATCCTATGGCATCTCCTCAGCTCTTCCAGTAACTGGATACACAAGAGGAATGTAGAGTGCAGGAAATGCTGAGGTTTACCAGCAGCCTCCAGCTTCTTACGCAAGAGACCTCAGTAGATTTGTTCTCATCGCTAATGCAATGGATATGATGATCCTTCTTCCCAGCTCTGCACCTCGGTCCTTCCTTACTCGCCTTCTACCCCAGCACATCAGAAGAAAACAGTGGAAATCACTGCGTGATTGGAGGGAAGCACTGAGTCAGCCTCAGCCTGGGAAGGGGAGTGAGAACAGAATTGAACACAAACCAGTTTGGCACTTTACATCTTCTAGCCTTGGTCAAGGGCTTTCTCAGCTCCTTGTTAATGCAGAGCAGCTTCAAGGCTGTTCCACCCCATGGCTCTGCTGGGATGGGTCTGCCAGAATGAATCCTCAGGGGATAGCTACTCTCTGTCACAGTCACTCCTCTCCTTTGAAGCTTCCTGACCACACAAAGTTGTGAGATCGCCTTTACACAGGGGGAATAGTGAGGAAGAGTCAGAATAAACCCCATTACTAGGCATTATTTTGTCTTGACAACTTTTCTTGGCCTGTGGTATTGTCAGAGCATCCCCATCCCAAAACCACGTAGTCAGGAATGGTTATCAGACCAATGGGGAAAACAGAAGTGAGAAGGGAGACATTTGGGAAGTCTGGGGAACTAACCTGGAGTTTGCTTATCGGTGGTACAGATGCACTAAAAGGTCACATCTCAATCGAAGGTTCAACTATTTCCCTATAGCCAGAGGCAGCTGATGGCGAGTCTGCCAAAGCTCTGTCATACCACAACCTTCCAAACACAAACTAGGATTTCAGGAGGTGGGCAGAAGCAAGAAAGCTCTCTAGGTTCTTGCAACCTCAGCTTTTACTACTGAAGGCCTGACAACTGGGTGTGTGCGCCTACTCACTTGTGTCGGAAAGCAGAGAGCAAAAACACTGCTCTGAAAACCAAGTGAAAATCCTTGCTGCACAAGGAGCATGTGGATGGCTGCACAAGCATACAAACTACAGGGAGTACGCTTTTCTCTGCTCTCAGAAGCATCACATCCACAAGAACCAAACACCATTAAACTGCAAGGGCACACCGAGACCAGAGTAGCAGTGTTGGGCCATCCAAGACCAAGCACAAGGAGAACTGTGACCCCGCAGTGACAACCAGCTACCTCTTTTCAACTCCTGCTGCCCCTGTATCCCCCACAAAGCCTCCAGCCCAGGCACCAGCATCTGAAACCGTCCCACACCGTTTCACACCAATTCTCAAGAGGCTTCCCTTTGTGATGGGGAAAGAGCTATATGACTCTCTGACTTGCACTCACTGGCTGACCTCTCTACTGAGACAGCCAAGAGGAAGCTCTGATAAGGTAAGAGGGCCACAAGAAAACTGGTAGCAGTGCTATGAAATATGCTATAAAATCCAGTCACTATGGCAACTGCCACAGCTGGGAGGAAAGAAGAAAACTTCCAAAGCTCAAGGGTTCCCAGCCTTCCCGCAGACACCCCAAGGATGGGTACTGCCCCGGGCTATTGGCATCACAGCCACCTGCAGCCTCTTTCGCCTTGTACTGCTCCCCACAGCTCGTGCTGAAAGCGTTCTCGCTCAAGATGCTTGGCCAAACACTGAGGCTTTTTCTTAGGCAAGCTGCTTGTGCTTACACATGAGTGTCCTCATGGGTCTCCCATCTCATTGCTGATTTAACCCTGCATAAACAGAAGGGGAACAGGAGATAAACTATGTTGTGTGGGCTATTGGTGAGGAAGACGGATGGTATTTCCTCAAGACTCGCCCTGAGCTGCTAGTTTACAATCTGTTGCTCTCACGATATGCCCCTTAAAACTGTGTTCCCCCTCACAGCAGCAAAGCAGTATGTAAAATGAAGGGTAAATGTAACTGAGTGGTGAATAACCTCTGCTGTGCTCATTTGCATGAGCACACTCGTTATGGCATAGCCCATACTCATGTTTGCAGTCTCAGGGAAGCAGACTTCCCCCAAAGCAGAGCTCTCCTTATCACCCCAGGCTTACAGCACAGACTCGCCAGAACTTGCAGCCTGAAAGCAATTCTGTGATTAAGAAACAAGATAAGTGATTATTGATTTTCTACAATTCCTAAATAAAGCTGGGTAACATTTTCCTTCAGAGAGCTAATTCACTACAAAAGGCAACCTGAGGCTGACCAAAAGTATTTGGAAACCTGTGCCTAGTTGGGGGAACAGCTTTAACACAAAAACGATTTCTAAAATAAACTATTTCCCCCTTTTTTTACTTTGAAATACATTTCATGAAGTGTTGCATGTAAACTTAAAGGTCAAAGAGAGCAAAATAAAAACATGTTTTCATAAACTTAGCAACTTTTTGTTTAGTTGGTCCTTCTTGTGTTGAGAATAAAAAAATGAGTTTCAGCTGACCTGAAATGAAATTTTTTGTTTGACTCTCTGATTCAGCTGTGGATTTAGAAGAAAATAAACTTAAAAAATTATTCCCTTGGCTTTATTCCTAAAACACGGTTACTTGGTGTCTAAAGAAACCTATTCTTCTCATTCTTTCATCTCCTTCCATCTGGCTCTTCATGATCTTGTCTGGAAATAACAAAGAACTGTTGTAGACATCTCTCTTCCCCTCTCCCTGCAATCATGGAATTTTTTTCCTGTCTAGTTGGGAAGATTGTTGATGCTGACTCCCATGGCTTGACTTTAAAAAAAACAAACAGAAAAATAAAGCTACAGCTCCATTTGGTGGTTATAATAACCCAGATAGATGTTGCTTCAGGGAAAGCATCCTCTCCTCTGAGTCACTCTGGCAAAGCAAACAGTACCGATTTAATGAGGCAGCTCCCAGACTGCATCCTCGCTCTGCTCCGGTCCCTTCTCAAACACTCAGGCCTGTCCCATCACTTCCTGTCCTTCAGACTCTGAGGAACCTGTGCCTGCCTCCCTCCTGAGATGCACAGTTCTCAGCACAGGAGAATAACAGGCACCAGACAAACACAACTGGCAAGCTAATAGGTATCAGGAGGCTTGTGTGCAGAAGCTCAAATGAGAGTCCGATACCCACACTACAGAGAAGCTCACAGATTCTCAGGCTTGCCTTGAGAAGCAGAGTGCCCAGGACTCATGCAGGGACAACAGGGCACTGCCTGTAGCTAGGGAGTGGGTGCCTGGGTCCTCTTCCCAACTCTCCTTTACCAATGAGTGATTTCAAAAGACTTGATGTCCTTGCCTATTCATGTACCCAGAGGTGCAGAGACCTAAAGGACCTGAGCACATCACTGCAGCCACTTAAAAACACGGCTTTTGAACTTCAGTGGCCTACCTGACCCCAAATCAGCATGAGCTAGCACCTAGTGCCAGGCAGATGCAATCACGAAGACCCAAGGGCTTGTCTGTCTCATTTTTCTCACTGTTTGAGACAGTGATGAGGCATCAGGGGCTTGCAATGAGCTTGGGTACTGCCCTGGGCTAGAAGGAGAGGGCTCCGAGCCACGCTAGTGACCCTGAGGCTCTCCAAGCCTCCCACAGTCCATGTTCCTAGAAGAGGGATCACTGCTTGAATCACCTCCAAAAGCACAAGCTATTCTCTAATACTTTTTGAGCTCTTCCCAGGATGTTTTGCTCTCTGCCCTGTGGCCTGGCCAGGCCGTGTTTAGGAGATGAAAGGCCGCGAGCGCGCCCAGACGCCGGCATCCTTACGCATTCCTGGCTCGAAGGCTTTCCTCGAAGCAGCTGTGGGCACACTGCCGGGGAGGAGGAGCTGCCTCCCAGCCCAGAGAGATGGCTGCCACTGCTGGCTGGCAAACTTGTGCTTGCCAGGTATGCTGCAATGTCCCAGCATAAATCCGTCTGCTTGGGGCCAGCACTGACTCTCACCGGGGCCCCAACTAGTCTGGCAGAAAATGAAGCAGCTCCCCTGCTCTGCCTAAGGGTTATGACGGCCTTAAAGAGACATGGTGCAAAATGTTAGAGGGCACGATGCAAT
Source organism: Urocolius indicus (assembly GCA_013401255.1). Classification (NCBI taxonomy): domain Eukaryota; kingdom Metazoa; phylum Chordata; class Aves; order Coliiformes; family Coliidae; genus Urocolius; species Urocolius indicus. The sequence continues at coordinate 394,986 of WBNH01007296.1, forward strand.
CAGCACACAAACTTGATTAATAACAACATGTGTTTCTCATCACCCTTATTCCCACAGCTCCCAAAGCACATCACAGGCCTGGCACATGAAGCATGACCGCCCACCTCCATGCAACGTGTGCCGTAGGGAGGAAACTCAAAGAGCACCTGAGGTCTCAGGCAGAAACTCCAGGATTTGTATAACACTGGAGTGGCCGAAAAGAGCTTGGGGGGCTGCAATGCAGATGTCTACCATCGACATCTAGGGCTACCAACACGATCAGGGGACTGGGGCGTCTTTCTTGTGAGGAAAGGCTGCAAGACTTTCTAGGCTGTTTAGTCTAAAAACAGAAGACTAAGGGGGAACCTCATTAACACAAGTATTTAAGAAGCGGACGTCAAGAGGATGGGGCAGCACGTTTTTCTGTAGTGTCCAGTGACAGGACTGGAGATAATGGGCAGAAGCTGGAACACAAAAAGTTCCACTTAAACATAAGGAAAAACTTTCCTGTTAAGGTGAGGGAGCCCTGGCACAGGCTGCCCAGGGAGGGTGTAGAATCTCCGTTGTAGATTTTCAAACCTGCATGGACGCATCCCTGTGTGACCTGATCTAGGTGAACCTGCTTTAGCAAGGGGGGTTGGACTAGATGATCTCTTCCCTTCCAACTTCTACCATTCTATGTTCTGTATGCACCTCATCTTTTGGCACAAGTCAAGCCAGACTCCTGACCTCAAACACTGGAGAGAAGCCTGCCCGTAGTCTTGGCGTGCAGCGTGGCCCCATCATAGTGTTAAATGGAGAGTCTGCCAGTGGCCTGGCAGAATTTCAGCCCAACATACTGTCCCCTCCCGTGGTTCCCACTGAAATTTTGGCACCAGTGTGAGAGCTCAGCCTTAACCCTCAGAATCAACAGAACAGGTCTCCCTGCACCCCTCTAAACCCACTCTTTACCTCTGGCAGCGAGCTGCTGGCACAGCTCAGGAAAACCAAAAGTGGCTCTTGAGGATCACACCACCTCGTAGCACAGGCTGCTGGCAGAGATAAGCTCAGAGCCTCGCAGTCCTCACAACCACCAGAGTATGGATGAGAGTCACCAAATCAGCTGGATCCAAAAGGAAAAATCTCAGCCTCATTGAAATGAGAGGTGAAACTCCTTTAGACTTGGGGAGGGAGCTGATGCTCTCATTGCTCCGTGCCAGTAAACCAGAGGCATCCCAACACACTTGGAGCAGGGATCGGTTAGAAAAGCGTACTCATAGCCAAGAAGGCCAATGACATCCTGGGATGCATCAAGAAGAGTGTGGCCAGCAGGTGGAGGGAGGTTCTGCTCCCCCTCTACTCTGTCCTGGTGAGGCCTCATCTGGAGCACTGTGACCAGTTTTGGGCTCCTCAGCTCAAGAGGGACAGGGAACTTCTGGAGAGCATCCAGCATAGGGCCACCAACATGATCAGGGGACTGGAGCATCTTCCTTATGAGGAAAGCCTGCGGGAACTGGGGTTGTTTAGTCTAGAGAAGAGGAGACTGAGGGAGGACCTCATTAATACTTACAAGTATTTGAAAGGTGTATATCAAGGGGATGGGGCAACACTTTTTTCTGTAGTGTCCAGTGATAGGACTAGGGGTAATGGATAAAAGCTGGAACACAAGGCTGTCAGAGAGGTTACGGTGTCTCCTCTCTGGAGGTTTTCAAAACCCACCTGGATGTGTTCCTGTGTGACCTGATCTAGGTAGATCTGCATGAGCAGGGGGGGTGGACTAGATGATTTCTAAAGGTCTCTTCCTATCCTGACCATTCTGTGATTGGTCCTTTCCCCCGTGACTCCCTGAGACAATTATCATTTTTGTTTCACACCACCACCCAGACAGCCAAATAGCCCCCTTCCACACCACCTCACAGAAACTGCAGTGCAAGAAAAGGTGTCTTTATGCTACCCACCAACACAATTCACAGCTGCTGTAGTCCTGCCTCCCAGCACTGCTGAGCCTCAGGTCCCCTCCCCGGCACTATCCTTCCTATCCCCAACCTTGGCCAGGAGCAGCCAAGCAGGAGCAGCAAAGGCACCAGGCCAGAGGAGAAAATTGCTGGGCTCCCTTCACAACACCAGTGTGGCATGGAATTTTCAGCAAAGATGCTCCTGGTAATAAACTCAGTCTTCTGGGATGTCTCTCTTGAGTGCCAGACCTTCTGTTTGTTAGTGCTGAATTTCCTCCTGCTGCCAGTAGCTTTCATTGCTCTGTTTTGTCAAACTGAAGACTGCTTTTGCCCCCTCCTTGATTGATTATTATTTCTGTAACTTTCTAGTGGTGGTGCATTCTTTTTTCTCAAGGTGTTTGGGCAGTCACTGTATTTGAATCCTTTCTAATGCTTTGGAATAAAAATTTGGGATTTGGTCCTTTTGGTCAAAAGAAACCGGATCTGCCTTTTTGGTTTTTTTAGTGTCTATCATTTGGACATCACACCCACATTCTCTCAAAGAGGTCAGAAATAAAAGCTTTATTCTTGTTTGTTGTTCAGGAGTCTCCTTGGAGACTGATAAAAAAGATCTTCACAAGACCTGAGTTGCAGGGCTTGGTGAAACACAAGCCACACAGAGACAAGACTGACTGTGTCCTGCCTCACCGCTAAGATCCAGCTCCCCACTCCCTACCTGTCCAGATGACTTTACTTGCCTGTTTTCCCCATTGCCCTCCAGCAACATTCTCCATCACCAACACCTGCCTTTGACACTGCAGAGCTCCCGGTGGGATCACACACGTGCCAGGAAGCAAACAAGTCTGGGAGGCACACTTTGAGTCACTAAGTCTATCTCCACGCTACCAGTGCCTCCTTCCAGTGCCTCTTTCATGTACAATTCCGTTTGCATGACAATGATTAAAGGATGCTATTTTTTGGCTGTCTCACCTCCATTGAAAGCCTGGTCTCAAAACCCTCTTACAGTTACGAGCTTTCCATTTAACATCAAGACTGACTGTATTCATGTCCAATTAATACCTGTTTATTCATATTGGCACACGAATACAGCCTATGTTTGAACCTAAAGCATATGAATTCTATACTCTAACTTAAAATAACACATTTCCGTCTCTGGCATTTCATTTTCTCATCCTGCCCAGAATAAGGAAGAAAAATTGATAGCAATAACAAATGCCTGTCATAATAATGCTCTTCTATAAACCTAATTCCTGTTTTGATTGCTATCAACAACACTTTTTAAAAGCAGCAAGGGATACAAAAATCTTCCACTGCAGTGGAAATCTAGGGGACAGGACAACTCAGAGGTGAGAATATGCAGTTTAAAACCATTTTACGGGCAAAGAAAAGGTTCAAAACTGAATTTAGAATTTTTGCTACGGTGCAAGCTTAGCCAAGATTATAGTCAGCACAGTAAGTCACAACTGCTGAATTCCTACACCTTCCAGGGAAAAAGAATCCTTCATACAACAAGACGTGACATGCAAGATTAGGGATGGAGAACAAAAGGAAAAGGGATTTGCTCTTGATTACATTAGCCTAGGAAAACAGAACAACAGCTCCTAACATGAGGCAGCTTTAGTTGTGTTTCAGAGACAGATCAGCCCCCCTCCAGAATCAAATCTCCTACTGTTTTGGAGCTGATATCCATTATTAGCCATGCTGTTATCTCAATGAGCAGCTGAAAGGCAGCATTTTCCCCACATTGTAAACCTTCTCCAACAAAGGAGGGCTACCTACCCTGCAATTAAACCCACCATGCTACAGGCAACAATTGCTGCAGAGGCTTGGGAATCTCTTCACATATCCAAGTGCCCATGACCCCACAGATAGTGCATGTGGAGGGCTCAGGAACAATTCTTGGGAGAAAGGGAGGAGGAGGAGGGTAGGGAGGCTGCCATAGCCAGCCCACATCTGGCTCTCCCACTTTGTTTCCTTAGCTTTAATTCCCATGGAAAGAAACAAATCTTTCTGAGCAGCCTTTTGCAAAATATCTTCTATGAGACATCATCTTCCTCCTCCTCTTCCTCATTCCTTGAATGGCCCTTGTTGACTCTGCTCCCCAGATGGCTGGTTAAGCGTAGATGGGTTCAGATGCTCACGCCAGCCCTTCACCTCCCACAGTCCGGGAAAGCAGTCCCCCAGGCTCCTCCCCAGCACGGGGGCCTGAGCCCAAGGAGCTGTAGGCCTGCAGCAAATCCTCTGCCTCTTTCTGCTGGCATCTCCAACAGAAGACAGCAGACCACACAGACTTAGTTGTCCTCTCCCTGATGAAAAATTGTCTCTTCAGGACAAAACTTGATGCTTGTTTTGGGAATGCAGCAGGGATGCCGAGGATAGAGAGAAAGGGAGAGAAGGAGGGAGGCTGCATTGTTGTCTGGCCACTCTTGGCTGCTCTTTGGGTAAATAATGGACTTCTGTCTCCAGGGCTGCTAATCAGCTCTAACTGCCCTCAAAGAAAGCAAACAGCAGCACAATGGGAAAGCCCAGAAATAAATCCATTTCATTATAAATTCATTTTGTTTTCATTCCATTTTTCTTGCTAGTAAAAAATTTAGGTTAAGCTAAGCACTTTCTTTTCCCAGCAATCTCTGCTAGCTGTCAGCTAATGCAACAGAAAATTAAGCTTTTGGCAATATAATGGCTTTGTTATGAAAAAAAAATTGATTATATTATTTCCCAAGACAAATTCTACAGTATTAAACATCTCAGCTATGCAGCATTGTCCTTGAAGCTGTTGGTGAAGGAATTTTACATGGAGAGACAGGAGGACAAGAACAGCTTTCGCAGGAGATGTGTTTTACTGCCTAGATCTCCACTGCTCAGAAAGACAGAAGAGATTTTGTCATGGGGACACAACCTCTGTGCCTAAAAACTGAGTTATGCAGGCTTTTGCCTTTACACTACTTGCAGCTGTGCCATCCATAACTAAAACTATAACCTATGTCTGAAGACTCTTCTGCAGCATGCACTGAATTATGTCAATTCATCAGCATCAGTTCATCTCCATACTGGCATTTCTAACAAACTCATTAGCAACAGCTAAGACTATTAATCCAGCAGTGAGGAGAAAGAGTTTAGAGTACTAAACCGAGAGAATTCATAATAGATATCCAGTAATCCTCCATGTCTAGGCTAATCCCAGCAAAGCTGCCTGAAGTTCAGTCACTGACAGGGATACCTACAGGCAGCAGGAGAAGCCACCAACAGCTGACTGAGAGCAATCCCTTCCTGAACGTCATGCAGAAAGGGGGAAACAAAAACCCAAATGGAAAATTAAAGGAATGGGTGGTTCTGGGCTGAGTACAGAGTGCCAAGGATCAGAGCCTGCACTCATCCTGGGAAATTCAAGAGACAGGCATGAGGAGGAAAATGCCAGGTACCTGAGCTCAAATGTCTGTGCTGTCAAACAGGGAGTAGAGCCACTGGTGTGTTCTGCAAGTGCCCAGATACAGTTTAGAGGTTAGCACAGGCCACTGGTAACCAAGAAGTAATTAACTCACAGCCACCCTAATTGTAAGACAAAACAGTTTAGCAGTGTCGATGTGGGCTATTTCGTCTCACTTGGCCTCATATGTCAGAAAACAACCCTGTGCATATTTGATTTATCAATGCACATGTTGCCAAAGCCGTGGCAGTGTCTCAGCCATGACCTGTGAGTGGTCAAGCACCACAACACTAAATCTAGTAACGACCAAGACAAAGGCATCATTTTTCCATGCACATGATACTGGCAAGACATCTTTATGGCTGGAGAAGACACTGAGCTGAGTATCTGAAACAGTAGCTCTGATCCACCTCCAACTTCCCCTGTGTTTGTAGTTCACGGTCTGACCTCCTCTTAAGATCCTCAGAGGAATGGAGAGCTGTCAAGTAGGCTGATCCACAGAAATCAAGGTGTCACCCCGCATTATGGGTGGAACAGCAGCATCCCTACACTTAAAAGCAGTCGACACTTCCCCTTACAAAACTGTCTTTTCTTTTGTTGCTAGCTTTTCCAGCACTGAACTGCTCAGGTTGAAATCTTCCATGCCAGGTGTTTGCCTGAGGCTGACTTTTTCCTTTTTATGGTGTCAGTGGAACGAGATTAAATAAGTTGTGTTGTTGGTGGTTGAGGAATTGTTAAAGTTGTGCACGGAACACAGAACAGTCCTCAGCGCCTCTGCAACAGCCTGAATTTGGTGGGAGAGCCATCCTGGTGCTTCTTTGCTTGTGGGGAGCTATCCACAATTCTCAAAGACTGAGCAAGCGTGTGTGAGTGTGTGTTTGCAACAATCACTCTTTTATATGCAGTCAGTGATCCTTCTGATCACTTCTGAAACTTCAGTCTTTGCTAAGAACAATCCTTCCCCTTACATGTGATTACATTGCCTGAACACTAGCTGAACACCATGACCAAACAAGCTCTCCTCTGGGACTGCAAGATTTCATAGGCAGCTGTTGCTTGAGGTACAGCAAGGAGAGATGAAATGAAGGCAGTGGACTCCATCTCTCTTGCAGGTCATCCATCATTACAGCCAGCAGGGCTGATGCCAGAAGAAAACAGTAGCTTAGGACAAATAGTACAAGGGTGGAGAACTGAATCACCAGATGTTTTGCACACAAGAGGGAGGCTCAAGACAGGCCTGAGATGAGAAAGAAGAGGGCGGAGCTATTTCCTACAGCTAGAGCCCAATGTGGGACCTGGATCCTGTGGGAGCAGGTCCAGCCTGTGTTTTACGCATCTTCACCAAGCCAGCCACATGGTGGGACCCAGCTCAGAGCCTGAATTAGTACCAGCACCAGTCTGAATGTGCAGGAGCCACAGACTCTTTGTGCAGGTGGCTGAGCTACTGTTGCTCCACTGCTGAAACTGTTAGCCCTCTCAAGTCACTCGGCAAGCAAGCCCTGGGGATCCACAAGCCAAGCATAGGGGTGGCTCACACCTCATCTCTGACCTTCAAACTGGTTCTTCTTCACAATTTCTTGAAAGAGAACCACAGTCTTGTGCAGTATGGAGCCAAAGGTTGCCACACATCTCTAGACAGAGCATGAAGACCACCTGAGGTGATGGCTTCATTTGCTTGGATTTGTTTGCAGCATGAGAGATTTAGTAACAGCCTACCTTACAGAGGTTTGATGGCAGCTTAAGTAATTAACCAGCAAATGATCTAATAGACTGAGATAAACAATCCAGCAGAAGGCAAAACATACTTACAAATGCTCTTTACCACAGAGGCAAACAACACTGAGCAATGCCAAATCAACTGTAGCCACAGCCCAGCACTATGGGTCCCAGGTTTCTTCCTCCCCCACAGCAGGACAGCAGCCCTACTACAGTGCTCACTCTTAGAAGGGACAGGGTCTTTCTGGGCAGCTGGCTCTTGCCAGAGCAAGGCGCTGCCTCCAAGTGCCGTTTGCTCTGATCGCCCAGAGCAGCAGCCACCCAAGCAGCAAATATCTCCCCAAAGAAATGAATTTTTCACGGCAGCTGGAACTGCAGCTCAGCGGATTTATGTCTCAGAGCTTGGGAACACAGGATGGGGGGCATCCAAGGCAAAACAAAGGTGGTAGAGCAAGATAAATGACAAGGCAGTGGCTCATGCAGAAATAAACAGTACCTTCACAGCAGCCATTCATCCCTGAGCAGTGAAGGTGATTGTGCCAGACCCTGGCAAATGTCTCAGAAACCTGAAAGTTTATAGCGACCGTGGAAGCCAAGATGTCTGCACAGACAACAGATCTCCTATTACCAAAGCCAGCTCAGTTGGCTTTGGGACAGGTAATTTCCATGGGGTTTCTTTGCTTGCTCACTAAGTGACTACATTTTTTTTGTGTGTATTTGTTTTCCCATATAACAGGAAGAAGCCAGACATTAGGAATTTTTGCTAGGCCTCCCCTAGTCAGAGGGAGAATGTGTGATGCAACTTGCAAACACAACCCTACCACACCACTGAGGTTCCCTCATCTGCCACTCCTCCTCGAATTGGAGGTGACTCTGCTGAGGTTGGCTTGCTGTCCTCCTGGGAGCCATGCTACAGAAGACTGATATCCTCTTCTTTACCTTTTGTATGTACCCCACGTACCTCCCTCTAACTTCCTCTTGAAGAGAAAAATAACCTGATCTGCTTTGGTTTTTCTGTCAGGACAGAACGTTCCATTCCCCTAAACAGCCTGATATTTACAGATGCTGGAAACACAGCAATATGAAAAGGAAACAAAAGCCTTCAGCCTCACTGCAAGCCCAGCCCACAGTATCATACTGCCTGAAAATATCCTCTCTCACCTGGGGTGCTCAGCTCTGCAGAATGAGGGCAGCAGCCATGCTTTCCCTTTGCTCCCAACGATGTAGAAATGGCTAAGTCAATGGTTCTCTACAAGTCCCCTTGTTTGTGGAACTCTACAGATGCCATGGAGACATCTGTGGCAGGCTGCAACTTGGTGTTTTACACGCTTGATGTCAAAATAAAATCAAAGCAAGGGGAACACACTGAGTTTGGACTTATTTAAACAAATACATTGCAATTTCCATATTAAAATATTTGGCAAATTTCCCTCACTTGCTGCAGTATAAACAATTTTTGTATTGGACAGAGAAAGTTTCCCACTTAATGAGTGTGGCAAGTAATTAAAAACAAGGTCACACTATTTTTGCAGTTTCATTCATGCACAGGACAGCCCTGGCTTCTTTGCATCATTAGCAAACTCCACATACAAAGTTCAGGGTTTTTTTTTAAGGCCAGGGCTGTACTGGAGAGGGCAAGAGGAGATGCTCATGTGGGTTGGTGACTTGTCCTGTAGTGAAGACAAGTGGATTTTCGCCACTGCTTTCAGAGGAGAAAAAAATGAACTCTGAAAGGACATAAAACCGAGGCAGACTAAGGGTTTCAGAAGGCAGCCTCTGGCAAATCCAACTGTAGCAGTTTAAGACATTAGCTCGCACAGCTGTCTGCCAAGCCTTGGCTGTCCACCTTGTCGGCCAGCCAGAATTTATTGCTCCTCTAATAAAGTCAGCAGAAAGAAATACACGCTTGTGCCTCAGCCACTCCAGATTGCAGCCCGGTGTATTAGACTGAACTGCTGAGGATCATCGGTTTTCCACAGGATTGCAGGCTCGCCGCTGTCTATTCAAGGAGGGGAAGAGCAGGCAAGAACAGAACAAAATGTCTCCCTCGCTGTGAAAGGCTTAGAAGGGAGTTGAAAGCAAACAGGCAAACAAAGGGGCTGAAGAACTCAGGAAAGTTGTTTATTTTACAGAAACTGCTGCAGTGCTTCTCTTTTGCATCCTTTGCTGTTGGGAAGGTTTGGGTGTCTAGTGCTTGCCCAAGGGGAAGGGAGCTGTAGGCACAAAAGATAAAGCCTGATCTGCAGGAATGATCACCACTGCTCATGCCCCCACTGGCCCACTGCAAGAGTAGGAGCATCCTCCATCACCTCCAGCTAGAATCAGGTATAATGAAGACCAGAGCTCTCCTGACCCTAAGGTCTGCGCTTCAGACAAAGCCCTCCCCTCCCCAGGGCTCAGCTCCAGGAATGACATTGCCTGAACGTGTGGAGCAGTCTATTTTTACAATTCCTAATATAATCAGAGCCTCTTCCGTGCAGAGGAGAGATTTCAGCGGCAAAATGGCATGTGCCAGAAGAAATTAAGAAACTCAAAAGGGACAATGGGTTTTCTTTTTCAACAAAGATTTAAGAAAGCCCAGGAAATCACACACCCAGAGTATTTATTAAAATGTGCTCCTGGAGCTGGCTTTGACTTAAGCACCCCAGGAAATCAGCAGCAGCCTTTTGAATACTGAGAACACGCTGCCTAAGTACACATCATTATGCATGTGTAGACATTATACCCATGTAGCGGATGTCACGCTTGCCTTGCTGAACAAAGCCATAGTAGATGCTACCTGTACAAACGTGGAGGCTGCAGGAAATGCACAGAACACGGTCCGTTTCACCCTGCATGGTTTTAGAAGCAGCATGCCATATAATAACAATGCATTGAACCACAATTAGCAGCTGTAGGGTGCAGCAGGCCTCCTGGAGGTTTTGCAGCTATTGGAAGTTTCATATCTTGCAATGAAAGGTTTGTTAACATAATACTAAACTTCAGTTTTTGAGAAAAGCCAATTGGTTTGTTTTTCAAAGGAAAAAAAAAAACCTCTTACTTTTTAGCTCCCCAATAATTTGGGTTAGCTCAGTTTGAATTCTTGGGTTTTTATTGTTAAAAAACAACTATACACACACGTGATGGGAGCTTCTGGAAGCCCCAAAAGCTTCTGGCTGAAGGTCTAACAGCCCCCTCCAAGGACAAAACTCACAAATCTTATCCCAGCCCTTCCCTGCCAAATGCTCAGACCCTGCGAGGATGTTGACATTTCACATCAGATGCATAGCTCTAGAAAGTTATCTCACCAAGCTGAAGGAATGGTATGCATGTGCTCCTTTAGCCTATGGCAAAAACAAGATAAGGTACATAATCTTAGCCTGCAATGAAAGAATTACTGGAATCACAACATCTAACATTTTTATCACAGCCTACACAAATGCAGGTGCTGTCAGTATGCCCCTCCTTGCATTGTAAGTGCTCTAGCACTTTTAATACCGGAGTTGCTTCAGTGGGCTACTCAGAAGAAAACATCCCTGACCAAAGAAAGACTAAGTATCTTACAGTTAACTCGAGTTTCTACCATGTCTGGGCTGATCTGTACGAGCTTGTCATTCATGGGGCTTTGACAGCAACTCTCACTTACCACGTGAACCATAGACCACTTACCCATGCAAGTATTACTTGGTTTTGCACTGGGTGCCCTAGACTCTGTGAAACTTAGACGTGAACACATCCTGGTCCCAGCAGTGATCCATTTATACAAGAAATCTTTGATGCTGCAGTCAGCATCACCAAGTCCAAGGTACAGATGAAAAACAAGCAGTGCCGCTTCCTTCCTTCCATCCCTCAAGGAACGGATACCTTAGCTGCAGAGCAAGGACTCAAAGTAGTTGCAAAGCAGTTCCTGATGTGTTGCAACTTACTGCTTCATCCACCATAGTAAAGCTGAATCGAGTTCAGTTGTCAATGCATGCTGTGCCACAAGCAATTCAGGATGTGCTTCATGACCTATCTAGACATCCCTGCTGTGTGACGGCAATTTCAGCCAAAGGGATGGAGATGTCCACGGCCACAAAGCACTTTAGCTGCCCAAGTTTAATCCTCCAAGTCCTTTGTTACAGCAAAACATAATGACCTTTTATGAGTCATATCCTCCATAATACCAGGATGTCTGCACAGCCCTGCTATAGGGACCCTACTCCTTCAAGTCACATCAATGTCCCATTAAGTCTTGTTGTTTCTTGCCCTTCTGTGTCACCAAATGCATGAAATAACAGGCCACGTGATATACATTTTTCTTCTGCATGCTCCTCAGTTTTGTATCTTTATCTGAGCCACAACATCTTAATTTCTCCTCTCCCTCCTTCCCTGTTGGAAACCTCGCAACTGCAGAGATTAGACTACAGTGACATCAGGACAGCAGACAGTAGTATGCAGTGTGTCTGGCTTTTAACAGTTCAATCCTATCAAAAATAATGATGCAATACAGGCACTCCTCCCCAAGACACCCTAAGGCTTTCAACAGCCTCTTAGGAATACATGCTGCTGCTGGATGCTCCTGGTACTTAACCATGTGAACACCTGCTGGCAGAGCAAACAGCATTAGGTCTGAAAGGGGAGACAGCTGTAAGAATGTTCTTCACCTGATCTACCAGACAGCTGCTTCCTGAGGGCAGGTATGAACTGCCCCAAATTATCACCCAAATGCAGTCGTGTAGTTGAAAGCTGTCCTTTAGGACTCTCATGCACTGATGTAGGACATGGGGTATCACAGTATCCACCTTGAAGTACTTGGGCCCAAACCTGTATCACTATTTAAGATACAAATTCCTTTTTTCTCCTAAAACCTTAAATACATTATCTGTCTTCAATGCCCTGTGTTTCAGCAGCTTTTCCAGTACCACATAGGAAGCCTGTGGGAAGCAGAACAGGGCCTTATACATCTTGCCGGGTAAGCACATTCCCACCACTCCACCAACAACTGCAGTTGCTGTACCACGCTACCCACACACTGCACGAGTATGAGCAAGGACACAAAGCCCCTCTCTCTCATGCAGAATTAAGCTGACAGATGCAAAAGCGTCCATCCTTCAGTCACAGTGGTACCCTTGAGTACATCACCTAGTGTTCCCTGGAGGCCTTCTTTGCAATAAAGGTGTGCTTGACAACTCCCTTGTCCTGGCAGGGGAAGCAGCCCATGGCTGGATGACCCCTCAGGGAGGTGGAAATCACAACCCCCACGTCCCTGTACACTGCTGGAGGCCGTGAAGCAGAGGCCTCACCAGACCCTGCCACTGCCCCAGCTCTGGCAGCCTTTTACTCTGTTGACTGCAGGGAAGTGTGAAAGGGATGCACAAGCAATCCTTGGGCTGAGTTCAGCACAAGCTGTGGCACAGCTGCAGGCCATGCCAGCCACACTCCTCGCCTTCCCCACTGAACTCCAGCCCTGGCCAGCCAGGCCCTGTCCTCAGAAGCTGCCAAGACCTTCCCAAGCCCCTTTCCCTCAGGCCACCTTGCTCCCCCTTGGCAGGGTGAGCAGTTGAGGAGAGGCCTGCCTGGCTATGCTCCTTCACCCTGTTGCTCAGCAGAGACTCCTGCAGGTTTTGTGTGAGTGAAATGATGGGGACAGATCGTAGCTTCTATGAGAAAGCATCAACGCTTTCCTGCATGCAAAAAAACAAGTGCAGACAGCAAAGGCACCTTTCTTGTGAGGGCTGTGGGCAGCAGCAGGGGATGGGACAGGGCAGAGAGGAAGGGCAGCTCCTTTCATAGAATCATAGACTCATAGAACAGTAGGAGTTGGAAGGGACCTTTAGAGATCCTGTGCCAGGGCTCCCTCACCTCAACAGGGACATAGTTTTTTCTTATATTTAAATGGAACTTTTTGTGTTCCAGCTTCATCCCATTACCCCTTGTCCTGTTGCTAGATACCATAAAAAATGGATGGCCCAACCTCCTGACATCCACCATTCAGATATTTGTAAATATTAATGAGATCCCCCCTCAGTCTCCTCTTATCCAGACTAAACAGCCCCAGTTCCTGCAGCCTTTCCTCGTATGAAAGACGTTCCAGTCCCCTGATCATCTTGGTGGCCCTACACTGGACTCTCTCCAGCAGTTTCCCATCCCTCTTGAGCTGGGGAGCCCAGAACTGGACACAGGACTCCAGATGAGGCCTCACCAGGGCAGAGGAGAGGGGGAGGAGAATCTTCCCATGCTCTCCCCTCCCCATGCTCTGCTTTCCCACATTTTTTTTTCTTAAGCTTGTGCAAAGACAAAAAATAAAAAGCTACGTACCCCCTCCTCCTTGTCAACCAGAGTTTTTTGGAGCACAGGTCAGTGTTTAGTCACACACGGGCTGAGGAGGAGGAAAAGGGAGAAGGCAGGGAAAGCGGCAATGCAGACGCTCACCTTTCTCTATGGCAGCTCACAGGCAGAACAACTCACACCCACTGCAATGCTGCTCCTTTAGACACAGGTTGCAAGGGAATCTGGCTCTAAGATGCACAAAAGAAAATCCCAGCCCCAAGGAACACAGGGCTTTGTTGCCTCTTGCCATACTTTCCACAAAAAATGGGTTTTGAGCTCACAGCCAAACACAGGCTGAAAACATCACCTCAGGAGAGGAAACCACCTCCTCACACCTCTCACCAGGGACCAAAACAAAACCGACTTCCAACTATCTTGCCCACAGAAAAAGTGCAAGAGCTTTCTTTATTTGAATGTCTCTGCTACGCAGTTAAGGCTGCCTTGCAGGAAGATGTATTAAAGCTATGAAAGCACAGGCCTTCAGTCTAGCCCACTTAATCTTCCTGAGGTGTGAACTGGAAAGGACCTGAGAACAAGAAATGCAGAGACTTTTCTTCTTTTTCCAAGAGGAGGGAAAATCCCCAGACACCCATATTTAAAGACAAAGTTGGAAATGGAAAGAGAAACAAAAAAAAGGGGTATTTTAATAACCCCTGAACCTTTATTATGCATTTTTAGTACAGAGGCTTCCCAAGGTCCAAGTCAAGATCCAGCCCAGTCTGTGCCAAGTTCTGTACAAACACATCTCAGAAGAGAGTCTATGCCCCTGGGACAGCAAGCAAGCAAGATTTGCTCTTGGAAGAAATTCCTGTATTGTTGCTTGATTAGAAATGAATCATTTGAGAAGGGTGGAGTGAACACCAAGAAATCTGGCTCTGCCTGCACCACCCCAGCTATGTCCAATATGGGTCAGACTCAGGGGTAGTGGCTTTTGTTGTCTAGAGGGGAGGTGGAGCAGCCTGCATGGTCTTTGCATCTCCCTCAGCCTCAGAACTGACGTCTGAATGTAAAACAAACCAAGTCCCACCTAAAGATAGACCCAGCTTCCAAAATCAGAGAGAGCTCTCCCTCCTGTCCAAGCTTAGTTCATCCACCAGTCCCTGCCATGAGAAAATGAATACAAGTCAGAGCAACAGCAGTATGTGCTGGTGTTCACATGGCCACTCACAGTGCAGGGAGACATGCTCACTGTTGTCAGTAATGCAGCCTTTACCAGCTCTCAGGCCCCAGTTCTGCAAACCATCACTGCTCAGTTTAGATACTTGAAGTGTAGGCATGCAAGAGACCATGCATCACCTTGCCACTGTGCCTAACACACTACCAGACTATGCCAAATGCTCTCCCAGCCCTGGGTTCCTGTGCACTCAAACTGGCTCACGAGCCTGGCAGCTAACTGGTCTGCTGAAAAAGGCCCTGTGACAGCAGGACACACTGTGCTGGAGGCACCAGTCAGGAAGTGTATGAGCTCTAAAAGGCCTCAGCTGAAGCTCCAGTTGGCCACAGTGCTGCCACCAGGCCCTTTGACTACTAGAGAGCATGAGCTGTGCTGAGCACACATTCCCCCAGCTCCCAGCCCAGTCATATCTCACTCATGAGGTGGGGTCAAGAAGCCTCTAAATATTGAGCTTTAACTTAAGCATGTATTATTAGGAAACTCAATACCAAGGCTGTAGTGGTAACAACAGCAGCACATTTCCGTACTGTGGGAAAACTCCTATTGTGAAAACCTCGCCAGCTCCATGTCCTGGTGCATGCACTGATGTATGTGAACTCCCAATATTAAATTAGGGCTCATACTGGTTTTGTCTTTCTTCTTTTTATGCATTGTATTGTGGCCTGTTCTGTTTAACATCTTTATCAATGATCTGGATGAGGGGATCACATGCATCCTCAGTAAGTTTCCAGATGGCACCAAGCTGGGCAGAAGTGTTGATCTGACTGAGGGCAGGAGGGCTCTTAAGAGGGACCTGGACAGGCTGGAGCCATGGGCCGAGGCCAACTGTATGAAGTTTAATAAGGCCAACTGCTGAGTCCTGCCCTTGGGCCACAACAACCCCATGCAATGATGCAGGTTTAGGGGCAGAGTGGCTGGAAAGCTGTCGGGCATAAAAAGACATGGGCTTGCTGATCGACAGCTGGCTGAACATGAGCCAGCTGTGTGCCCAGGTGGACAAGAAAGCCAATGGCATCCTGGCTGTTATCAGAAATAGTGTGGCCAGCAGGGCCAAGGAAATGATTGTCCCCCTGTAGTCAGTGCTGGTGAGGCTGCTCCTCAAATGCTGTGTTCAGTTCTGGGCCCCTCACTACGAGAAGGACATTTGAGGTGCTGCAGAGTGTCCAGAGATGGGCAACAAAGCTGGTGAAGGGTCTGGAGAAGAAATCTGATGACGATCAGCAGAGGAAGCTGGGGATGTTTAGGGTGGAAAAGAGGAGGCTGAGAGGAGACATGATCACTCTCTACAGCTACCTGTAACAAAGTGAGGGTTGATCTGTCCAGTAATGGATGATAGGACATGAGGAAGAACTTTTTCACCAAGAGAATTATTAACCATTGGAATGGGCTGCCCAGGGAGGTGGTAGAGTCACTGTCTCTGGAGATACTTAAAAGATGCTTAGATGAGGTGCCTGGCAGTGTGAGGTTAGCAGTTGTACATGATGATCTTAAAGGTCTTTTCCAACTGTCATGATTCTATGATTATATTGCTCAAGGCTGTACGGATTCCCTGTAACAGCACACAGAGATGCTCTGTCGTTACGTGGCAAGAGTGCTAACGGGCTGGGAAAGGGAACAGAACATGTGGAGACCCAGTACTGAATGAGGGATTAGGAGACATACCCTACCAGGAAATGGCTTGAGGAGCTCAGACCGTTTGCTTTGCCAAAGACAAGAGTGGGAGCGGTCCCTGTCACAGACTCCAGTTGCAATGGCAGGAAAAAGACGCACGGTACTAAAGGCCTTTTCTGCTTCGCAGATTGAAGTCAAGATTCAGCATCTGGATATCAAAACTAGACAAATGCAAGCCAGAAATGAGGTGTAACAGCATGTGGGTAATTAACTGCTGCAGCAACATACCAAACACAGTGGTATTTTCCATTTGTGGTAATTACTTAATCAAGACTAGATTTTTTTTTTTTTTAAGACACACTTTCGAGTCTGGAGCAAATGGAATTAATCAAAAAGCTGAATGTACAGGCTGTATTATGCAAGGGAGCAGAAGAAGTAAAGCACTACAGCTCCTTCTGGCCTCAACATCTACTAGCCTATGGGGAAATATTGCCCCTTTATATCAGCGGAGTTGGTAGACAGCCACATTTTTAGTGATAAGACACGTTGATGTTTACATGAAATAGTAATAATAACACACTGAGTTTCATCCACATCTCTAATCTGAAACTCTCCAAGCTCTTTACTGTCACTATGACAGTAAACCTGACAACTTGCTGGCTGTTAAACTGATGCTATTCTCCCTTTCATCCAGCTTGAGCATTTTTGGAGTAGCTAATGATGGGCTTACCATTTGCATGGGAAACAGGCCACTTGTGACCTCGGGGCACCTACTTTTAGGCCTTTTGGTGAGCAAACATTCATGTGTGCACCTTGCAGAAGGTCGCAGGATAGGAAGTGGTTCGGCGTGCAGAACCACCCAGCAGCTGCTTACCCCAGACACTCATCCCCAGTACTCACAAACTCTGTATACCCTCCCTAGAAAAATGCTGTGAACAACACCCATTTCTAAGACCAGAAGTCGGCAGGTAAAATGTAAAAGAAGAAAAGAGACTGCTTCCTAGTTGGTTTAACAAAACATCTTCATACACGACAGACAGACAAAAAGAAAAAAAAAGTAATTTCCATTAGTTACCATGACAACCAGTGGAACTCACTAACCCATCTTCTCTTCCTTATCAACCTTTGGCAGACCTGTCAGGGGAAGCAAGAGACTGCGCTTCGTGTAAGAGTCTCTACTCAGCTAGAACATACAGTTTACAGGGAAAGCTACACCGCCACAACATCAAGTGCTCCACTTACAGCACATATCCAGTTTGGTTCCTCCGAGATAAAAACAGATGGAGAGATGCTTGCTGCCCTCTGAGAGCAAACACGCCCCAGAAATGCAAACTGTGAGATACCTCAGCTCTCCCACCTTGTGCCCTTCCTCTCTGTCTCTGTAAAAACGTTCAACCTTCTCTTCCTTCCCATCTGTGAGCCATGGGCTCACACCTTAAACGTGGGCCACACAAGCCTTTTTTGCACACCATTACAGCCTGGCAAGAAACTGCTGTATCACACAGCAAATTCTGGTCCACCTTTACATCTCCATTTTCTTTACTATTGTTATCATTGTTGATAATGATAATGACCATCTGCAATGCCTGCTGCGGCAGCAGCATGACAGCTTTTAAACCTTTCTCAACAGGAGTACATTCAGCTTCACAAACCCTTCCGAGAGGCACAGCGCCATCATTATCCTCATTTTACAGATGTGATACAATTAGGTGCCTTGCCCAAAGCCTACGTACAAATCATGGCATGACACTAAGAGTGAGAACAAACAGGTCTGAAGAGTGTGTTTGCATTTTCTTAATGCCTACAGGTTCTCAATTTGTTTGAGCCACATATGCTCAGAGTCCCTTTTAGTCCCTCCCCCCTGCCAAAACCCCACGGCAAATAAACATAAACCTGACAAAAAACTCTGAAAACCCCAACAGTTGTCTCTGTTTAATGCTGGTTTACTGTTGACCTTTGCATCTGCAACCAGGGTGGCCTAACTCACCCCAGCATCTGGATGCGTGCTGCTGCTCTGCAGAACAGCTTGGCAGTGATTTGTGAGGCAGCATTAACACCCAGCTGTTCTCCCTTCTCCTTTGGTTTTCACGTGCACAGAGTTAGGAGTGGCCCAGGCACCGCGTGCGGTTTCAGGCTATTGAGATACCGCAGCGAGACTCAACACTCACCCAGCAGGACACAAAACCCCCCCAAATAATCCACTTTCATTGCAAGTTTTGCGAAACTTCACCTCTACTCCCCCACCTCAAGCCGGGTTGCAGGAATTACCGGCAAGTTACTCTGTGACAGGGATGAGGAAGGTGGCTCTGCGTGCAGGTGTACGTGCACACACAAGGTGTAACAACCCATGTTTTATGCCACATGCTTAACCAAGCTTTGTCTCAGTTTCCTCCACGACACTCTCCTGGGGGACTGCATGCTGCTCCGAGCACCAAGGAGGGAAGGACAAACCATAAAGTGTGAAGCCGAGCAACAGCAAGCTGTTCTACAAGCTGCTTCACGCAGATTCCTGTCTGGAGGCTGGTCACACTTGGTGGCTATGAAGGTACAAACTACAATCAAAGGGGAATACTCATAAAACGCTTCTCTGGTCTGCAGTAAAAAGCTGATCTCGTGCTGGAGCTTTTCCCTTAGGTAGGGCTGTAACTATTGTACCACAGTGCCTATTTCTACTAAACTTAAGAGAAACATAGTGGCTGAAACTGGGGTTTTAAAAGTTGTTTGAGGAGGTTCAAAGATACCAACAGAGAATATGATCACATAAAGCTCTGCTTCTTTAAGCAGCCGGGGGAAATGCTCTGCTTTGACAGGAGGAAGGGAGCTACAAGGAAATTAAAGGAGGTGAGCTAAGAGTTGAGCTGAGGAGTCCCATAAACCGGCTATGTGTACAAGGTGGAGATAACTGCACGGGGGAGGCACCGGTTATCATGGAACACAGGGGCGTAATTAGGACCACTGGGACAGAATAAAAAGATTAATAGTCTACTTGCTCATAAGAGAGGGCCATGAAGATAAACTTACTGACTTTGAGATACACCAGAGCATGGGATCATTTTTCACAGAAGATGATAGGGGCATCACTTACCGAGGATGTGTAAAACTGCATTTGACAAGACACTAATGGCTATGGGTTGCACAAGCAGCTACTAATCTCAGGGCACACAGCGATACCTTTTAGAGGAAACAGTCTAAAGGGGGGATGCTTTGAATGACCTCGAAAAAGCAGAATCACATTTGTCACTAGTGCCTCTGAAAAGCTGGAGAAACATATGGGCTGTGGGGAGGCATCCTGAAAGCGTGTGCAATGTCCTCCCACATATGCTTCTCAGGTGAATGAAGGCCTGAGGACATGCCCTCACTGTCGGGAGGGTGAGAGGCCCAGGCACCAAGGATCGCTCTTTAACTGCAGATTCTGCATAAATCAGGTAGTAAAAAAACCAACCAACCAACCAACCAACCAACCAACCAGACAAAAAAAAATATCACAGAATGGTAGAAGTTGGAAGGGACCTCTAGAAATCATCCAGTCCAGCTCCCTGCTAAAGCAGCTTCACCTCCATCAGGTCACACAGGAACATGTCCAGGCGGGTTTGGAAGCCTCCAAGGAAGGAGACTCCACATCCTCCCTGGGCAGCCTGTGCCAGGGCTCCCTCACCTCAATAGTGACACAGTTTTTACTCATGTATAAGTGGAATTTTTTGTGTTCCAGCTTTTGTCCATTACCCCTAGAGTTCTGTCACTTAAGACAACAGAGAAAAGTGTTGTCCCATCCTCTTGACATGTACCTTTTAAATACTGTGTTAACAAGATCCCCCTTCAGTCTTCTCAAAACAAAAAAAGTGCTCCCTCCTTACCCTACTCCTTCCTATGCATCACCCTCTACCAATGGGTCCAGACCTCAGTCCTGGGGAGAATGAGAAACAGAGTTCTATGAGAAACAGATAATCTGTTGCAACACAACTATCCAGTTGTCCTGTGGATGGATGATGGAGAAGGGGAACTGAAGAAGATTAGACCGCTACTGCTTGTGTGGCATTCATTGTCCTGGGGCTGGAACACCCCCAAAGCTTGCACCACGCGGAGCAAAGACACCATGTTCGGAGTGGAATACCGTAGCTTTTCTGCCAAGTTGAAGGCAATGCCTTCCACATGAATGCTTGGTCCCCTGCCACCTTAATCTTCCAGAGCCCTGGGTTTGAATGTGTGAGCTGCAGACCAGAGCTGGGTCACAACCTTTTCTGTTATCCCTGAAGAATTTTACTCACCCAGACAATGAAATGATCCAGACATAGCAAAAGTTCCCCGAGGAAATCGCTTCCTCCTACATATAGGAAACGAGACAACAATTCTAATCCCTCATACTTAAGCTTCCTCAAACACAAACATGAAAAAGTGGCCAAAACGCAGGAGGGGAAAGAAAGTCCCAGAGCAGCAAGGAGTACATATGCAAAGAGTTACGTCATGCAGAAGGAAAGCTCTTGGCCGCAGGATACAATTACTAGTGCTTAAATGGCAGGGGCCTCTCTAGCGCAGAGGGGCCCCCCCACCCAGGCACCATCCTCCAGATCGATTAGTCGTTGGGAAAAGGGCCAAAGACTCTGCTGTCAAAACCATCCCTGGAGAGAGTGGTGCTGGAGGCCAACCTGGCAAGTGGCCAGTGCCTGCCGAACGCTCCCTCTTCCGTCCGTCCTGGCGGATGGACAGAAACTCCTTGTTCTGCCCCTCTGATGCTCGTGCCCCGAAATGCCTTACCCTGGCAGTGAAGTAACAAGGAAACAGCAGCCAAGGGCAATGTTTCTGATGGCAGGAGGCACACCCAGCCCATAGGCTCCTGTGTTGGGATAAGGTTCACTAATATGCCTCTCCATCTGAGGTAGGTACCTTTGCCAGCTCACTTCTGTCATCCAACTCTTGCTTTCCTCTTATCTAAGATTTTAACTTCCTCATCTACTCTCCTCCTATTTAGAAAACTTGAGAAGACCATTCCAGGCTTGAGCTTTACTCCTGCCATGGGTACCTCTGCAGCAAGTCCTCCCACGACCTCCCTAGGTCTCTTCACAGATGAAGAAACTGGCTCTAGACCTTCTTTGAAGCTACCACTATTCCTTATGGGGATAAAAAACCTGATTAAGCACTGAAAGCTCCACCAGCATCCATATTCCCAAGGACTCCTGATCCCATCTCAGGACTCTGAGCAAGGAACAGAAGTGGGATCAGGAGGAACACGTATCAGCTAGTGACAACCAGCAGTGGGTGACACAAAGCCATCCAGCTGGTCCTTCTATGCTTGGAGCATAAGGTGTGTAAATCCTCCCCTCCTGCCAAGGAAACCCAGCTGCTTTGCCTTGGTGTTTTTATCTGTTTCTCTCAAGCTGGTCTGTTACTCTTTGCATTTCAAGGCACTCCATAGAGATACAATCAAGAGGGTGAAAAAAAACCCTCAATTCACACACTTAGGGATTTATACTGCTGTGTAATAGAGCTTTGGAATGAACTGAGGAGAAGACAAAGGAAAAGGAACAAGAAAAGCTGTTTACTATGGGTTCCGTTACATAGCATTACAGTATTTAGAGAAAGTGGTTAGAGGTCCATCTCCGGGACAGCAGTTGACAGAGCACAGCCAAGGGAAAAGCTATACAGAGAGTCATCTTGCAATGCCCATACAGAGATGAATGAGATGAGTTCTAACCTGGTTTTCCTGGTGCATTGCATATCTTCCTCAGAAGCACAGAACTGGCACCCTCTCCCCAGTGAGACAAAACCCAGATTCCAGTCTTCAAACAGTGTTTAGTTTCTTCTGCCAAAATATTTGCTTAGCTGTCAAACAGGGGAAATGTGGGATCTACCTATAGCTGAGCTAATGAGATATCAAATCCCTCCCCATCCATCCAGCTCAAACCCCTTGTTAATTCCAAATGTGTTGGTCCAACAGGACCATCCAAATTGCTGGTTATGGACTCCCTAACATGCTCCAAAGAAGGTGCAAGTGTCTCAAATAATTGCACGTATGCAGATGGGAGCATGAGCTCGCTTTTCTTCATCATCTCTTGCAGGCAGCCTACGTCTAATCCATTATCCCAAGCAACCACAGGCTCAATGCCAAAACTGAGAGGTATAGCATAATAAGTGATAGAGTTAAGGCATAGAGCAGGTAATAAGATTTCACAGGAACTCCTATGAGCCTCACTTCTGAGCAGTTGCCCTGCATGGCAGAAAAGGGACGGAGAGTCACTTAGTGTGCTTCAGCCCAGATCAGAACTGGAGCACACTTGAGAGCAAGTAGCCTGCAAATGCCATGCAGTTGCTGCTCGTGCATTAATCTGT
The DNA here is from genome assembly GCA_013401255.1 of Urocolius indicus. Lineage (NCBI taxonomy): Eukaryota > Metazoa > Chordata > Aves > Coliiformes > Coliidae > Urocolius > Urocolius indicus. Next base: position 417,442 of record WBNH01007296.1, read on the forward strand.
GCATTAATATAGCACCAAAGCCTCTGGGCCTGCTTATCTACCATTTATTTACTGCTCCAATGCCTAGGAACTACAATCACAGTCAAGAGCAAATAAGCCCCTGCTCTAAACATCTCACATCTAACTTGGTAGGCTACCTGTGGCAAAAATCTATAGCCTCTGGGAAAGCAAAGATTTATGTAACCCTACATCTGCCACCCAGGCACAGCTCTGGAAGGAAGGATGTTTCACAGTGTAACAGCAGTCTTGCTCTTCTCTTCTGCTAAACTCAGAGACAACACTGTGAGGGTTAAATCTCTCTGAAGAAACGCTGCTTATTCACAGATTAATTTACCATATCGTAGTACAGCAGAAGCTCCCCTGCAAAGACAGATGCAACCCAGCTAAACAAGGCATTTCTGGGAACCAATCTCATCTAGCTCACAGGATATGTGGCAAAAATACAGCCTGGTTAATAGGAGTCTCGTGAGCCCTGAAAGACACATCTGGCTGAGATTTGTGACAAACTCTCTTCTGCACAAAGAGAAACATTCCCCAGCTCATGTAACACCATACAAGAAAGATCAAAGGTGCCCCCGATGCCTCCTGATGGGTAAGCAGCTGTACCAATAAGAGCAGCTGCAAAATGCAACAGGAGACTCTCAGCCAGTCCCTTCCTCCTGCGCTGGGAGCAGAGCTGTCCCCCAGGCAGCCCCCAGCACCAGCCCCCTGTTAATTACCGGCAAGGAATTTGCACTCTGGCAGATAAAGTCATTCACTCAGCTCCAGCACACAAAGCAGCTCGACTCTTGACAGCAGCTCCAACCCAGAAGCAGCCTCAAGGTGCCACGTACAGCTCTGTGCTACGAGACATAGCTTCTGCTTCAGAGCTTGCGCCACACACGCTGCCGTTCGGAGGTTACAGTCCCTTCAAAAGAGCCACGGAGGTTGTTCAAACACTCCATGGGGGATTTGGCCAGAGACTTCAGCACAACACGAGGTGCCTCGAGATGAACCGCTCGGTTCATCTCCCAGTCTCTGAATCCCAAGGACCGTCCGCAGCACAGCAGCTGCCTGACGACATAGCACGTGCCTTAAAATACAGGCTTCTGCACAGATGTGCCTTTGCCTGTGTGCCCATGGTAGAATCACTTTTTCCCTGCCTCCTCCTTCCAAATATGCTTATTGCCTTGAGGCATGACTCCAGAAACAGCTATGCTGTATCTGGACTTCAGGATCTCCACTTAAAATGAAGCTGAATCAATTAACCAAGACAGCGGTGTTTTCACTTTTCACCATTGCAAAATGTGGGAAAAGCTTAACCAAAGCAAGCTGATAACCACGGCCAGACTGTGCAAACAGCCCAAAGGGAAGGATGCACACCAGGCTTTATGAAGACCAGCTGAATTCCCAGCTCCATCTCCCTCAAGGGCACACGAGCATTCTGCCGGCTCCCTATGTGCAGAAGCAGCCAAGTTGGATGGAGAGGAAGTGCTCAGGTGAATTAAACACACAGAACTCAGCCGAAACCTTTGTCTTTTCTCTCTCCTGTAACATCCCTTTTCAGCTTTTCACATGGAGAAAGAAAAAAAAAAATCACACTGAGTGAAAATTAGGTGGGGTGAAAAAAATTAATCCCAGGGTTACAACAGATGTAGACACTGCAAACACTCTGCTATTTAAAAAAGTTATAAATCTGCCTCCAGATGCTTGTCATCACTGTGTTGCTCGGGGGTTATAGCCCCCTCAGATCTGTCAGTAGATCTCCTTGCAAGAGGAGAGCCTCTAGCCCTCCTCCTCTAGCCCTTTTTAGCCAAAATGACAAATTTAGTCACGCTGGATTCAATTATTTACGTAACTCTTCACAAGGCCTGGCTCATTTGGCCAGAAATGGGTTAAGAATAGCTCAGAAGAACAACTACAGGTCCCAGAAATTAATCTGGACGGTCACAAAACTGGAAAGGAGCAGAGGGCAGGCCAGAGTGGTGACCTCTCTTCTTGGCAAGGCTGGGTTCAGGAGAAGACTTCCGTCCACAGCCCTCACCAACAAACTCATGCAGGCATAAGCTCCTTTACTAACATCTAAAATTCATGGTAAAAATAACTTTCTTGATGATTCTGAACCAGGTTCAAGAGAAAGAGGAAACCCCTCGCTCTTGTTTTGAAGTATCATGGCGTGACATATAGCGACGCTGGTGTAATTACAGGGTACCACTGTGCTCCTGCATGCCACTCTTCACACCTCACAACCAGACAGCCACTAGACTCCTCTCCAGTGTTAACTAGGTTAACTCACTCCAGCAGGATATGAACAACTGATTAACTTTTAATACGTTCATCAGACCTTTCCAGCCTCTCCCTTTTCCTCTGCTGCGATGGATGCTTCCCAAAAAACACTCAACTCATTCCATCTGCTTTGGAAAGGCCCAGCTGAGAATACAAGCAACTTCACCTCTGTAGCATCCCTGTTAATAGGAGTGAACGGATGCCTCATCGAGACTCTGACCCAGGAAGAAAGAGATAAAAAGGGCTGTCTGAAGCTAGTGGTTGGCTTCCATCCGAGGAGTACAGTTCACCGTCTATTGCTCTTGTGACTATTACTGAACCAGGCCAAGAAAAGCTCCCGAGTTTTGGCACGTCTCAGATTTTCCAGTCTGCGTAAAGTCATGCCAGGAACATTGACTGAAGCAATTTCTTTCTTTCTTTCAAGACTCTAATTATGCACCTAACAATCTTGTAGAAATAAGTGTTGTACAAAACCTCTAGAACCGTTCAGATACGGTTTTGCTGACAAAAGGATTAGAAGCTTAAGGCTCGGTGTTAATATTCTGAAGGTACTGAAAGGCACAAAGTGCGCGCTGGAGCAGGAAACAGAAGAAATAAAGAGAGGTGATCACTTCCAAAATCTGGAAGAGAGAAAAACCACACATGAAAATGCCATGCCAATCTTACTAAACGCCAGTGATGCGGGAGACTGGTAAGAAGAACCATGTAGATTGGGGCAATCATCTGAAATGCAAGCAGCCCACCTTCAAGCACAGCCCACTCCTTGGAAAATGAGAAGATCTAGATATCCCAGAGGGTGGGATGCTACCTGTGAGTGAACAGATGGCCACTGCTTGACAGCTACCAGCAACAAGGAATCAAACTGAACCCCAAAACCAAAGTTGTCCATTTTCCCTGAAACCAGACCCAAACCTCAGCCATCACTCTCAAGTCTTGCTGAATTTTGAGTGGAATTGAACCAAAATGTTTCCTGGTTTGACACCTTGGCCATTACCCTAAAAACACTCCACGTTTAGCCATTCAAGCACGAACTGGCCTCTGAAACAAAGTTTTGAATGTGACGGCTGTACATTTTTCTTACTTTCAGTCTGCAGATGAGGCACGGAGTCAGGGCAGGACTTGCACTTGGGAAGCCATCCAGGTACTCCAAAATTAAGAGTATATTAGGCAAAACCCAGGATTTAGCATTTTGACCACGTCAACATAATGTTAACAGCACCGGCCACATCAGAAATCAAGGGCCAAATGCATCCTGTCTGTCTCTGGGTTACTGACTCCAAGAGGCTTTACTCGGACCACTGCCATGACTATTTAGCTGTCGCTACCATTCATCTTACGGAGGCACTGCCGTGCACTTCCTTCCTACAGAGCTTTCGCTGTACATCGACCAGAAATGCTTAAGGTTTATTTAGGGTTCCTAAGAAAACGAATAAAACCCATCTGGCTTTTGCAGGACAATGTTGGAGAGGATGCATGGAAATGCTGACTGCATAAGTATGTCACGCCTTGGGAAGAAAGTGCATTACAAGATTATCATGTACAGGCAGATGTGAAGCACTCGCTCGTGCTGCAGCTCAGTCCCGCTCCCCTCGGTTTTCACCATAGTCGTGTATAGAGCTACAGCTTGACAGTGTCGTCTTGCAACCTCCCCATCCCACCTCCGCTCCTCACGTGTATTGTTCTGTCCCTTCAGCGAGCAGCTGGGCAGTTGTAGGGAGTTTGCTAAAGAGCTTCGCTTACAGGGACAGAACAACAGCCACAGACATCACCCTAAATCCGCCTCCCCCCGCCTCTGCCATAACCCCGGTGGGAGGCAGAAAAAAAGGGGGAACCTTTTGTAGGAAATCAGATGTGTTTATGCATGGGTTTGGTTTTTTTTTGTGCCGAGCCAAACTGCGATGCTGTAGGGTGGGTCTCGCCATCTGGGAAAAATATGTAGGGAGAAAAAATGCAGGCGGGGACGACTGAGCCGCCCCCCGAGCGGGACCGCTTCCCTCCAAAAGCAGGCTCGGCCCTCCCTTCCCAGCCCAGCTTGAGTTAATTTTCCCTCAAATCACTTCCACATTTCCCCCTGCCGTCATTATCAAATATTTTGTTTCTGACCTCACTTTTTACGGAGGCCGCCGCAAGCGGGAATTCGGGCACCGTGNTCCCCCCCCGACCCCCTCCCTCCCCGCGCTCCGGGGGGCCGCTCGCGGCGGAAAACGACACAAAAGGGGACACCCCCCCGTTACCCCCCGCCCCGCGCTTACCTCGGCTCGCAGGCGGGCGACGGCCATCAGGGCGCAGAGCAGCGGCAGAGTTTTCCAGAGCTGCAAGAGAGGAAAGAGAAGGGGGGATGGGGGAGGTGAGCGCGGGGCGAGTGGGGCCGGGGCAACGTCGCCAAACTTCACTCACTCACTCACTCACTCGCTCGCTCGCTCACTCACCATGCTGCGGGCGGCTGGCTAACTAACGGCAGCGGCGGGGCAGGAGGAGTTGCGGAGGTGCCTTCGCCGGCTCCGGCTTGCTCGGGAAGGGAAGCGAAGGGGAAAGGAGCGCTCCCCCCCACCCCGACCCGCCAGCCCGCAGCTCCACCCCCGGCCCGACCCCCGCCGCCTACCCCCGCCCCGGGGCCGGCTCCGCCCCGGCCCGACGGTGAGGGGCGGCCGCCTCCCGGCACGACAGCCGACGGGTCCCTCTCCGGCGTTTGAAGGCTGCCCGACGCCGAGGGGTGTCCGAGGGGCTCGGGTGCCCTTGCGGGGAGAACGCCCGAGGCGGAGGTGGCTGCCCCACGCTGCCCGCGCCCGGGCAGAGGATGGGTCCGGGGAGGCTCGCTGAGCCCTGCGCCCGTCGAGGGGTCCGCAACGAGTGAGGACAGCCAGCTCAGGGAGTAGCTGCCTGCCAGACAGCGCTCCTACAACCAAATCGCAGCCACTCCCTACGTTGTCACAAAAGGGGGGGAAACTGAGGCACGAAGTGGCTTCTGCCACACAGGCGAGGCGCAGTGGAAACCCGCAGCCCGAGCTCGGGCTGCAGCCCCACAGCCGTGCTAAAGTCGCGGCTACAGGTACCTCTTGTGTTTGGAATGCAGGGAGGTTTAAACCCCACACGTGTTAGAATCCCAGTGATGTTGGTTGAGCGCAACGGCCAACTAGGAGTGTCGTGCCTGGCAGAGGAGGCTGAAGTCTCACCTGAAATGCCTGGTGGTGCTTATTTGTGTATCAGTATCTGCAGCCCTCGTTTAATCTCTTCATCTCTGAATTTCAGAAGCCTCCGGTAGCTAGAAGGCAGGATCTGACAATGCAAAGAGACTGATTGTCCTGGGCACACAGAGAAATCTTTGTTACAGCAAGCGATGCCGTGACACCAATTGTCAAGGGCTTTTCTTTGAGTTTTGAGGTTGGCTGTAACCAAAAATGACACTGCTGGCTTTGAAATACTATCTTACTGTGTAACCAAGCATGCCCATAAGTCATCTGTCTTCTTGTCCTGCTTTATTCTGTGCCCTCAATGCAAGCAGGTGCCAAGGGAGATGCTGGTATGTGTCCTCTCATCATTCACCAAGACTAAAGTTTATTCCACCATCCTGCTAGAAGGAGCAAACTCTGCAAAAGAGTTACCCTGGATCAGCCCACATCTGGTCTGCTCACAGCAGCTGTGCCATTTTTCTGTGCTTCTTCAGGCTCTGCTTCCTCACTCTGTTTTGATTTTAAGACTACTGTTACTAATTTTGCATTTATAAAGCATCCTCCCCAGCAAGTTCTACTTCTGTGAGTGGTACTAGCCTATAAATCTATTCTAAAGAGATATCTAATTATTTCACTGCTGACACTGCATGGTGTGGTTTTCATTGTGCTTTTTTAACAACAAAAAAAAAAAAAAACCCAAAAAAAAAAACACCCCAAACCTTCACCTTTCACAATGTACCTCCTTTGTTTCAGAGTCATTGGTTGCCTTGCCTCATGACACGGTGCAGGCAGAGTTATGGCTGAACTCAGCTGGCCTCTAGTTTGCAGAAACATCGTAGGACCAGGCTCAGCCCGAGCCATATCGATGAAAGTGCCACGATAAGAAAGTGCCACTACCCCACCAAATGGCAAATGGTAAATACATTTGAAAAGGTTCATGAATTTCTGGCCTCTGGATGGCTGGCTCTGCGCTAGCCATGCTACATGAGGAGGTTCTCTTATCTCCAGAGGGTAAAAGTGACTCATACCCTGCCTGGGAAAAGAGCACTAGCAGGGGTCTCCCAGCTTATGCATCCCCTCCCTGACACCACGGGCAGTCGCCTCATGTAAGTGTGATTAACCAGTGGTTAGACACTGTGCTGGATTATGTAGGTCACTGTGAGCATGGAGGGGATTTTTTTTTTTTTTGTGGATGTGTAAAGGATTCAGGTACTCAAAAGTGTAGTTCTTCAAGTTAACTTTTATCCTCTGGAAATGGGCAGAGGTGAAAACCAAACAGAGCATCTCCTCAGGCAAGCATCAGAGAGCCATTACCCAGGGAGGAGAGGCACCCATGAGGGGAGAGAGGCTTTTATGCAACTGCCCCCTTAAATCAGATAACATTTTGGCATGCAGATGAGGCCTGAGTATCTCTGCTAGACTAGGGGTGAACAGTCCTTAGCCCTTTGCTGGAAAAAAAAAAAATGTCAAGTGATAAAGGCAGAGTTGTTTGTGGGAGAGTGGATGTCTGTGTATTAGAAGACTTACTGAGGCAGGGAAAAGGTGCATTATCTCTTCTGTCGAAGGCAGCACAAAACAGGCTCAGCTCAGACACACCAGGGCCTTCCCGCTGTGTACAAAGGCATCTGTTTTATAACCAAATATAACCAAATACACGTGCTTTGACAAACTGTTCACTTTTATTCCAGACTTTCACTGTTTAAAACAGTAAACTGCAAAGGAGCAGTTTGTACTACCTGAGTGCATAAGAAAGGAACCTGCTGGGAGTCTTTGCTCCATCGTGAGGGACCCATAACAGGGAGCTTGAGTCAGAAGCACTAGAATAAAGAGAAAGTAAATGCATTTACAGTTGTGCTTTCAAGCTGTGGCCATAATGGATATGGTAATTCATCATTGCTGGCTACAGAAACGAAGTGGTGTCATAAAAACGCTTTCAGCTAAAAGCTTCATTATAAGGGTGAACGATGCTTGCCTGGAATTGTGAAGGTTGCAATGCTCAGGCAGGCCAAAGAAATTGGGAATCATTGCTCTACAGAGAAGATGTTATTCTATTACATACATCAGTACTTCATTTCTGCTGACACTTACTTTCCATTTGCCTGTACTTCTAAAACAAGCATTTTGTTATTACATACAGGGTCACAAATTTTGAGATGCACACAGACATATACCCACGTGGCCATGCCACCGAAATCCAGTGACAAGCTGTTGCCTGAGAAGCTGAGCAAATGAGGCCTGGACTCATGGAAGTGTACATGAGTCTCATGGGTGGATACATTCTCCCGTTTTTAATAAAATGCAGGCTCCAACTGCAGCTTTCTCTGTTCTTGGGGCACTGTCAGCATCACTCCCCTGGGCTCTCTGGTGTCTCATGAGGGTTACTCCGAAGCTGCAGCCTTTCCCTGATTACAGCATGTGCACACATATACACCCAGAGTGATTGTGTAAGCCTCGTTTCCACAGGAAACAAGGCTAAATGCCTGCCAATAAATTACGATTCAAGCCCTCACCCAGCTCTTGTGGCTATACCATGATTTCAGCCTCTCCATATTACCTCACTCCCCTCCACCACCCGCGTCTTCACGTCTCCTTCTTTCCCTCCTGCTGCACGAAACGTCAGCCCTAAGGGATGGAGCTGTGCTTGCAGTGTTGTGCTGAAGTCAGTGACTGCCCTGCCTGTACTTTAAGAGACAAATCAAGAAAAAGTTGTTTGGCAAGTGGCCTTTGTGACAGGGTAATAGCCATCCTGCTGAAGAGTAAGAAATTTGCAGCAATGTTACTTGCTGGAATTAGGAAGCTGGGTATTGTTTTTGAATAGCTAATGTATTAAGGTGGTAGCTGAGAAGGGTCAGCTCGCGTGAAACTGGAGGCACCTCCATGATCTTGAGCTATGTGAGTTCTCATGAACTAGACAACAAGCCTGCATCAGTGCCTGAGGAAGGGCCAAGAGACATGCAGGCTTTGCCAGCAGAAGCAGGCCAGGACTGCAAGATGTGAGGAGGAAGCATGGAGTTGCACCCACAAAGGTGTGGGTGTCAGGCCCAAATGAGTGCCAGCATGACCACAAAGCAGGTGTGAGGGTCCCCAGGGCTGTCACATGTAGATCACACAGAAACCTCATTGCTTGGGTGAGAACTCAGGCCTGTGGCGACCTTCTCCAGGTGTTCCCCTGATGTGGCAGTGCTGAGTCCACATCATCCCTAGCATGCCATGTCCTGACTCCCTTGACAAGCTTTACCAGGACTTTACTCTCAGCCTGTGAGTAGGAAGCAGCAGGTTGGTAGGAGTGAATGATATGTAAGTAAGGAGGCTTAGAATAGTTGAGGTTGGAAAAGACCTCTAGAGATCATCCAGTCCAACCCCCCTGCTAAATCAGGTTCACCTCCATCAGGTTGCACAGAGTCCAGGTGGGTTTGGAAACTTCCAGAGAAGGAGATCCCACATCCTCCCTGGGCAGCCTGTGCCAGGGCTCCCTCACCTGAACAGGAAAGAAGATTTTCCTTGTGTTTAGGTGAAACTTCTGGTGTTCCAGCTTATGACCATTACCCCTTGTCCTGTCACTGGGCACTACAGAAAAAAGTGTTTCCCCATCCTCTAGACATACACCCTTTAGGTACTTGTAAGTGTTAAGGAGATCTCCCCTCAGTTTTCCCTTTTCCAGGCTAAACAGCTCAGGTCTTGCAGCCTTTCCTCATAAGGCAGATGCTCCAGTCACCTGACGATCTTGGTAGCTTCAGAGCTGCAGTGTAGTCCCCAAACTCTTAAGTTGAAATAGGACAGGCCTCTAGCACAAGTACACATTCAGGTGAACTAACTCAGGTCTAAGGTTTGTCTCAGGGAGCAGAACTCAGGGAGATATTTGTCTGACCAGAATTCAAACTTGGGTAAGAGGTAAGTGTGCTTAACAGAGATGTGGGGATGTACACATAACATATAGATAAGTTAGATCTCCTTTGGTTTTGGTTTGGGTTTTTACAGCACAGTTATGTATCACTTTTCTGCAGTTTGATCACCTTCCAGCCCACACTTTGTTAAATACAGCTATTTTTGTCTATTCTTCTGGCTTTGCTTTTTGCCTCCTTTCCTTGCTCTTGTAATATTCTTTCTCACAGTGGTTTCCCTTGCTCCCATTTCAGTGGTAGCATTTGTACTAATCCTGATTGCTTAAAGCTCTGTTTCAGACCTTATGTATTAAGGTGCCATATCATCCCACTTTTTTTCTCTCTTGCAGATGTCTTTATTTTACAGGTTTTACTGTAGACATTGCTAACCAAAGCACAAACAAGTCTGGCACTAGCAGGCAATGTGGTTTGTATAAAATACATTCTCCAGTCACAGAATCACAGAATCTCAAGGGTTGGAGGGGATTTCGAAAGATCATCTAGTCCAACCCCCCTGCTAGAGCAGGACCACCTAGAGTAGGTCACACAGGAACTAGTCCAGGTGAGTTTTAAATGTCCTCAGAGAAGGAGACTCCACAAGCCATCTGGGCAGTCTGTTCCAGTGCTCCATCACCCTCACAGTGAAGAAATTATTCCTTGTATTTCTTTGGAACCTCTTATGTTCCAGATTGTACCCATTGCCCCTTGTCCTATCATTGGCCATCATTGAGAACAGTCTGGCTCCATCCTTCTGACACCTTCCCTTTACATATTTGTAAACATTAATGAGGTCACTCCTCAGTCTCCTCTTCTCCAAGCCGAAGAGCCCCAGTTCCCTCAGCCTTTCATCACAAGGGAAATGATCCACTCTCCTAATCATCTTGGTGGGCCTGTACTGAACTCTCTCCAGCAGCTCCCTGTCCTTGAACAGAGGGGCCCAGAACTGGACACAATATTTCAGATGCAGTCTCACGAGGGCAGAGTAGAGGGGGAGGAGAACCTCTCGACCATCACCCGACCTTCTGATACACCCCAGAATGCCACTGGCCTTCTTGGCCATGAAGGCATGTTGCTGGCTCATGGTCTTCCTGCTGTTCACCAAGACACTCGAGTCTTTTTCCCCTACGCTACTCTTTAACAGTTCATTCCCCAACCTGTACTGGTACATGTGGTTATTCTTTCCCAGATGCAGGACTCTACGCTTGCCTTTGTTGAATTTCATTAGATTTCTCCCCGCTCAACTCTCCAGCCTGTCCAGGTCTGGTTGAATGGCAGCACAGCCTTCTGGTGTCTCAGCCATTCCCCCAAGTTTAGTCTCATCAGCAAACTTGCTGACAGTGCCCTCTGTTCCCTCATCAAGGTCATTAATGAATATATTGTACAGTACTGTTCCCAGCACTGACCTCCAAGGGACTCCACTAGATACAGGCCTCCAATTAGACTCTGCCCCATTGATCACAACTCTCTGCCTTCATCGCTTCAATCAGTTCACAATCCATCTCACTACCTGATCATCCAGCCCACACTTTCTCAGTTTTGCTGCCAGGATGCTGTGGGAGACGGTGTCAAATGCTTTACTGAAATCAAGATAAACCACATCCACTGCACTGCCACCATCTATCCACCTGGTTACATCTTCATAAAAGGCTCTCAGGTTGGTCAAACGTGACTTCCCCTTGGTAAAGCCATGTTCACTGCTCCTAATGACTCTTAAATGCCTGGAGACAGCACCCAAGATAAGTTGTTCCATCACCTTGCCAGGGATGGCGGTGAGGCTGACTGATCCGTAGTTACCTGGTTCCTCCTTCTTACCCTTTTTGAAGACTGGAGTGATGTGCTTTCCTGCAGTCCCCAGGCACTTCTCTTGCTCTCCATGACTTGCTGAAGATGATGGAGAGTAGTTTAGCCATAACTTCTGCCAGCAACCTCAGCACCTGCAGGTGCATCCCATCAGGGCCCAAGGGTCACCAAGGTAAGGTGAGTTATCCATTGTACAGGCGGTTGAGTGGGACTGTGTGATTTATAAGATGGATCTCCTAGTGTGTAACACTGTATCACAAACCCGCATGCAGTTCCACACTGCCATGGAGATAGGCTTCAAGGCAAAGTCCTGACTTGCCTCCATACCCGCCAATGTCATGTGTACTTCACAGCACACACTGTTAAATGTGACATTTTCTCCATGACTGAGGAAGCAATCATCACTGCTTTCCACTTCCTCATTACCCCACTCATTGTGCAGACACACTCACTGAGAAGTCACCAAGATGTCTTCCAGTAGAGCATAGAGTCAAACCAGAGACTCTTTCGTGGCAGCTACTTTGTCTTTCTGCATCATTGAGCTACAAAGATGTAGTTGGCTCTGCCGTGTTCCACATGATGAGCCCGGGCACCCCGTCCCCACCATGCTATCACTGCAGAGCGAGCGCTTGTCTGCCACCGGCAAATCCCAATTCACACAATGAAGAGCACTTTCTCCATTAGCTGAAACAGTAGGGGGTTTGTGCTCATGAATGTAGCAGGAAATCAACCCAGGATGTCTTGAGCTCAGGCACGGACTGTTATAATCTATCAATTATATCCCAACAAAACACAAGTGCTCCACATGCCGCTCACTCGTCTCACCTCTCAATTGCTTGCTGTCATGCAGGGGCAAGCGTCTTGTTTGAGTGCAATATCCAGCAACATTTCCTATCCTGCTACTAAGAAGCAAGCACTCTCCCTTCACTGAAGGTCATCCATTGTGACTGGTTTCCCATCCTTGAAGGATGAGAAACAGCTAGAAAAAAATTATTCAAAGTCAGGGTGGGAGAAGGAGGAATTTCAGTCCTCTGAACCACACGCCTGACCTGTAGAGTCTATGAGAGGTTTTTGTATATATGGAAGTATAAGGAGCAGGTAGCTATGGGAAGCGAGTTTGAGATGCACTCTGGCAGTCCTGCAACAGTGCAGAGAGGGAGGACCTGCTGGGGCAATTGTGGCAAATCCACCATCACCGTGGGACCCAAAGGTTTTGACTACCAAGTCAGATAACCAAGTGCCAAAAGACCTAGAAGGCATTTCAAGGAGATGTGTTGATTAGCCTCCTTCCCATGTTTTCTCAGCTGTGCCCTTCTCCCCTCCCAGCAGCATTTGAACCCCTCTCAAGCAATGCTTGCAGCCAAGCTGAAGAGTTGTTCCAGTGTTGGGCAAAGGAGGTGCTTTGGAAGAGCCTCTGGAAGAGGATGCTTCTGGCATGGTGAAAAAGTGGGGGCAGATTGTGAGGGAAATCAGCTTCTTCAAACTAAGGATGCTGTCAATAAAGGTCTGTCAGGTATCTCCCACAGCTGAGGCAACAGGTCTGGCTTCCACCTCGATTAATATGAGCATCACAGGAGATGCTTTGGTACGTGGAGTCAGCATCTTTTTGGGAAAGGAGAGCATGGACATGGAGCTAATGAGCCTGATGAGATGGGGGTCTTTTTTGTGCCTAAGCATCGTGCAATCCTTTTGTGACGGATGGGAGCTCAGAGACATCTGAGGTGACCATCTGCAGAGCAGTTCTGCCTGGGTATGTCTCCTAAACTGCATCATCTGTCTTCGTCTGTGTGACGATGGAAACCCAATGCACCTCAAAATGCCACCAATCCATTCAAACAATTGCCACAGCAGATCCTGGCTCTCAGCACTGTTGCAGGACTGTCAGAGTGCATCTCAAACTCACTTCCCATGGCTACCTACTCCTTACCCTTACATTACATGTGTACAAAACCCTCTCACAGTCTGTACAGGTCAGGCGTGTGGTTCGGAGGACTGAAGTCCCTCATTCTCCCACTCAGACTTTGAGTCATTTTTCCAGCTATTTCTCATCCTCCAAGGATGAGCAACCCACTAGCACAGAACATGTTCAAACACGCTTAGCTGTTTGTCCCAGCCCTTGGCAGAGCTTGGGATGCTCGCTAGAAGGCATTCAGGAATTGTACTGCCCAAAACGTGTTTGAGTTGTGTGAGTTGTGCCTGGGTCAGTGGGGGCTGGGTGTGGAACAGCAGCTCTGTGAGTCACCAGGGATCTGTGAGATCAGGAGGAGAGGTCCACACAGCCTTATTTAACCACAGATTTTTGCAATGTTCAGTACACAGATCTGCGATGCCTGTTCTGGTGATCTATATGAGAAAGCTTGGGAGTTGGCAATCCTAATTTGGACAGCTGATCTAGGACACAAGCATTAGCTCGGGGACTCATAAAATGAGAAACTATGCTGTTAAGCAAGAAAATATGCAATGTATCTGTAAATACAGCTCACCCTAGAGACTAGCTCTTGTCATTACTTAGCAATGTTGTGAAATCATAGGTTCCCCTCCCAGATGCAGGTTAGGTGGTAGAAACCAAGGACTTTTAATTTTCCCCAAACACAGATGAAATACTTGTCTTCAGCCAAAGCTATCACTCTTTAGGAGATGTTAAGCACCCTCAGCTCCACTGCAGAGACTGGCAAATGCAGTTGCTGAGCAGCTGCAAATCAGGCTGTTGCATTAGATTCTAAGTATGGAGAAAATGTTTAACCTTAGACATCCATATTTGAACATATTGGCCTTTAATTGCTGCAGTCAAGTTGCCCCAGTGGGTCAGGATTTATACCAGACCTTTTATATGCAAGAAGAGGATAAAAAGCTGTAAACAAAGCCAATCCAAAGGGAAAGGTCACTGCTTTCAACCTGTGTGAGAGAAAGCTTTTGTATTGGAAATGTTGATGACAAGAGGAAAAGTGGATACAAAGCTGTGACTGCAAACTGGAGAGGTGTCCTAAGAGAATGGAAATTGGAGGAGCAAAGCAGGGCAGCTCAGATGTTGTACTCACTATTCTAGGCCAGTGCAGGGCTGCACTACCTCAGATGGCACCTTTCTAGCAGACAACAAACTGGAAGAGATGAGCAAAGCAAGCCATGTGCAATAGGAAAGGGTGAAAACACCATTGGAGGGCTTGGAAAGGGGCATGGGCTGAACAGCACAGATTTAGAGGGGCCTGCCCAGTGCTGGAAGGCTGAGGAAGCAGATAGATTCACAGTGGAGGTGTGGCATCTCCTTCTCAAATCCCATCTGGACAACCAACACTCGCAAGTTCTTTGACTTTAAAACTAGAGCAGTCCCATCTTTAGGAACAGAGCCTGTTCCCTGGATCTGAGCCTTTGGATCTGGTTAAATGCTGATGTCCATGAGTTCCCATTGCAAGAGAGGCAGCCATTTAGCAACAGCTTTGTAAGAACCCAAAATTCTGAATAAAATCTCTCCACTGACCCCAGACATCCAGTATCTTTCACAAGCTTGCATCTGTCTTCCTTTAGCCAGGTATAATGTCATCTGCTTTAGAAAAAACACTTGGCTTGGCAGTTTCAGCTCCTGTCGGTACCTGTCCTGTTTCTGAGTCCCAGTCTGGTGGGAGATGCTTGACAGGCAGGTGACACAGCAGGTCTGAATAGAGCCCCACTTTGGATCTCTGTCTCCATGCAAAACTGTACACGATGTACACAAGATCTGGGCAGAAGCTCTGGGTCAGGGGTGTTAGAGGCCTCTCCCACCACCCCACTCCCTAGGAAATGCAACCCTGGCAGTGGCCTGCCTCTGAGTTAGTGTGGAGCCTGGAAATGATAAATTAACATAAACTGTGAATTTACATACTTTTCAGCCGTTAATGGCCTTGTCTGAGCCTAAATAAAAGGCCTGATCCCTGGAAAATTTGGGCCCGTTTGTCAGCAAAGCATTCCAGAGAAAACATCACGTGTTCATTCCATGAAATGAAACAGGATCTTTGTTCTGCATGCTTTCCCCCCACTCTTTTTCTGAATGAGGCAGTTTTGTCCAGGGATTACAAGCCAATGTTCCAATCCCTCACAGACGTTTCCCATTATCAGAGCTGCCTCTTGTCCTCCAGATCATTTTCCACAGGACTCCTGTAACTTAGGCTGAGAAATGAAGCCAAGAGCTCAGAAGAAAGGACCCTATTTCAGGCTGCTGACAAGACTGAAAAATGCTGCGGGGTGTTACTGGGACCACCCAGCCTGAAGCATCCTCAGCAGGGGAGCAGCTGAAAAAGATGCCAGTGGTGGGAGGAGGATCATTCTACTGTACAGACATTTAAACAGCTTGGTAAATTAACTTTGATGAGATATAATCACGCTGTGTGGAATTTGCTATAGAGGCTGGTGGTAGACAAGTGTGACTGATGATTAACTCTGCAGCGTACAGCACAAAAGGGCCTTTGTGTTGCATCCTTGAGACCTACTCATATTTTGCAAGATCCCCCTGTTTGCAGATCAGATTGCCCCTACTGTAGAAAACTACTAAACAGGGTTGGAGAAAGGGAAGGAAAACTCAAGTGAGGCTTTCTGTTTGGATTCCTCTCTTCCCATCTCAAAGCATCATCCTCTGCTGGGGAAACCACATGTATGGAGCTTGGAGCTCAACCACCTACTTACTGCACACAGCCAAGCAATTCCCCTCCTGCAAACAGAAACCAGCTACCGGAATGGCATCAAGCTCTACTCTGTATAGTCTCCATCCTGTCAAGCTCATCTGCAGTCATGATGGGCTCTCATTACCAAGCTGTGAGGTCTCATCTGAAGAACTCATAAAGCCCCTTTTGACATCCTCACATACCTGCCATTCTGATGCTTGGAGTCTTCTGCTGAAGTTTCTCCAAACACCACAATTTCATCTGCCTTCAAAAGGAAAGTCTGCAATGCTTTATTTTATGTTTGTAAGGAAGTTAAGGAGACACAAGATGTAAACCATCCAGAAATTAAATTAGGTGCCCTACAGCACAAACTGAGGGCCTCTTCCAGCCAGCTCAGCTCTAGCAAATGCAGCAAAGCTACAGTAGAGATGTAAAACAGATACAACCACATCTTACACTGCTGCAGGAAGATTTGCCAGCAGTCCTCTGTCAGCACCCTGCCCAGGAAGGAGTGGGGCTCTGTTGCCCCATAAACAAGGGCTGCCCTAAGACAAAGGAGGTCTGGCCACAGGCATGCTATTCTATATGCCACATTTGCATTTCATCAAGCTATTCTGGGAAGCGAAAGGCCTATTCTCAGGGATCAGAGCTCATGACCCATACCCTCTGGACCAGACTTCAATTGGTTCAAAGAGTGGAATTTATTCTCACTTGCAAGCCCCTGATTTCATAGAATCACAGAATGGTAGGGTCAGAAGCAACCTCTAGAGATCATCTATCTAGTCCACTGCCCTGCAGAAGCAGGTTCACCTAGATCAGGTGGCATAGGAACGTGTCCGGGTGGGTCTTGAAGACCTCCAAGGAAGGAGACTCCACACCCTCCCTGGGCAGCCTGTGCCAGGGCTCCCTCACCTCAACAGTCACATAGGTTTTTTTCTTATGTTTAAATGGAACTTTTTGTGTTCCAGCTTCNAATAGCTCATGTTCAGTTTATTATCAATCAGGACTCCCAGATCTCTCACTGCAGAGCTGCTCTGCAGCAGGTCAATCCTCAGCCTGTCCTGGTGCATGGGGTTATTCCTCTCCACGTGCAGGACTCTTCATTTGCCGTTGTTGAACCTCATGAGGTTCCTCTCTGCCAAACTCAGCAAGTGTGGGAAAGTTCTTCATCTCTCCCTTTTGTCCACCCTAAGCCTGGCAGCATGTCTCACCAACTCTGGGTAAATGCTCCAAGTACCTGGTTAGATGCTGGGAGATGGAGAGCAACTGCTTCCTTGGCAGCTGTTTTCAGAGCTGAACCGTCAAAGTGAAGGGGATGTGATCTGAGCACCTCTGACAGGCTGGGCTTCCGTGCGGGTTTGGATGATCCTGCAGAACCACAGAAATGCTGGCCTGGAAGGGTCCTCAATGGTTGATGCCTGGAAGACTCCTCAGTTCAGCCTCCTACCTGAAGCAGGGCTATTGCCAACATACATTTGGGTTGACGATGCCTCTATCTAGCCAAATCTTGAAAACCTCTGCAGATGGGGACTCCACTGCCTCCCTGGGCACCTGTTCCAATGCTGCACCGCTGTTTCAGTGAAGCCTTTAGTGTCTTCCCATCCCTCCTAAACTTGCCCTCACTCCCTCCTATGTCCCCAGGCACAGGGGTTCCTCAGCATCTGTCGGGGTTTCCATGAGTAGAAGATCAGTGGTCTGAAATGGAGTTGTCAACTAATCTGAGAAAATTCCTGAACCCAGATGGATGTTGGCCACAAATTACCCAAGTCACTACTCATCATCAGCAATTAGCTTGAATTTAGGCTCTGGCTACAAATGAGGAGTTATGATCATTATATAACTTTTTATTCAGGCATCAATAGTGTAAACTCGCTACAAATCTAAAAATAACCTAAAACGTTGACCGGAGATGCATAACTGACTACATTAATTATTTCCTACAGGTTCCTACGCTTGCATTTCTTTCATTGATCATGAATAAATACACATTTGACTGCACAGAGCCACCTCCTGCTCCTCTTTCTCTGGGCTGATTGGGCAGAAGGTTGGTTAAAGGCCTTTTTTTCTTTTTCTTTTTTTTGTTGTTTGAGTGCCGGATACAGCAACAGTAGGAAAATCTGGCAAATGAATTTACTTAAGACTAATGGTATACTGCTTTAGCTAGCTGAATCACTCTCCTCTTTAGGGGTCATATCTTATTCTTTTCTTGCAAACCTAATGCTGCAATGGTAAGGTAAACAAAATTTCAAACGATTCAGTTGCATTGTTTGGTCGGAGCAAAGATCAGATGTTGTCCCCAAAGCAATGGTGATTTTTTTCTTTTTCCTGTCTGCCATGAAATGCTGCCCAAGTGAAATCTGTTCTGAACAGATGAGACTCTCTGGTAAGAAGGCGACAGATCATTTGTCAGTTCACACGCGTTTAAGGAGAGATATGGGATGCCCAAGGAGAGATATCAGCTTTTGCAACTGAGAAACAAGAACAAACAGTAGGGGAAAAGAGAGGGAAAACAAAAGGAAATATTGATGTTTGAGGAAAAAAAAGAAAGACAAAAATGTGATAGGACTGAGGCAGATAAGCTGGGAGAGTTCAGACCTGGAGGGATGCATCAGAGGGTTCAAAGGCAGGATAGGTGGTAGAAGCCACGGAGAAGAGAGAATTAAATGAAGTCGTATCTGCCCTTCAGTGGCAAGGTGATACCTATAAAGTAGGACTGGAAATTAACAGAACTAGATCACACATGACCCACTTGCATGGGCTCTGTTTCTCTTTTAAAAACACGTGTTTCTTTACATTTCTATGTCTTAATCACTGGCCTGTGTGCAAAAGTTCAGAGCTGGAGTCTTCCTGTCCTTTCAGATTGCACAATGTATATGCATGAGAGCCACAGCAGTATCCACTGAGCTCTGTAAGACATAGCCTGGAGGTACAGCCCTTGCAGAGCACCTTCCACGGCAACTCTGAGCTAGGAACTACCTCATTTCAGGAGGTCATCTCTGATAACACGTTGCTGAGTGGGTCACAGAAGATTCTGCTTATGGGCAGAGGCTCAGCTTCTGTGAATCACAGAAATGCCTGACTACATGGATATCAGGACAGCAGAGGGCACACTGCAATCACTGCAGGTATGGGTTGGCTCCAGAGCAGCCCACAGTTTAGACCACACGGTAAGCACAGATAGATGTCTCTCTATATACTTGTTCAGGGAAGACAGTGAATCATCCCACAGGAGACAGGCATCAGCCTGGAAAAAAAGGAGAGGGAAGAGAAAGGGGAGTGGAGAGCACAAGTATCCTAGATGAGGTGACAGCGCACAGGCTGGCAGATACCACATAGAGAGCTCCTGAAGAGCAACTGGTGTGAGGGGTTGCTTGGGGTTTCTCTGCAATGCAAGGGACAATTTGGAATAGCCTTCCATATCCTGACAGTTCAAAGCATTTCAACCTGATAAGACTCTCATCTGCCCCATCTTCCAAAATAATAAACTGAAAAAACCCTCAAACCATCACCAATAAGAACCTCCCACATTGTGGTAAGGGATGGATACCTGCCATGAACAACAATGGGGCTGCAGCCTTTACCAACAGGGAGTGATAGGCTCTGTAAATGGAGCAGCAGGAGGAGAGGAGAGGAGAGGAGAGGAGAGGAGAGGAGAGGAGAGGAGAGGAGAGGAGAGGAGAGGATGCCTGATGGAGGCCAGTGGGCAGCAGATGGGTGGCTGCTGCCTGGCCACCCCTGGTGACAGTGTGACCCAGCCCTACCTTCCCAGTCTGATTCCTTCATTCTTACCTTACCATGGTCTTTCCTATACCAGGGCTGGCCTCTCATCCTGATTCCCTTTTCTCTCAGGTCATTATCTCCACACCTCAGAATCAGTTCCTTCTTCCTTTCTGTACTCAGTCCCTAAATCACTTGACTACCTTAATCCTTGAGTCTCAGACACCTTCCCCTTCTCCTCAGTATTCCCCTAACATCCGTCTCCTGCTCCCAGGCTCTCTCCTTGTCCAGTCATCCACTTTTCCCAGTCTCTTTCCTCAGGCTGTCTACAGCCCTTCAGCTGCTTCTGGCTGTGTCTTCCTACTCCCAGTCTGATCCCTCCTAATAGTTCAGGTCCTACTGTTCCTGTCCTACAAATCCCTGGTT
The DNA here is from genome assembly GCA_013401255.1 of Urocolius indicus. Lineage (NCBI taxonomy): Eukaryota > Metazoa > Chordata > Aves > Coliiformes > Coliidae > Urocolius > Urocolius indicus. The sequence continues at coordinate 437,332 of WBNH01007296.1, forward strand.
GTTCTTTGCCACCCACAGTCACTGCCTTCTCCCTGTTTCAGCCCCAGGAGGCTTGTCCCAGAACAATCTCTTTTCTTGCCATCTGGTCCTCGCCAGTCTGTTCTGCATGGCAGGTAAATGCCTTTCCTTCTCCAAGTTGCTCAGGCAGCTGGCAAAGGCATCAGAAGAGGACAAAAAAAACAGGCTCCCTGCCCTCCAGCTGGGAATCAAATGGACAACCTTATCCACCCTGTGAAGAAACTCATGCTGCTGTCCTCACCCAAACCTATGAAGATCAGAGACTGGTATCCATGCACTCAGTGTGCAGGAAACGTCCAGGCCATAGAGTGGCTTTCCACTGATGTGATTACAGAGACATATGGACATCGTGTTCTTCCTCAGACACAGCTCCCTTTTACCTTCTCACGGTTGATTACCTTTCAAACAAAAGTGCTGTTGTGGAAATGCCTGATTTTAGTGTTTGTGTATGGAAACATAATAAAGCAAGGCTCTCCTGAGACAAACAGCTTTGTATCCTTGGGAAAATCAATAGATCATCTGCAGAGAAATGTACATCCCCAGGTCATTTCCTGATGGGAGATGGGAAAGGCTGTGAAACCTGATGGCTGCAGTCTTGCATTCCTAATGACGGTACTTAACATCAACTGACCTTCCTGAGAGACTGGTAAGGTTGCACCAAAGCTTCCCATCATTTCACAGCCTTGCAGAGTGCAGAAAACACAAGCTAAAGCCATTTGTTTCACTTTCCACACTGCTGGCAAGGCTGATCTCAGTAAAAGAAAGACAGAGGCAAGTGGGCTGAGAAGACTAAATACAGCAGGAGGAAGAAAAATGTTGTGGCTAAAGAGTTCAGCCAAGGCTGGGACAAGGGAAAGAAAGGAAGAAAGAAAGAGGAGGGGACAGACATTCTTTTTGGGAACATACTAGACTCCATCTGAAAAAAATAAATGCTACTTCTCTGCTGCAACAGCCTTTTGGAGCATTTTCTGCAAAAGAAAAAACATCTGAAGAAGCACATTCTTTTCTTTCCTTAGAAATCTGACTGTTGGCAGAGCCAACAAGACAGCCCCTCTCTTACAGCATAGTACAAAACTCTGTCAGCTCCCGGCTGCCAAACGTTCACCGTTTGTTTGTACTGAAATTTTCCATTCTTGCTCTCTGTCTCAGACATGTATTTCCTTTTAAGTTCTTACAGAAATAGCATCCTTGTGTTTCAAAAAGGGCTTTGGGAAAAAGAATAGTTTTAACAGTGTAGACTTGGGGTTTTTTTTTCAAGCATTCCAGAAAGGAGTAGAAATTCAGGGAGCCAAAGCAAGGGTTTTACATATGAGAGGAAAGCCACCCCCTTAACTTTTTTCTTTCAGAACCTTGACTGACTGTATCAGACCCCTCAGGAAACTGCTTGAATTTATCAGCACCAATACCAAACTTGCTAGGCTACAGCTAACTGGTTGTTGTGGCCAACTGGTAGAAATAACCAGGGGACTTTGGCTGAAAACCGGATCCTGATTGCTTTGGTTTTATAGAGTTCACACTCCTTAATCTTGGCAGCTTGGAACATTCCTTAGGAGAAAATGAAAAAGCCCTTCCCCATCCCCCTCCTTTTATGACTTTTCTTTTTCTTGCAGTGCTTGCAGTGTTGCAGCATGACTGTAAGATTTGGCAAGGGTACATAAGTCACATTTTTTAAGAAAATGTGGCCTCATGAAAATCTGTTGAGATTTTGGGTTGAGGTACAAAATGTCACAAATTTCCATTTCCCATCTGTGACTGGCATAGCACAGCTTGCGGTTCTGGCCATTTGCCATAGCTCCCTGACAGTTTTACTGCCATGTGCAAGTTCTGGCCCTGCGTCCTACTCTACCACTTTCCAGAGAGCTTTGGTCCAGCTGATCTATCGCCAGCAGAGAAGATGTGGCCAAATGTGATATAGGAAAACTCTTTAATGGCTGGTGTCTAGGTGGATGCACATTCCTCCCTCACCAAAATGAAGTGTTAGATTACTAGAACAGTGGCCCTTAGTATCCTTGAAGCCAACATGGGGTGCTATGGACTGGATGAGTAGACTACCGAGTCAGTGAAAAACAGGCTGGACAGGTGAGCTTGAAGTGTAGAGTTTCAAAGTTTCAAAGTCTAATAGGAAGCCAGCTATGAGTAATATTCCTCAGAGGTCAATACTTGGACCAATATTGTTTAACATCTTCATCTATGGGAAGACAAGGAGGCACAGAACATCCTGAAGAGTTCATAGATGGCATCGAACTAAGAGAAGTGACGGGTCAGCTGGAGGGCAGCACTGCCACTCTGAAGGACTTAAAGAAGCTGGGGAAGTGGTCTGGGAGAAACCTCATGAAGTTCAACAAAAACAAACACAAAGTTTTGCACTGCTTGCAAAACCCTGTTCCCAGTGAAGGCTGGCTGCTGAATGTCTAGAAAACATCTTTGCATAAAAAGGCCTTAGGCTCCCAGAAGACTCACAGGTGAACAAGACTCAGAAGTGCACCTCAGCAGCCACGCACAACAAATACATACTGGAAGCAAGAGAGCATTTATTCAAAGCCCACGAGGCTACATCTGTAGCATTGTTTCCAGTTCTGGTCTTCTCAGGGCATGGGCGATATTGATATACTGAATGGGGT
>WBNH01007297.1:0-17438 GCA_013401255.1 Urocolius indicus
CTTCATTCTCCTTGTATTTGTCACGGCCCGGTGCCATCCGGAGTCTTGGGTCCCACCAAGCAGACCTTTGGCATGTTTCTGTCAGAGTAAAATGGGTGAGGAGTGTTTCTGGAAGGTGACAAGAGGAGGCTTGAGACAGTTTTCCTCGTGACTGGCCTCTCACCTTGACACATACAAAAGTCCCTCTACTGCCACTGTGTTACCAGGTATAGCACAGGGACACAGAGATGACCATCACCTCTATCTCCAGAACTCCCAGGTGTGCCCTGCGTTCCATCCAGGGATGGAGTGCTTAAGTCCTCGTTCTATAGAACCGCCTTGTGCTCACGTGAGAAGGCAGCTGTGACATCCTCCCACCAAGGAGCTCACTCAAACTCCAGAGAAGCTTCCCAGTGAAATATGGGACTGTCAGGAACCACAAAGTGCCAAAGCTTCAAGATGAAGCACTCCAACTACTCCTCCTCGTCCCAGATTCTCAGCTGTAGCTCTTCAGCTGGAACCAGAAGATACTGGCCAGGAAGGATTCCTGCCTTAAAACCTCTCCTCAGGAGCACAGACCCCCAGCAGCCCTGGTAAGGTGCTGAGACAACAGGTGCCCCAGCACTGCCAGGACAGGGAGGAAAGCTGAGGCATCCCCAGTTCCTGGCCTGACACTCAGCTGGGGCTGAAGCACAGAATCATGGAATGGCTTGAGTTGGAAGGGACCTTAAAAATCATCGGGTTCCAACCCCCTGCCATGGGCAGGGACATCTTCCACCAGACCAGGTTGTTCAGAGCCACATCCACTCTGGCCTGGAACACTGCCAGGGATGATGGGGCAGCAACAGCCTCCCTGGGCAACTTGTGCCAGTTCCTCACCACCCTCACGGGGAAGAACTTCTTCCCAGCAACTCACGGAGAGCCTGCTGCCAGCTCAGGACCTCAGGGCCAGGGTGACACGGGGCTGTGCTTACCCTTGCAGGTGACATTCGTGTTCCACTGGGTCCGGGTCCCGCTGGAAATGCATCTGATCTGGGGGGCCGATGGCACATAGTCCCCAGCACAGCTCAGATTCACCAAATCATTCAAGGCGTAGCTGGTCCGGTTTGGGGTAAACTGCAGCCTCGGGTCCCAGTCAGAGCGAGCTTTACATCCTCCTGTGTGCAAAGACCATGAGAGAGAGGATCCTGAGGATCACCAGGCCCTGGCTGCATCCCCAGAGCTGAGGAGACGTCATTCAGAGTGGTGCTGGTCCCTCTCCCTTCAAAGGACTCGCAGAGATGGCAGCTTACAGGATGGGGCCCTGGACCACAGGAGCATGAACCCTTGGCACAGGGCAGGAGAGTCACTCGCAGGGCCCTGGATATCCCGGAGCTGTGGAGTGACTTGGGCAGCAGATCCAGCGGCCCTGTGGATGCTGCTTTCTCCTGCACCCTCTCCCTCAAAGACAGGGGCTGTGGGAGCCCTCCAGACCCAGTGAGTCCCTGCTGCGATTGCACACTCTGTCAGCTTGGCCCCATGAGGCAGCTGCCAGTGCCAGCAGCCTGCCCTTAGACATCTACATTCAAAGCACTGGTCACGCAGCTCACCTCAACTCCATGCACCCAGCCTTTTTCTGCATGTTTCACCCAAAATGAGCCTGCCTTGTCTCTCCTGGTAGACCTGTCACCCAGGCTAGCTCACCCAGTACAAACCAAGACTGTGGAGAAGCACTGAGGCACGAAGAGGCCTCCTCCAAATCAGGAAGATAACACCTCTGTTCAGCTACACATATCTCTACACATGCCCACTTCCTGCCATCCAGCACTCATGGGGCTGCTCTCGCTTACCCTGGAACAAGAGCATCACCACACTTCCCTTATCTAGTACCAGATTTTCATGCCATCATCTCAACCCTGCACCCAGCCCTCCACTGCTGGGACAGCAGCTACCACCCCCCTTCCTTGGAGACCACGTGTGTTGCCCAGATAGGAAACTTCTTCCCTCGCAGCTGGAACCCTCCCAGCACCCTCAGATCACACACACTTGACTGCAACATCCCAAAGCCTTGGCAGACCTGAAACCTCTGACTCTGTCCATGCCTAGATAGGCATCCTCAGCATGTACCTTCCCCCTTTTCATCACCAAACCCCCCTGAAGCAGCACAGATGCCCTCACGCTCCCGCCCCGGGGTGACATCCAGGATCCTTCCCACCCCAGCAGAGACTGGGGTACCTGCCCAGCACCAAGTGTTTGTCCAGGGACACCAGCCAGTGGGGAGGAAATCCCTTCCTTGCAGGAAAACAAATCATGCTTCAAAGAGCAAATTTACACCTGTGGGGAGGAATAGTTTTTTTCCTATTGATACTTGTCAGGAAACAGGTCCCAAAGGCTGGCTGTCCCAGAGATGCTCTACAGCCTGAACAGGCTAGGCAGAAACACCCTTAGACAGAGGGAGGATGGAGGATGCAGTAAGAGCACAGCCTGGCTCAGTCAGGAGGCTGAGGATGACTTGAAGTGCAAGAGGACACAGGGATAAGCAGGTTACGCTCCTAACAGTGCAGAAATCAACAAGAAGAGCTGGTGAGGAAACAGCTGGCAAGGCCAAAGCACAGGAGGGGACATAAGTGAGAGCAAGTGAGAGCAATGAGAGCACAAGGCTGTCTCATGGGGAGAAGAAGGTGAGCAAAAACTGGGCCATAAGCACTGTCAGCAAGTAACTTGAGCCTTTGTTGCCTAGGCCTGATATAGAAAATGGGTTGTTCAGGTGTCGATGGCTATCCTTGAACAGCAAGGCACAAACAGAAAGTGAATAAAGCTCATGCCTGTAGCAGACACGACTCTTCAATGATACACAAAGAGCACCAACTGCAGCAAAAGCCTTTAGAGGGGCTTTTAGTGGCATCAGGGCTTTCCTCTCAGTGCAGGTGGAGGCAAGCTCTGCCCCTGTCTGCAGCTCTACCAGGCCATCCATAATCCAGACTCTTAACAGTGTCCTTCAGTGCTGCAGCACAATAGAGAATAACAGCTAGAACATCGGTTTGGTTCCCCACACCTCGTTTCAGGCACAGATACAAGAAATCTCCTCCAGCCACCCAGAGCCAACGCCTCTACTCAGCCCATCACAGCCTCCTCCAGCTGGGAGTCCCCAGGCCAAGGAAGGGTGACTATCAACAGGGCTTCTCAGGGACAGGCTGTGGGGAATGGGAGAAAGGTACAGGAGCTGAATGGAAGGCAACAGGCTCCATCCTGCCCTGGACGGCTGAGTGCTGCCCATTGCTGTAAGGGCAGCATCCGTCCAGCCACCGATGATGGGTAACATGACTCATGACCCAACCAATGACTTGGAAAGCCACTTCTGCTCCCATTTCCCTGCAAAGAGAATGACTTACACTGCAGCCCCTCAAGCCCCTGCTGCAAAGAGCACTGCTCCTGCTGTGCCCCATGGGGACAACAGGTACCGGTAACCTCAGAGCACAGCACACAGCCTCCATAGGAAAGCCCATGCTTTCCACAGAAAAGGCAAGCAAAGACACAGAAGGTACTTCCAGCCCTCTCAGCACAGACAAAGAGCAGAACAATGCCTTAAAATTACACTTCCACCAAACTAGAGCTCTCTCGAACCCAAGAGCTACAGGAGGGAGCAGAAATCCCAGCTAATGCAGGAGTTCATCTCAGGGCTCCCCCACCTTTGCCAAACACCACCACTGCTGTCACCTGTGACAGGGATTCTGCATGATTTGCCCCAGAGGAAGGTCACTGCTGTCCTGATTGGCCAGGATTCATCTGTCCACCATGCAACAAAGAACTGGCCACCTCCTGCTCCCAAGAACACTCTCACTCCCCAGAGGGACTTTGCAGCTCCCGCTGTCCCAGAGGCTTTCCCAGCACACTGAGGCTTGCTACCCTCCATCCCCAAACAGAGATTCACCCCACCACAACTCAACAGATGCCCAAGCATCTCAGGACTGATGCAGTCACCAGCGTCAACTCTCCCCAACATAGACAAATGGGGTAAAACCATGCAGCAAATGTGCAGGGAGGAGCAGCAAAACCTTTTCTGTAAGAGAGAGGCGCAACCCATTCTTACCTGCTTCCTTGGCTTCCCCCTGGTTCTTGGGACTAGGGCCCTTCTGTCCCCAGGCAAGCAGCCCAAGGACAAGGACCATGAGAAAGGTCAGAGCCAGCCCTCGTGGGGCCATGTGGGCACAAAGTCCCCGGGAAGCACTCTGAGCTGCTTGGGAAAGGTGTCTGAGTAACCCAGCACAGGAGAGGTGCAGATACAGAAATGAAACAGGCACGTAGGGAAATTACATGTGGTGTAAGAAGCTTCCTCTTTGGAAAGGAAACGTCTTGCTGGCCACAGGGCTGCTCCTTGCTCATCTGCCTACAGGCAGCAGGTCCAGGCTTGATGAGGTTTCTTGGGTGTCTCAGTCAAGCCTTTTTGCTAGCTACCTCAGGCTTCCACAGCCCTGGTCTCACAAACACCCCCAGAACCTTCTCAGGTGTGCCTCACTCCTCTCTCCCTCCAGATCCAGCAGTGGATGTTGAGGAAAACACCCCTGCTTCACTTGCCAAAGCCTACCCCAGGGTGCTCTAATCACAGAATCACATAGAATCACAGAAACTTAAGGGTTGGAATGGACTTCAAAAGATCATCCAGTCCAATCCCTCTGCCAGAGCAGGACCACCTAGAGTAGGTCATACAAGAATTCATCTAAGTGGGTTTTGAATGTCTCCAAAGAAAGAGATTCTACAACCCAGCTGGGCACACATTACTTTTTGCTTTGAAATTTCTCTGCTTATTACCTTGAACTGACCCAGTCGCAACAATCTCCCTGCTGGATCCCACTGATAAAACCTCCAGATCTGACAAGCTCCTGAAATGGTCCCATGTGGCACACTTCCCTTCATCTCCAGACCTCTCCTGATATCCTGCTCTGAGCTTCACTTTCTCAGTGCCTTCTAGAATGTGAAATGTCTCAACATGGACAGTGCTCACAGCTAAGAGGATCCTCCTGGAGCTGGATGGAGAAGATTTATTCCTGTCCCTGGCTAGGTCACACCTTTGTATGTAGGGAGATATTATTTGAGTACTGCTTGTTTTGGCTTGCTCACACTCCTCCAGACTCCAGAAGACACCACCACCAAGCTCTTCTCTGAGCCCCTTTCCAGACTACACACATGCATGGCCTCAAGCTTCCATGAGCTTTTCCTGACTCCGTGTGCTGTTGCAGCTCTCCCGGGCAGCTCCTCTTTCAACTGTGTGGTTTCTACAGTCTGTCTCTGTTTGCCTGGACTGAAAAGCATGATTGCTCTGTGGTCCAAAACAATGTTCTGGGAATGGGTGATGTCACACAGAGTGTTCTTCACCTCCTGGCTGGGAACAGTTGGGCCAGAGCTCCATGACAGATCTTTTTCCAGGAACCATCGGCCTCAGCACTAGGGGACAGTGCTCGGTGTTTCTCTCTGCAGCAGCACTGATGGGTTTCTGGAACTTAGGTCTCTCTAAAGACCTGTTCAGGAACATCAGTGCATCAGGTCCCTCTGTCTCAAATACAACTGTTGTGGGATTAATGCAATAAAGTCTTCTAGCAAGCTTGCAGCAACAGGAGCAGCAGTACTAAGTCATGTCTTCCCTATTTTCTTGGCAGTTCCCCAGGCTTTTTTTGTCCATGTGCAGACAGCAAAGGTGCAAGCACCCTGGACAACAGCTACAGCCAGCACTCACTGGGTGATGTCTTTATAGAATCCCAGTGTTAGATGTACACATTCTCACTGCCTCTCTTTGCCATACAAAAGAAGCAAAACCAGTGAAAGAAGCAGCCATGTTTCAAAAATGCACATTTGGTGCAAGAGGATTCCTGTTGCAGCTGATGTGAGTAGGTCCTTCTCTTTCCCTCTATCCTGACATGCCCTAGCAACCTGTGTTTGGCCTCTTCTTCCTTGTGAATTTATTGGGTTTTGACATTTGTTGTCTTGTTGTGTAGCACGCACTAGAAAAATGCTGATGAGATACTGAAAGTCAGCACATTCAGCCACGTGCCCAGCTCTTAACACAGTCCAACAGCGGAGCTGCTAGGATGCCTGGCTTCACTGGGAACCACACAGCAAGCAGAGTTCAAATGAGAGAAGGTTTCCAGGGACTGTCAAGTCGCACTGCAGCTCATGATTCCAAACTCAGCACGGCATGATGGACGGGAGGTGATGAGCTCCAGCCCCATGAGACCCCCTCACTGAGCATCCAAGAGCACATCACGTGTGAGCTGCACACACTCTGTGTGCACTGCTCCAGCCCTTGCAGCATGACTCACACAGACACCTCAACAAATCTTAAATGCTTTCTAATACAGATTTCCTGCTGTGTCAGACAGTGGATGTGCACATTTTTAGGCATGATGAAGCCAGCCAGACACACACTTTCCCCTCAATGGGGCTAGGCTCCCAAGGCGGCCAGTTTGATCACTGTAAACATGATTGATGGGCTGAAGGGCCAGTTCAACCATCAATAAATTAACAGGACTCGGACCTTTAGACTGAAGTGAGAAAAAACCTGAACCACCTAGAGAAGAACAGTGAAGGCTCAAAACTCTCCACAAAACCACAAAGAAGGGAGAAGTAGCTGTGGCTTTTGAGGATCAGGTTTTGTGGAAAACATGTTCACCACTTTCCCGTACAGTAACGTCTGTTCCTGTGACAGACCTCACAAATAACATAACTGTACTTGGGGTTTATCCCTCTCCATACCCCACAACTGTCTTTGAGGGAGGCCGATGTGGGGCATACCTATATATCACCAGACAAGGCCACGATGGAGTTCAGGTTGAGGCCAGGTTGGAGTGTCATCCTGCAGGTGGAATGGATGAAGATCAAGCCTGAGGAGGGTAATCCAGTCAGAGCCAGCCCCAGAATGGCCAGGCAGGGCTCTGCTCACTGCGCAGAAACAGTGTATGAGCCAGCATGATCTGGGGACTGGCTGCACAAACGTTGCTGCTTCCTCTTCAGTGTGAAACATCTGCCTCAGTCAGGGCTGCAGCTTGTGCTGCTAGAGTCCACAAGCTCTCCTGGGAGGGAGATCTGCAAAATGCCCACAGGATCCTTGCTAAACCCGAGCCCCAGTCCTTGCTGTGGTGTCATCCTCACCCCTACAGCAACCTTTCCAACACCACCAAGCCCTGAGCTTTCCTCCACACAAGGACCTTGCAGTGTCATGAGGGGGACAAGGGCCAGTGCACCATGTCACCCTGATCTTAGGAATCCTCTAGCCCCTTCCTCAAGGCGCGGATAAGACCCAGGCATTCTGGTCCCTTACAGCACATCTCCCTCAGAGCTGAGGGGAGAAACCCAGACCTACAGGCAGAAGGAGAGTAAGAGAAACCCTCATCAGGCTGGGGTGCAGAGGGACAGGGTGACAGCCTGGTCATGATGGGTTATCACAGTCTGCCTTGGGTTCAGCAAAACATCTGGGAGGCCTGTAAGGAGCTGTGCTGGCCTTAGGAGAGGAGTGCCCTTGGGTTATCTCTGCTGTGACTCGGTTGGTGGCAGCAGCCGGGGTGGGGGGGAGAGGAACTCCCTCTTGTGGCACTGGCCACCCCAGGCCCCCATCCCTGCCCCAAAGCGGCTAACAGAGACACCAGATCTGCCAGTGGCCTGGCCTCCCCCAGGACAGGTGGGACGAGAGTGGAGATGTGATGGGGAATGGCCTGGCAGGGTGCACAGGCCACGAGAGGAGATGCCATGGTTCTTGGCAGCATAGCCATCCCTCTATCCCCTCTGCTCTGCAATAGCAACCTCTTTCCAGGGGAGGGAGCAGGGCCTGCAGCTGGCTCTCCACAACGAGCATCTCCCCATCTTTCCTAGTCGGTCTGCATGCCTTCCTGCCATGCCTCTCTCCCCAGAGCCATGGATCAAAGCCGCGTAGGGCTCTCCGTCCTGAGCCTGCTGCATTCACACACCTGCCTCGGCAGTGTCAGACAGCCCATGGACCCCACACACCCTGCATCAGCCAGTCTGGCCCCGTGCTGCATCCCACACCTGCCTCAAATGCACCCCCCTCCCCCTTGGCTGTCCCATGCAACTTTCTCCCATCTGTCTGTGCACTTGCTGAACGCCCAGAAACTTATTTTTAGCACTCAAAATTGGACATAAGAAGCTTGCAGCTGGGCCAGGGTGGAGTCAGTCTGGAGAGGCGTGGGATGCCGGGTTTTGGTTTGAGGAAGATGTGCTCAGAAATGGGGTTTCCAGCTCTGACCTCCAAGCAGTTCCACATCTGCTCCAGCTGATCCTGCTTCAGCACGTTCCTCCCTGGTTCTTGGACAGGGAACCTGGCTAAGCCCAAGAAGTGGGGATTGTAAGATCTGGAGCAGTATCTCAGGCCAGACTAGTTTCCCCTCACACCCTGCTGCCTGAAGGTGCTGCTCTCGGGGCAGGTTCTCTGCCCCAAGATCGGTACATCTCCTCTTTCTGACCATGTGTCATGCCTGCATTCCCCCTCCTGCCCCATGGCAGGTGTGGTATGCTATGCCTGGGTCTCTTGCTGCTGGAGAGGAGAGGCTCCCTGTCTCCTGGATAAGCCCCTCACCCTGCATCTCCTCCACTGCACAAGCTTGTCTCTTTTGCTCCTGTTCAAACATTCCTCCCAACCCCATGTGCTGGCCCCACACGTCATGGATCTCTTTTCTAGGCAGCTGATGGAGTGCACGTGCTTGGTGGAGTCATGAGTCTCTCATTCCATCATCTCTTAAATAAAGGGCTTGACGTTTCTCCTTTTCAGTCTCTGCCTGTACAGCTTCCAGAGGAAAGCAAATCCTGAGGAACCGCCTATGCCACCCAGGGTAGCTGGGAACAGAGAAGTGCCCAAAATATCCTGACCCCAGAATAAAACAGAGGAATAGAGAAGAAAAAGACAAGCGGCTGTTTCCTCAAAGAAATGGAGCCAGTGGCCTGCTGAAGGGCAGAAGGTGGCACAACTAGTGATGCTAGTTCGTCTTCTGAGGGCTGCACAGCGCCATCGTCCTGCCTGGCACTGCACCAGTGATGCCATGGAGGAGGTATCACAGCTTCCAGGGAGATCATGAGCTGGCACAGTTCCTGTCTGACCCATCCTAGAATGTCTATCTGTGTCCTGGCCATGTGGTTGCCAGGAGCAGAATGCTGTGGCTCACCAAAGCAGCTGACCCTCACACACAGGACACTGGAAAACCAAGGTCTGAGCTGGGCTCCCGTGCATAGCTTTAAAAAGCATGTGGCCCTGCTTGAATCCCCTGGGAGCCTGCTGCCTTCCCTGAGCCTTCAGCCTCCGACCAAGGCATGTCATAGTGTCACAGATCCCTACAAAGGCAGGGCAAGTGGAGGAGGAGGGAGGAGGAGGGCACTTGGTTCTAGTGGGTGCAAATGGTGGAGATGGCACAGTGCCTGGACCCCAGAGAGCAGCTGCCCTTTGTTGTAAAAATATATGCATGAAATCACATGCGTTTCCAGTTCAGGATCAAGCCAAGGGAAAGACACCACATCTCCAGCAGCACCACAGCTGACCTGGGAGCTAAGGGAAGGTGCCATCTCATGCAACAATTTCCCATGGGGAAATCCCCACTTTGCCTAGACTGTTCCCCTCTGGCCATCAGAAATCCCTCAGAGCCCAGGGTAAGCAGGCTGGGATGGCAAGTTTCCAGGCAGGGAGAGTGGAAGCTGCTTCACCTCTGACAAAGAAGGCTCACCATTCTCTGGAGCACTGGAGAGAGGATATCAGCCTCCCTCTGCGGAGCCTGGCGAGACGATGCTTGTGGTGATCCTTCTTCCTGAGAGATCAGGCTAAGGACGACCACATTGACGGTCCCAAACATCCCATAAGAAAGAACTCACCATGTGTCATGGTGTGACTTACACCTCAGCTGCTGGGCTGGTGGTGACACACATGGCTCACCCACAGCCTGCATGTAGTACTGGGTCTCTCCGGGCTGTAATTGCCGCAGGAGACCAGTTTGTCCAGTGCTGGTGTAACCAGCCACTATAGAGCAAGGGCTCAGCAGGGTGGGGTGACCAGCCATCTATGACACAGGTGGACAGAAATTAGGCCATGGTAATCAAAGGTATTAATATGTTGTGGTGGCATGCAGGTGCTGCCTGGGAACAGAGCTCCAGCATGCAGGGCACAGCAGGATCAAAGTGCTGTCCCATTCATCTCAGTCTTACCCTTTGCTGGCAGAGATCCCAGGTCAAGAAAGCACTACACCACTTGTCCTGGCTCAAGTATCACTTGCTTCTGCTGCTGCTGGCCTGTGACCATCAGCCTTACAAGCCTGCTGAGTCGGACTCATTCCCCTTCCTGATTTTTTTGCCTGCTGTGGGGTTACAAGGCTGCTGTTTGCAGAGATCCCTCTCTTGCTCTGTTGCATTGTAGAGCTGTCTCCATGCAGAAACGCATCACACCTCCTTTCCTTGCCCTTGTGTTCACAGCAGACACTGGCACACTTTCCCTGTGCCCGACCCATCTGTGCTTGCTGGGATGCAGGAAGACTTTTCAGCTCAGAGCCCATGGAGCGTGCAGATGCACTTCCTTGGAGGTCAGGGTGCCCTGACTCATGGGAAAGGGTAGGAGATGAGAAGGGCTGGCAGCGCTGCTCACAGAGACCACTACACCTAATGATATTTTTCAACAGCCAGGAGAAGCACTGGAGAGCTGTGACTGAATCAGCTGCAAGCGACTTCCAAACTGAACAGAGCACGGCTGCCTTCCCTCACCTCACTGGGCCATGCTCAGCCTGCCCTGACCTGACAGGGCACGGGGACAAGGGAAAGGGCTGGGAAGTGCCTCCAGTCACAGGGAGCTCCAGGTCTTCCTGTTGCAAAGAGAACTTTGCAGACTCTCCAACACCTAGACAGAATGTCACTGCCTACATGTGGCTGTGGCATCAGTGACCTCCTGTCTGCCTGAAAGTGTGATGGATTCACTTGACCCTCTATAAGCAAACTCGCAGCAGTTTGGCAGCAGCTCCAAAAAGAGGCAAGGGCCTAAGCTGTGGCCAGGCCAAGAACTCCTCTTGGAAACCCCCAAGAGAGCAAAAAACAACAGGCACCAGTACACAGAAAGCAGTGACCACAAGGAGTCTCGTGCATACCTCTCCTACGGTTTGCAGTTTGACTACCAGCCAAAAATTTTATCCCATAAAGGTAACAACCCACATGAGTCTTCTTTGAGCTCTCCCTGTGGGCAGGATGGCTGCATGGCCACAATCTCCCCATGGGCTGGAACAGCTCTCAAGGTTTCTCCTCAAAGCAAGGAGAGCAACCAACAAAAGATCACAAGGTGAGCCCAATTTGAGTTCTGCCTGCACAGCAACCAGATAGCACACCAGGCAACTCTCCCCTTCAGCAGAGACTTGGCTGAGAGACAAGACTAAGAGATAGTAGCTGTTTGGCTTAAATAAGTTTGTTTTCAAGAGAATGAGTTGCTTGGAGTCATAATGTTATGTGGTTTAGTTTGCTGTTTGCTTAGCTTCACTTACTTAGCATGAGCAGCCGGATTTGCTGGTGCCTTTGGCCGCAAGCTGTTAACTTGCACCGAGATTTACTGAATGTGTATCTGCTTAAGCAAAACTGCCTTTAGAGTTAACCCAAACCAGGAGATACGGAGCCCACAGCCATTAACAGCAAGTGCAAATGAACAAGAGAACGGGCCTGTCTGGAGACTGAGAAAGGACCCAATGAGGAAAAATACCCAAATACTGCTATTGGACTGAACTGTCGTGCAAGGGACAGGTGAATAGTCTGTAAGGGTGTAATTGCCCAGGGATTTCATTGTTTGTATTTCTCCCTCTCCCTCCCAGTGGCACCCAGCTCAAGCTGATCCTGCTCCTGTGCTATAAAATTAGATCTCTATGTATACTTCATTGCCTGAGACTCTGCTCTGGGAAACCACAGGTTGGAACCAGAGCAAGACGAGGGGAGATCCCTAAGTGAACTGGGAATAAGCATGCTGACGCTTTGAAATCTTAGCCAAGAGATATAAAGGATCAACTGTGTACATCTAACTCTTTGGATAGAAACTGTTGACCAAGTCTGGGACTATGTCTGGATCCATCTGCACCAAGACTCATCTCACAGAGGAGTCTACAAAGCAAGAGGGGGTCCATTCTGAACCCCATGACTCAATAGAAGGGTCTTCCTTACCTTTCTGCATCTCTGATGCATGGACATTCTAAATCAATTGTAACTCCATTTTCCCTTATGTGTTTTCCCCACGTGGTAAGGGATAGAGTTAACCTTGCCATCCATCTCTCTTAAGTCACTTTTGCTAATGCCTTTGATGGTGTTTCTTTAAGCAATCAAAACACTCAGCAGGACCCTAAATGAGGATCTTTGACAGGAGGATGCCATGTCCATGTTTCCTCCCGGGAATGTGCCCTGGCCTATGACTTCCCTTGAACCTGTCCTATTTAGCACAGGCCAAAACTGTGTCAGGGAACAAAAGGAGTGGTGTGCATGATTACAGGACCATGCTCAGGCCAAGGAATTAGTCAGAGTCCTGTAGCCCAAGTGACCACTGGCTCAAGAATAGGGAGCTCCTAGCAGCACCTACCTCTTGCTCATTCGTCTGGGAGAATAAGTGAGGCCTCACAGTCTCTACCTTGAGGGGCAAGAGAGCGGAAGGGACTGGGTGCCTCTCTCTCTCTCTCATGCTGCTGTGGCCAGGGTGGGACACGCCTTTTGCCAACAGATGCTCAGGGCTCATGTGGGGAATGATTCTCCCATCTGATGCATCGCTTTTCCTACAGAAAGTTTTCTTTTCATCATCTCTGGAATGGATGAGCAAGGCTGAGGCTTTTGGTGTGTTAATGCAGGGCCTCTTGGGTAGCTGTGCATGTGGGTTTGTCCTGTAGGGTCTTTGACAGGCACTGTGCTGAGCTATTCATGCCCTCATCAGCCTTACCCTCCACACTGCTGTGCTGCTTCCGAGTTCCCCCCTGCAGCAACATCAAGCCATGCACATAAAAGGGCAGCAAGGAACCAGAGGTGAAGGGTCTTCCCCAAACCCACAGGACAAGACCCACTCAGCACCTTCAGCCCTGCTCTCTGACAGCTGGTGCTGTGGGTCACCGGGCTGCTCGCAGCAGCTCAGCCCAGACCAGTCCTGGACCTGCTCTAGTGTGGTCCCACTCAGCCCAACATTGTAGCCGGATCAGCTTCCTTCTTGGTGTCTCTGCTGCTGGCTTACCTCTCACAGAACCACAGGTGCTTCAGAGACGCTGTGCTGTGGCTGGCGAGTATTACTAACAGCCTGGCAAGAGGGAGGAGATGGAGCAAAGCTGGCACAGCCTCCTGGGATGAACGTGGAGCTGCTGAGAGACCCATTTCTCAGGGCCAGGTCAAAAGGACAAGGAGCAGCTCTGTTAACCTGCTGGGCAGCCTTGAAGGGTGAGAATGTGGCAGACATCGGGAGATAAGCTGTTCAGACTGGTTCAGAAGCAAGGTGGGAGGTGATAGCATTTACCCTACATGTTTGGCACGAGGCGACCAGCTCCTGGTGATCAGTGAAGCTCTCTGCAGTGCTGGTTCACTGCAAGGATTAGTTATGCTCACATGGCTGTACCTCTTGTCACCTGTGGATCACAGGTGGTGCAGGCAAGGCCAGATCTCCCTGTCCCTCCCTTTCAGAACTGGTGGTTGGTTTGTTTTCAAATTCACAGGCCACAGGGCTTCCAGCAGGCACGTGCTCACCTGGGCTCAGGCTCAGTCCCCTGTCACCCTGTTGTGCACTCTGGCAGGGGCACCTGGGCTTGTTTGAGGAGAAGCAGAGCAGGGAGCTGAAGTCACTGCCCACCACAAAGAGACAGGGATGAGATTGCATGTGCTGCCTCCACAAATGTCACCAAACCAGCACCCAGGCATGAGAAGCATCAGAAGGAGATAACAAGAGGCAGTGAGCAAATGCTGTCAGGTGCTGTGCTGACTCTGCTCATGGAAAATTAATGACACAACAAATATTTGCAGCCCTCCCGCTGCAGACAGACGCGCTTTGGCCTTGCAGATGGAGCGCTGGAGAGAGAACAGTGAGAGCAGCAACGTGCTTGCACAGCAGGGACCTTACCAGTCACTGGATGTGGGCTGGTGCAGGCTATAGTCACGGTGCTGGGTGAGAAGCACACATGGTATGAGCCTGTGCTCCTCACAGCATGCTGCGAAACACAGTCATCACCTGTACTGCTTGCTGTTGGGCACAGCCACGCTGAACCCCTGGGGTTCACACCTTCTCCCACAAACGCTGGGCTCCACTCATGGATCAGGCCTCCCAGCAGCTTGCAACAGATGCTGCTGTGATCTCATCTCCTGTTTCCTAAGGGGCAAACAAGGGAGATGTTTGTTAGGGACCAGCCCTCTCATAAGCAGGAAGCTGGAGAACATGAAGGACACTGGCAGATGTGGAGATCTGCTGGGTAGCATGTGGTGATATGGTTGTCAGGCGACAGGAGGAGAGAAGACCAAGAGGCTGCACCCACATTCTGTGAGAAAGCATCGAAGGAGTCAGTCGATGCTCCCTGTCCTGCTCACCTCTGGGTTCGCTCAGCCTCTCCGTGCTGGAAAACCCATCTGCAATGAAGCTTTGTTTCTGCTCTGACAGAGCTGCACACACTCACTCCCTACAGTCATGGCTAGACCCTCCCGTGGCAGCAGACATTGATTTTCCTGAGTGTTTGCAGAGAAGAAGCCTCAGGGATGGATGGGCTCTCAGACATGTGTGCAGAGGGGGAGATGGCTCCAGCTGTGGCTCCGAGGCCCTGAGAAGGGAAAGCCTTTGGTCTGCATGGGTTGCTGTTGGCTGATTCCAACCAGAGCTGAGCTCAGTGCTACAGATGCTGGTGTGGAACAGAGGTGGGAGTGCAGCAAGCACCATGTTTTCTGTGTGGAAATCTCCCTGCATTCCTCACTACCTAGCTACTCCATGATCGTGGTGTACCTAGGCCCTTCCAGGACATCGCCAGTCCTTGCAGCTCTCCATCACCAGCCCCCCTGGGCTGCTGGAAACCTCTTTACCCTGCTCTGGGTGGGTGATGTACCATGTTAATACCTGAGCCTTCTCCCTACAAGGGGGGTGTGCAAAGCCCAGACAGACAATGGCAAAGATGACAAAGTAACTCCTCCTTGCCCCTCAGCAGCTCCACAAGAGCAGAGCACAGCCAGGGAGACCTCCTTCCTCACTCTTCCAGCTCTTGACGAGCTTAATCCAGGGTTTGCTGTGGGCTCAGCCCAGCCTGGCTTTTTCCTCAGCTGCCCAGGATGTACCTGCCAGCACCATGGGAGGGATCTGGGGCACTGGGGACCTTTAGCTGTGTTTCAGCTCAACACTGCTGTGCCAGACAGGAACAGAGCTTGGTGGAAATGGCACAGTAAAGTTACCAGCACTGATGAGAAAAGGGACTGTAAATCCTGCAGCAGCAATTTCCACAGTCAGGGCCATCTCCAGGGCTTTAATTTATCTGTTACAACTTAATTGGATGTAAATCCAGCCACTTGTAAGCAGTGGGAGCACTGAACAGGAGGTGGTCCTGAGCTGCTCTCTGCAAGATGTCTTGCCAAGACTCCATCTCTGCTGCAGTGCCTTGACCCTCAGGGCTGCTGCTCATATGCACTCAAGAGAAAGGGAGAGGCAAAATTGGTTTTGGGTCAAATATTGGTCACTGGGCTGTGGGTGCAGCAGTGTGCTCAGATTTTGAGCACCAGGGCAGGCAGGAAAGGCACCCATTGCCACCTGCGCAGCTGCAGCTGCCCATCGTGGCAGAAGGGCAGTGCCTGTAGCCTCCTATCCCCACATGCAGACAGAAGTCTCTTCTCTCTGTGCCCACCGCATGAGGCCCGTGAAGCTGCTCCTGTCACTCTGCCGGGCTGCTGTCAGTGGGATAGACGTGTGAGGACTGGGAAGCCTGAGAATGTGGCCTGTTGCACAGCACAGTTCTCCACGGCTGCAGCAGCAACCCTGGCACATGCCATCAGTCCCCCTGGCAGGCAGAAGAAAAGGATGACCCAAATCCTGTGAGACAGGGACTAGCAGAGGTCTGACTCCATGTTCTGCCTCCCTGCACGTAGGAAACTTGCTGGACACCAACCCACTCCCTCGAGTTGACCTGGAAGAGTAGAAATACCATGCACTTCAACGGGGAAGGGGTCAGGAGGCTGCTCCCACCAGTTTGGAACGGGCTGCCCAGGGAGGGAGTCACCATCCCTACAGAGATTCTGAAGACACATAGATGAGGTGCTGAGGGACATGGTGTAGTTTAGTGACAGGCCTGGCAGTGTGAGGTGACTGGTTGGACTCCATGATCTTAAAGCTCTTTTCCAACCATAATGATTCTACGGTTTTATGACAAAGAAGCCAGTCTCAGCTCCCCTGCTCTAGCCCACAGGGTTGTGCCTCCTCCTGGAACAAGACAAAAAACCCAGGGCTCATGGTCCATGGCATTTACAATGTGTTTGGTGGCACCTGAAGCCGAGCACTGGCCAAAAAATGCCATCCCAGGAGACTCTCCAATGTGGCTGCGTTTCTCAGCAGGCAAAGCGGCCAGAGAGGTGCGGGACACGGGGAGACAGCTGGAGCAAAGCGTTTGTGGGGTACCTGAGGTGGCAGCGATTGTGGAGGAGGATTGTGTCAGCGCCCATGGAGGCGGCTGGGGCAGGGCAGGGCCAGCACAGGCAGGTGGATGCCAAGGAGAGCATCAGGGAAATGTGTGGGATGAAACAAGGGCAGATCCAGCTGCAGAGAGTCCCTGGGCAGGAATGACAGGACAGAGCAGGGAAAAGGCCTCGGCTGGGGGGAGCAGGAAGCAGGAGGAAACCCCAAGAGAAGTGGAAGAGCTCAGAAAGTGGAAAAACGCAAAGGGGTGCAAGAGGCAAGGGGAGTCCTGTCAGTGAGAGGCAGGACCTCCCTGCCCCTCACACCTCGCAGCCCCCAGGACGCCATTCAGGCAGGAGCAGGTGCAAGGGGAGAACTGGAGCCCCACATCCACAGCACCCATCCATGCTGGAGACGGCTGTGAGGAGACACACACCTACGCTGATGGGGCCCATCCCGACAAGGGCTAAGCAGCACGGGGGACTTGGACGATCATTTTATGATGTGGGTCTGGATATATGAGGGGGTCGATCGGATACCCTCCCCCCTTCTTGGTCCAATCTGCTCGGGGACTGAGTGCTGTGGGGTAACAGCGTCCCACAGCTGGCCAGTCCCGCATTTACAGTGTGCGTCCAGGTGGGACCCGGGGGAGAAAGAGCCCCACGCCTACAAGGAGGACCCCGGCACGGCTCGGGGGCAGGTCGGGGGTCCGATCGCAGCACCATGTGTCCGCGGCGTCCGTCCGAGCGGCGCTCGGCAGCTCGGGCGCCCGCAGCCCGTGCGGACGAGTGCGGAGGCGCCGGCTCCGCGCCCGCGGACCCCCTGCGCGGTGCGCTCGGACGCTCGCCCGCGCGGGACCCCCGCCGCCCCGCCGGGT
>WBNH01007297.1:18714-47355 GCA_013401255.1 Urocolius indicus
CCTCCATTCCCGGGGCGTGCCAGCGGCAGGGATTTAGGCAGCGTTTGCAGCTGGTCAGAGGCGATTTCCAGCGGTGCTGGGGCCCGCTCCCGCCTGCGCTGGGCAGGTGGGTGGGCAGGGTGTCCCACGGGAGCCCCTGCAAGGGGAGAGGGTCTGTGAGAGGGCTGTGATGCTGCAGAGCAGGGTGAGAGATGGACCTCTGAGCTGCCTTTGTCCTCCGTCCTCTCTGGGACTGCCGTAGGAGGGATGCCTGTGTATAGCCCACACCGTGGTTAGGGGTGCATGGGTGCCGGGGGGAGCTCCGCGTCCCAGCAGTGTGGCAGAGGTGCACAGGGATGGTATGGGGACGGTACGCGCTGCTGCCAGGGCTGTGCCCTGCCTCTCTGCCACAGCCGCCTCTCCCCATCCATGTGTGCTTGTGTTGTTTTTGTCCTTGACATCACAAGGCACCACAAGTGATTGGGCAAGGACTGCCCTTATCTGTGCTTCTAGGTGGCTTCACTCCCTCTCAAAGACCAGCTTTGGGCAGAGCAGGACACCCACCACTTCCCACCACGGTCGCAGCACAGAGCCACTGTGTCCCCTGCGTAGGACCATGCTCTCATTTGCAGCACAGATGGGCATCCACATCTCAGTAGGACCCTGGGGACCCTCTCCAGCTCTGCCACCATCCCCCGCTCAGCAGAGAGACCCCATGACCTCTGCCAATGTAGAGAGTTGCCCCATGAGAGGCTGTGGTGGGTGTGCAGAGGGGTCCCTCTCCCCCATGTTCTCTGCTGTTCCTGCGGAGCCATTCCCTCTCTGCTGGCCAGGCTCCTGCTGTTGGTCTCTGGCTTGGAGTGCGCGGCAGCACCTCTGAGCAGAGAGAGGCATTTAATAATGTCAGGCGTGGATTCAGCTCTTTAATAATGGATGCTCCGTGTCTTGGCCAGGCCACGGTCTCTTCTTGCCTTGCTGTTTCTGTATTCCCGGGCCTGACAGGAGCCACAAAATGCAGCTTCTCCCACCAATTGTTCTTCTTGTTCTGGGGCCACTCGCCTGTAGGATTTGGGGATCGTCAGAGGTTTGGGAGTGGGAGTGGGACCAGGCAGCAGGAGCTGACATGTGTGTGTGCTGGAGAGGAGGCAGGGGCAGGAGGGGGCCAGATGGGGCTTTGTGCTCATATGGTGGGTTGAGTCCAAGAGCTCAGCAGGGTGGTGGGACAGGCCCGGGATCTGAGCTGGGGTTTGGCTGCCTAAGCCTGCTTGGAGGATGGAGCTTGGCAGGGCAGCACAGGACCTGTTTCCCTCCCACCTCCCTTGTTTCTGATGTTGCTTTCCATGGCCGTGGGCATTCTCAGCTCCCTCCTCCACGTGGCTGCTGGGTCCTGCCTCATTCCTGCCTTGGTGGGCGTGAGGGACAGGGAGGGGACCCAGACTTCTCTATCCCTATGCAGGTAGCTCAGCACTGGTGTGCAGCCAAGACAGGACCAGGCAGGGTCCTGGGGTGCTGGCACAGGTTTTTTACTGTCTTCCCGGCGTTAAAGCCAAAGGGCTCAGCCTGTCTAAGCTTTAGTGTCCCAGGGTTGAGCCATACCCTGCTCCAGCAGAGCACTTCTCTCAGAAAGGCTGTCTGGAGCGAATGGGGACACACCGGTGATGAAAAGCTGCCCTTTTCCCCAGAGGCTGCTCCCAGCTGGTCCCACACTGTGCTGCAGAGCTGGGCTGTTTCCTTCTGGAGCGGCTGGTTCTCATTGCCTTTCCCTGGGCGGTTTCAAAGGCAGCAGGCCCACCTGTTCTCTCAGGTACTGTGATGTTGCAGCAAGCCACCTCTTCACCCCGAGTAGACTGAGCAGATCGAGCCAGGTGTGTTTGTGCCAGACATTTTCTGCAGCACTTAAACCACTGTTGCATCTCTTCCCCATATCCCTTCCTTAATTTCCCACCTGCAGCCCTGCAGCAGACACTGAGGCTGCGGGCAGCACCCTGGCTTCTCTCTGTATCCAGACACCTTCACTCATCCAACTCTGCTTCCTGTGCCCCACGTCCTCTTGGAGATGCTGCTTCCAGGGTGCAGTCCCCCGATGTGCTCGGCCCAGCACCACACTTGCGCGGCGTCGAGGCGCTGGGGGCTGGATTAGCGGATCCCAGTGTGGACAGGGCTTAGGGGAGGGCTTTGGCGTCTCAGCCACCCACCCATTTCTGCTCACTTCCCTGCCAGCCTTTGAGGTTGGCTATTTCCTCCCAGATTTACCAGAGCTGCTAATGACACAGCTCTCTCCCTCTTATCTGCTGCCCTTCATCAGTGGACCTTGCCTTGTTTTACAAAGCAGGGTGGAGTGGTGTGACACAGAAAGGCAGAAGGGGAGGAAATGAATTTGCGAAGGTCAGCCAGCCCTGGCTCCGCTCAGGAGCCCGGGGTGCTGGAAATGCATTGTGCTGACTAGCCAGGGCCCTGTGTCAGCTCTCCTGTCACAGGGCATGCTCCGGGCTCGCCGGCACGGGCCGGCAGTGCCGTGCCACCACGGTGTGACGCTGGCACTGTCCCAGCTCCTGGGACACGGTGCCACAGGGGTTGAGAGCTCACGGCACTCAAAACATCCATCGGGAGTGGCTGCTGCCTGCTCTCCTCCTTTCTTTTCCTCGAGTCTGTCTCGACCAAGTCTGCCTTTTCCGCCAGCAGGTTTTCCAGTCCCACTCAGTAAAAGACCTGTTGGGTTACTGAGACTCCCAGCAGCTCAGACACAGCTGTTGCGAGTGGCTGTGGGATTCCTGGCAGCCTTGCTGGCTCCTTCACCCTCCCTGTGCTCCCTCTGCCCCACATTCCCCTGGAGAAGCTGCTTGCCAGGGTGCAGCCCTTTGCTGTCCACTGCCCAGCACTCTCCCCACTGGGCTCCCCGGCACGAGGGGTGCAGGATGATGTCCCTGTATGACTGTGCCTTGCCTCCTCTGGGCTGGGGAAAGGTGACATGTGCTGAGTGGGCTGATGTGTGAGCCTGTCCTTGGCATGAGGTGCAGCAGGGCCAGCTGTTGAGACTCCTCGGGCAGGGGGGTGGCGGGGGAGCTTTGCCCTGTGTCTAGACAGGAGAGCTGGCTGTGGGGAGGGAGCAGGCCGTCTGCTTGCTCTGATTAGCATGCTCTTTAAATAAGGCTCTAATTTCCGCTGCTAAAAGAGCTCAGATCCCTTGTGCCCAGGCTGGGGCCGCAGCCAACCCCATCCCATCCCCTAGGCCTGCTTGCTGGCAACAGATGGGATGGGGGCTGACACGCTGCGGCACCCAGGCTGGGCTGCAGTACCCCTATAAACACCCGATGGAGGGGAAAGTGTGGGGTGCTGGGGGGCATCGGTGTGGGGTGAGGGCTTGCCTGGTTCCTGGGTGGAGGACTGGTGGCTTGTTGTCCCCCCACACATACCCCAGCATGGCTGCCTGGCTGAGCTCAGCCCTGGGGAATGCGCTGGGATTCCTGGGCAACGTGCCAGAGTGTGGAGGGAGGATATCAGCCTGCCCAGGGAGTCTCTGCTGCCCGCTGCCTTCCCTGGACAGTGGCAAGGAAGGGAACCCCCTTAGCTGCGTCCCTCTTGGGGTCACGACTTGCTCTCTCTTCTGCAATGCCTGCTTCCAAGGGCTGCTGGGCGTTGGACTGGTGCTAGCGCTTGGCCAGACTGGGTAAACTGGCCAGGGCACATGGGGAGCTGTGGGAAGCCGAAGGGGACATAACCCTTTCCCTGCCACCCAGGCAGGGGCTGGCATCAAGCTGTGGAGCATGCAGGGGAGACAGCAGGCCAGAGCACCACAAGTGACTTCAGGGTGTTGGGCGCCCTTGGGGAGGCCTTATCCCAGGGCCATGGGGTTAGGGCTGTCTTGGGAGCTCCTGGAGGTCTCCCTGCCCCTGGGAGTGGGAGTCCTGGAGAAGGACATTGGGGCAGGGCTCTGCTGGCCAGAGAGTCCTGGGGTCACTGGTTGAAATTGTGGGAAAATGGTTGCATGAGAAAAAGCACCTAGATGTTTTGCAGCTGACTGAGGAGGAATGTGTTAATCATAGCACACAGCTGGTGTAGCTGGGGAGGCAAGGCCACACTATCTTTGACTGTTGCAATTATACAATAACAGGTTGTTTTTGCAGTAAGAAAGGCATGGGAAAAGCGGGAGGGACTGATCCTTTGTACATGCACCAATTAGCTCAGCTTTGCACTATGTATGAGTTCATTAACTAGAGTATAAATATTGGGTAAGCACGATTAATGAACGAAGCTCGTTGATCACTCATATTGAGTGCCCGGGTCTTCCTTCCGTCGGCAACATGAAATCCTGGAGAAGGGGCTTTCACCAGACCCTCCCTGCCCCAGGCTGCCTCTCCTCCAGGATGCCATGTGGCTGCGCTCAGACCACAGGCACGTCCCAGCCATGTGGGGCTGCGGGCTGCTCCTTACTCTGGGAACACTGCTGCTGTGAGGGACCCATCGAGCGCCAGCGCCGCGTGTGCTGCCCGGCGTTCTGGCCGTGGGTGTGCAGCGCTGCCGCTTCGCCGCCCGCAGCCGTCCCAGCGCGGCCGAGCCAGGGCCTGGCGCCTGGCAGCTGCCTGGGCCGTGCTAGCCAAACAGACCCGGCCAGTCACACTAGCCCCACGCAGCAGCATGGGAAGCACAGGGAAGGAAGGGAAGGCAAGGCAAGGCGAGGAGAGGCAAGGCAAGGCAAGGCAGTGCTGCCACGGGCAGGGCTGGGACAGGAGCGCTGGGCTTGGTGGGGCTGGGGGGTCCCGCTGGCCTCCTCGGGGTTCTGCCTCCCTTGGCCCCTGGGTCTGCGAGGAGCTGGAGTGACTAAGAGATCCTGCCCACCCTGCTTTGGCCAGGGAAGTCCCTTCCTTAAAGGCTGTATAACGGCTGAAGCTGGGCTGGGAGCCCTGTTTCTGTGTCTGGTGCTGCCTCAAGAAGCATGGGGATGGGGTGGAGAGAAGGCAGTGATGTAGGGGATGGGGAGGATGCACCTTTGACTGCCTGCTGGTGCAGATGTGAGCAGGGATGGTGATCCCTAGGACACTAGGATGGGGCTGGCAGCAATGCCAGGTGCTGCAGGGCAGTGAGTAGGGAGATGGGCACCAGCAGGCACCTGACGTGCCACAGATGGGGCACCTTGGGTGCACACAGCTGGAGGAGCCCTGCTCCCAACGGCAAAGACTACTCCATCACCCTGGGACAGGCTGTCCCTGAGCCCAGGAGATTTGCCCAGTGTTCATCAAGGAGGGAGTGTGGGGAAACCCATCTTCCCGTCTTCCTGCAGAGGTGTGGTGGCAGAGGTCAGTGTCCCCTTGTCACTTGTCCAGAGCTGGCTTGGCTGGAGCTGATGCAGGTGTAACCAGAGCAAGGTGCCATGGGCAGGCAGCTGATGAATTATTCAGAGCCTCTCCATGATCTGCTGATGGCAAGGCAGGATCAGGTCAGGCTGGGCTGTTACCTCTTGCTTCCACTCAGCCTGAGTCTGGTTTGGCCTCAGTGCACCCGGACGTGTAGAAGGATCTTTATAAAGCACTAATTGTTCCACAGGCCCTTGGAGGGGGTGGGGAGTGGGATTTGCTGCCCGTCCCCTGAGTGTTGGGTGCTGGATGGGTCTCCATCTCAGTGTGCACCACAGGGCAGCTGCTCCTCAGAGCAATGCTAGCCATGGGGTGGGAGAGAGTCCCGGAGGGCTCAGCACAGCATCCTGCCCTCATTGTAATGGGGACAGGGACCGAGCTGCAAGCAGGATGACAGGCACTGGGGACTCTGCCTCCGGCCAGCCTCCCATGTTTTCCCAGGGGGGTGATCCATGAGGCAAGGTGGGGGTGTGGGGCAGGCCGGGGGCTGGCACCAGCACAGCAGCCTCCACCAGCATCGACTAAAAAGGAGAAGAGAGGGGAGCTGACGGCAGCGCTGAGGAATGCCCGCGCCTCCCCGCACGGCTCGGCTTGTGCCGCGGCAGCTGGGAGCCCACAGGCTGTGTCCCCCACACCGGCTGCCGTGCCACGGGCATCCCGTCGCTCCCTCGGCCCCTGCTCAGGAGCAGACCCTCAGCACCAGTTTGGCCCCCCCAGTGCAGTGCTGGGACAGGGGATCCCGTGCTCACCCCTCGCCCCACACGTGCCAAGGGCCTGCAGAGGGACGGGGGTGGCTGTGCTTGGCTGTGCTCCCAGCTGCTGCTCCTGGCAGGGGGCCAGGCCCACGGCTTGCATGACAGAGTCAGGCTGAGGCCAACTAAATGCGCTCTGCCAGGCTGGAACCATGCACCGTGGTGGCATTGGACACCTCCAGCACTGGTCCAGGGGGCTGTGTGCCCCCTCTGTCCTCTACCTCGTGGGTCTGGTTGGACGGTACTGAGCTGAAAAAGCCCTCCCTGGTGCACTGCAGTCCTGCACCTGCCTGTTCCTGCAACAGGGTTGGGGTCACAGCTCACAGGAACTGCCAGTGCATCTCCCGGAGGACTGGGCACTGTAGCATGATGCGGGGAGCACGACAAGTGAGGTGCCGTGGGGAGGATGGGGCATTGGGCCATCAGCACTCTGGGTCCTTGCGGTCTTGCTGTGCCAGGAGAGCCCCTTTAGGCCTAGAGATCCCAGGAGTGCCTCATGGGTTGTCTGGGCTGGCTACAGAGACACGTGGGGCTCAGCCTCCCTTGCGCTCCCCCACCAGGTGCGGCACAGGCAGTCGGGGCAGATCATGGTGCTGAAGATGAACAAGCTGACCAGCAACCGGGGCAACATGCTGCGGGAGGTGCAGCTGATGAACCGCCTCTCGCACCCCAACATCCTCAGGTAGGACCCACCGCCATCCCCGTTCCCCCACCTCCCCTTTCCCCTCAGCTGCAGAGTTTGGAGCTGCCAGCGGCTCTGGGTGAGCCCCTGGCACTGGTCTGTGCCACGGCCACCCTCAGCTGCCCTCTGTCTCGCAGGTTCATGGGAGTGTGCGTGCACCAGGGACAGCTGCACGCACTGACGGAGGTGAGAGCCTGGGGGGATCCTGCAGGGCTGGGGAGGGCTTGGGGGTGCTTTCTTTCATGTGCAGGGTGGAGTCTACAGGGAAACTGTTGGGTGGGGTGGCGGGGGATGCATTTGGATGAGAGATGGGCGTCCAGCGCTATGGAGGCAGTTCTGGGGGAGTGTGCAGTGATGAAACAAGCAAGCTCTCTCCATCAGTACATCAACGGTGGGAACCTGGAGCAGGTGCTGGACAGCCCTGTGCCCCTCTCCTGGTCTGTGCGTGTCAAGCTGGCCCTCGACATCGCCTCTGGCCTGCGCTACCTGCACTCCAAGGGCATCTTCCACCGTGACCTCACTTCCAAGGTACAAGATGCTCCAAGGCATCCCATTGCCCTTGTCCCACGGTGTACCCGCATTGCTGGCTCAGGCATGGCTGGCTGCAGGTCAGAGGCTGCTCTGTGCCGGGTGAGGCAGGGCCGATGCGGTCGGGGTGACAGGGGACCTCTTGTGCCCCCAGAACTGCCTGGTGCGCTGCGAGGCCAATGGCTACACGGCTGTAGTGGGTGACTTCGGCTTGGCAGAGAAGATTCCCACCTACAGGTGTGTGGGCAGTGTCGACCTCACCATCCTTGGGGTAAAGAAGGGTTTCCAGACCACTTGGAGGAGTTACTGGGGAGGGATGGACATTTGTGTTCCATCCAGAAGGACAGGGATGGGTGACAGTGAGGAAGGTCCCCGGTGGTGGGCATTTATGGGTAGATGAACGTGTTTGGAGCTGGCTAGAAGGGATGGTGTGAGTGGGAAGAGACGAGTTGTAGTGGGGCACAAAGGAGAGCTAGCCCAGGGAGATGGAGGTAGTGATTTGCACTACCACAGTGGGAGGATGAGAGGTCAGACAGGGTCAGGAAGCTGTGAGCAGCCCCTGATGACCCACTGTGTCCCCCAGCGAGGGCAGCGAGAAGGAGCCGCTGGCCGTGGTGGGCTCCCCATACTGGATGGCGCCCGAGGTGCTGCGAGGGGAGGTCTACAACGAGAAGGTGAGGCTCTGTGGCTGCCATGCGTGGTGCTTCATCCAGGCTTGTAGCACCAGCAGCTCGCAGGGTTTGAGGCCCCGGAGACATTCGGGCACATAGAGGGAAGGGACTGGGTGTGGGGAGGAGGGAGGTGCTGTGGGTTCACAGATGGGTGTGCACATCACCTCGGGGCTGCAGTCCCCATGACTCCTTGCTCTCTGCAGGCCGACGTCTTCGCATATGGCATCATCTTGTGTGAGACCATCGCTCGCGTCCCTGCAGACCCTGACTACCTGCCCCGCACTGAGGTGACTCCCTGGGGTGGGAATGGGGAGGGAGGGGAGTGGGCAGCAGCACTAGGGCTGGAGCTACTTCACCAAATGGGTGGGACTGGTCTCCTGTGCTGGGCATTGCCCTGTGTGCAGGAGCTGCTCCATGTCTCAGTGCAGGCGTGCTGTATCCCAAATGCTGCCTGGGGATGGATGCTGTCTGCCAATGACCTGCCTTTAGAGCCTGGACTGGGGGAAGGAGGCGGTTGGGTTCAGGCAGAGAGTGTGAAGGATCTGTCTCCCTACTTCCCCCGAGCCTTGCTCCAACTTGGAGTGACCCAGGGCCCCACCTTACTGTGCTGCAACAGGGTATATCCCAGGTCCACAGGTCTGGGTAGCACACAGTCAGCGTGGGGACAGGAGGTCAGGCCACCCGGGTTGCCTCGGGCTTTGTGGTGCCTCGCGGGACCTAGACTCTCTTCCTCCTTTCCCTGGCACAGGATTTTGGCCTGGACATCACCACTTTCCGCACCATGGTGGAAATCGACTGCCCGGCCGCCTTCCTCCAGCTGGCTTTCCACTGCTGCAGTGTGAGCCTCCCACCTCGGCTGCGGGCAGGACAGACAGCCTTGTCTGCACAGAGGGGAGAGGCATGGAGCTGCCCGTGCTGGGCAGGGCTCCCAGGGGTGCTTTGGGGGGTTGCAGACCTGATGAGAGTTCTCTCCTGCCCACAGATGGATCCCACCTCCCGCCCCTCGTTCCTGGAAATCACTCAGTGCCTGGAAGGCATCCTACAGCACCAGATGGGCACCCAGGGTGCCGGGGCCACCCTTTTCGGCGGAGGGGAGAGCCTGCCCGTGACTGGGACGGTGTCCAGAGTCAATGGTAGGTGGGCACCCCACAGACAGGCCACGGTGGAGTGCGAGGAGGGGGAATGTGGGGTGTCCCGTCTTGTGCCAGCAGTTGTAGGGGAAAGACAGAGTTTGCATGAGATCTGAAAGATGAGGCCGGTGGCTGTTCCTGCCTTGGGGTGCACCCCTGTGTTGTCGGGGGCATCCCGTGGCACCCCGCACCAGCAGCTGCTGGCAGCTGGTGACCAGCTCCTGTGCCCAGAGGTGACCGGGATGGCGGACGGCCGTGCTGAGCAGTCACCGCTGCGGGAGCTGGACACGCAGCATCTGCAGCCGGACCAGCGCCTGTCCCGCAGCCACTCTGACATGTTCTACCCCAAATCGCGCGCCCTGCTGCGGCCTGTGGAGCCTCACAGCGGGGCCCGGACCAAGGAGGCCTCCACCCGCGTCAACCCCTTCTCCCAGCGCGAAGACCTGAAGGGGGGAAAGATCAAGCTCTTCGACACGCCGAGCAAGTCGGTCATCTCCCTCACCTTGGACCTGCCGCCCCCGGCCTCGCTGGAGCTCAGCAGCCCCGTGACACCCGACCCTGCCATGGAGGTGCAGTGTGACTTCTCTGCGCCCGCCGCCGTCCCCCGCAAGTGCCACTCGCTGCCCTCCTCCCCAGAGCTGCCGCGTCGGGGGGGCCTGGCACTGGGCGTGGGGTACCCCCATCCCTCCAGTGACCTCCAGCCCTCCGCCCGGGGACCGGCCTCCTCGCGGAGCCCCGGGCCAGAGGAGCAGATGGACTGCGGCTCCGACAGCCCCGAGCCGCTGCAGCCCTCTCTGCCGCCGCCGCCCCCCGCCAACGGCAACTTCATCCGCACGGCATCCTCGGGCGCCCAGACCTGGCAGCCGGAGCCGCGAGCCCCCAGCGGGCTGCTCTTCAACAACAACCACGTGGTGGTCAGCAAACCCCTGGCTTGGGGCAGCGGGCTGGAGCACGGCTTCTCCGAGCTGAGCATCCCGTGTGCGGCGGCTCTGGAGCGGACGGAGCGCGCTGCCATGTTGCCTGGGCACAGCTCTGGCACCGTGGCAGAGCAGGACGACGTTCTGGCCTGCCCCGGCTGCTGCTTGGGTCCCTTCAGCTTCAGTTTCACCTCCTTCTGCCACCGGACGGCACCCAGCCCACCTCGCTACCAGAATCTCAACTGCGAGGCCAAGAGCCTGCTCTGCCACGAGCGAGGCTGCCACCAGAAAGGCTCAGAGCCCATGCTGGCGGAGCCCAGCCTGAAGCTGCCAGAGGCACAGTCCTAGTGCTGGCAGCCCTGGGGAGCAGGGCTGCGTCCAGCCACCGGCAATAACGGCCCTGCCCCGAGCACGCTCCAGCACTGCCCCAGGCGGCAGGGCTGGTCCCCTGCAGGCCTCTGAGCGCTGTGGGGGATGCCAGAGCCCCCTTTTCCCTGGGCTCACCCCTATGTAGGCTCTTACGGAGGGGTGTGCAATGAGTCTTGGCCCTCGGGAGAACTGGGAAAGCCCCAAGACCCTTGGGGGGATGAGCGGGGCTGGGCTGGGGGCAGAGGGGTCACAATGTGTATGTAAGTGTTAGGGGATTCTGTGGGGCTGGGATGTGTGCCCATGCTTCCCCCCGTGGGGAGCGCAGCCGGTCCCTGCCACGCGGGGTGTGGGGCGGCGTGCAGGGGGCAGGAGAGGGGCGATGCCAGTGGGGAAGTGCGCGAGGAGGATTGCCAGCGCAGGGTCAGCCCTGCCTACCCAGGGGATAAGGGGCCAGAGGGCAGCCTGGCCAGGCTGCCCAGCCCCTGGCAAGGGTGGGAGCCGGCTTTCCTCCCTCCCACACGATGCACTGGTGAATGCAGAACTCTTGTGATTTTTTTATTATTATTAATAATAATAATTGCTAGTAATATATACCCAGCTTATTTAAAGTGTTCATTAAAATTTGAATGTCCTAGCAATTCAGGCTGCTGCTTCTCTCTCTTGGACACGTATCGAGCACAGAGGGGAGCCCAACCCCAAAGGGCTGCCTGGGGTTTCTGTGGAACCTCCTGGGGACCACAAGGCATCCTGGCTCTGCGCAGGATCTCAGTGCCCCCGGAGTGGCCATTTGGGTTGAAACGGCTTTGCTCACATTCCCACTCGTTACTATGTACGTTCTTTGGGTTCGTGTCATTGAATCTGCCTTCGCAGCAGCAGAACACAAGAAAGCAAAGAGCAGACGAGCAGTGCGTCTTTATTGCTACAAAGTGAGTTCAGCCAGCGGACAGGAGGGAGAGGCGACACGAGCCACCTCCGAAACACCTGCTTTTAACACCCTTTTGCTCCTCAAGCAAGCTACTTCACACAGCAATTAATCAACTATATATGGCACGCAGGACCCCATGATGAACTGGGGGTGTCTTCGCCTGGCTGAACATGACTTCCTCTGCGCGGTGTTGCATCAGGGCCATTTCGCTTCACCTTGGCGTGCGCACGTGTGCGGTAACTATTTTAGAGTCCTGACGACTTCTCTCGCAAAGCATCGGTCTGCTGCAAGTGCCAGACCTGCTTTTGCTTTTGAAAGCCACCGTCGTGTCGTACAAATGTCCTAAAGGCCATCACTCTACTTTTTAATCGGCAAAAAAAAAAAAAGAAGCCGCAAACCAGGCGCAGCATTCCTCCATGGGCGCCGGAGCCTCGCTGGGGCTGTTGCTAAGGCAGTGGTCTGGGATGGGGACAGGCTGGAAGTCCTCGGTGTGGGGAGGGGATCTGTGGGACTGCACTGTCCCTCGCTCCCACGTCCTGGCGTGGCACACCGCAGCGTGCTCCGTGCCGGGGATATGGTGTGGCCGCAGAGCTGAGGGCTTGCTCTTGCTCCCTAGTCAGGCCTGGGTTCCCCACCACACACCTGCCCCTGACAAAGACCCAGCGTACCCCCCTGCAGGTGTGGGGCTGAGCTGTGGGACCCGTATCGCTCTGCTGAAGCACATCAGCAGGGGATGGGCAAAATGGCCACTGCTTCCCCCAGCCTGCATGACACCATACCATCACCGTGCACCACTGGGAAGGACCTGGGCAGCCCCTGGGCAGGGATCTGTGAGAGGGAAGGGGGTTGCTAGCATGGATGAGACATCCTGGGTAGGGGCGCAGCAAGGCTGAAGCAGAGGTGGTGCGGGTACAGGCGCTGCAAGGCAAGGCAGAAGGTGAGGGTGAGTTGCTGCCCAGCCTCAGCTGCACACAGTGGAGCTGTAAAGGCAGTTGCAAAGGGTTTGGGTTTTTTTTTTCCCCTTCATCATGTCCCTTCCCTGCACCACAGCTTGGAGGGAGATCTCTTGAGAGACTCCCGTGGCAGTAGGGGGTTGAAGGCAGGCTCCATCCAGCACCAGGAGCGCCTGCCTCCCTCTCCCTTGCCATGAGAGGGGGTCATGCAGAGACCCAGGCTCCCCACTTTCATCCATGCAGGCCCCATGAGCTCCATGCACCCCAGAGCCTGGCATGGCATGGGCACACTCACCACAGCAGTCCTGGGGCCCATCGTCACATGAAAGGGGAGCTCGGCCCTGCCGCCTTCTCGCAGATCCAGAGGTGCAGGTCACTGGGGCCAGCACACTGGGCAGGTTTGATGTTCCCACGGCTTATTATGGCACAGGACGCGTTTGACTTGGACTGCCACGGCCTGGATGGGGAAACATGAGGCATCAAGGGGCTGCCACTGCCCCATCCACCACTGCCAGACAAGGGAGAGGTTGAACACTGCAGTCAAAGAGGGAATCCCCCTCGCTTTCCCTTCTGATTCACAGGCTGAAGCCTCAGCCCACACGGCCCAGATGCACTTTCAGGCAGGGTGAGAAACTCCTCTGCCAAAGTTCTGCATTTCCCATGACTCCCCTCTGAGACTCCACTCTGCTTGAATCTCCACCCCACCGCTGGGGGATATTTGATCCCTGCAGCACCCAGTGGTGGGGAGAGCCTGGTCCTCCCCAAAGACATGGGGATGGCTGGAGGAGCTGCCCTGGGCCACAGAGCACCAGTGGGGTGCAGGAGGATGGAGAGGCAGGCAGCAGGTAAGGACTGGGTACCCATAACCCGGACAGATGGGTCTGTTCCTCCACACTGCTCTCACACACCACAAGAGGAAGCACTGGTGAGCTGTGGGAAGGGGGGCACATGGCAGGGAGGAGCCTGGGACCCTCCACGGGTTGGAAAGCTTGGTTCCCCCTCAAGGAGAAACCAGAGAGGCACATGGGGGATAGAGGTGATGCTCAAAGGCTTTGTCTAGACCTCAAATAAAACTTGCAGTTTCTTTTGTCCCCTCTCGCTGCCTCCTGCCTGTGCATGCCCTGCACGAGCATCCCTCACAAGCCTCGGCTTTGCCTTGGCCTGGCCTCCCAAGCCCCTCGTCACACCACTGCACCCACCTCCTCTCAGCCTCAGCTGCTTTGACGCTCTTTGTTGCCCAGTGTGCCTGGGCCTGGGTGCTGGCGGGATTTAAAACAGTTTCTAAAGCCACACTGGAAGATGGAGGATTTGTCAGGAGGCTGTGCTGCCAGGTACCTTTCATAAAGGGAGCCGTCCACCCAGAACCAGGCATCCGAGGCCCTCTCGCCAGCCGGGTCGTCTTCCTCCAGCCAGCTGTAGTCATACCAGGGGAAGCTGCCCTTCTGCAGCCCAATCCAGTATGGGATGTCTGCGTTCTTCAGGAAGGTCTGGAGAAGGATAAAAGGGGCCTTTAGTGACTTTTCCACGATACCTGTGTGCCACAGTGTTTGCGGGGAGGGGTCATCTCCCCATGGAGGCCCTGGGGATGGAGCTTCTTGGGACAGGACAGCTGAGCATCCCTGGTGCCCCACTCCAGCTTGGGCAGCATATGTCCAACTTGGGGCAGTGTCAGAGCCTCTCTGCCCAACGTCCACCACCAGCCCTGTGACACACAGGTCAGCCTTGCACCCTCCAATGTTTCGGCAGTCCAGTGGCCTCCAGAGTGGTGCTGGCCCACCTGGGGAGCCCAGTCTTGGGTGCAACAGCTCCTGTCCTCAGCTCTTCCAACACCTTACCGGCACCGTCCAGCGAGTCCAGGATTTGGTGATGAGGAGCTGAGCATATTTCCTCTCACACTCATCTCTGCTGTCCTCCCATGTCTTCTTCTCTGACGAGATGAAGAGGCACTTGCCCCTGTACAGCAGCCATCCCGAAGGGCAGCAGTCTGGGGGCAGAGGCAGAGCTCAGGTGTTTGCTAAGCCACAGATACCCTGAGGGTTGTGGGGACTGAGAACAGCCCCACATCGTCCCAACAGATATCACAAGCTTATCTGCAGCAAGGCCAAAACAGCCAGCACTTGTGCCTTGGCACTGTGCCTGCTTAGGGATGCTCAGCTCAGCTCCACCATCACCCTACCTATAGCCGTGCACGAGCGCAGGACGGCCACGGTGCTCTCGCTGCTGTTGAGCTTCGCCTGCACCTCCCGCATCTCCCTTTCAGTCTGGCCCAGGACGCCCCTGACACGTCCCAGCTCAGCGCTGAGGCTGCCCAGCTCCAGCTGGCTGCTGTTGCCGTCCCACCACGCTCGCTGCAGCTCCGTGCGGGCCCACGCCAGCTCCAGACGCGTCTGCTCCAGGCCCTGCTCCTGCTGGCTCACTTTCTGCCACAGCTGGCCCTGCTCGGCAGCATGTTGGAGGGCAGCGTCCTGCAGCCTGCGGCTCACCTGCCAGTCTGGGACATGGCACGGCACGTGAGCTGCGGCACAGTGGCACGGCCCACAGCGGCTGAGAGTTCCCGGCCGTGGGCACAGCCTGTCCCAGGGCTGACAGAGGGGAGGGAGAGTGAGCCCCAGCTATTCACCTCCCTTTTCATCCTCAGCACCCGCCTCAGCCCAGATGCCTCCCCATCCCTGTGCCAGCCAGCCCACCCCCCACCCCAAAAATGCCCACGTCCCCTGACTCACAGCAAGCTCCCAGAGCCACGGTGGCCACCAGCAGCAGCAGACAGGTTGCCAGCAGCACTGCAGAGATGCACTGCCGCATGGACCAGCACCCTGCAAGAAACAGCCAACCACCAGCATCACCTGCTGAGCCAGGAAACCCCTGGCAGTCCTCCCAGACCTCCCACACAATGGCACAGGTGGCACGGTGTAGGTCCTTCCTCTCATCAAGAATGGGAGCGGGAGCACCCCAAAACACCACCCACAACCAGCATCAGGCCCCCCGCAAGCCCCACGCTGCAGCGGTCACTCACCTGGGCCAGGCTGGGCCCCGTCCCCATCCCCGTCCCCATCCTGCCCTGCTGGCGACGGCTGCGTGTTCTCATAGGGGCTCTCCGCCTCGTCCATGCCGAGGGCTGCTGGAAGAAAGCAGGAGAGAGTGCTGAGGCTGTGGGAGTGAGTGGGCATGGCAGAGGTGCGGGGGGGAGGGTGGTCCAGCGGGCTCGCACCTGCCTCCAGTGCCTGGCTGGCCATGCTCCGGCCCCTTGTCACCTTGGCAAACCTCAGGTCAGCATAAACCATGCTCTGGGCCATGTGGGCAAGAGGCAGCAAGCCCTGAGCCCTGCTGCCCCCGGCCCTGCACTTGGGATGTGTTTCTGGGGTGACTCTGCTGCCCAGCGGCTGCACCGTCTCTCGGCGTGCAAACGAGAAGTGCAGACAGTGTCTGCAGAAGCAGAAGTTTGCTCTGAGCTGCAGCAGATGGGACCAGCGAGGCACGGCTGTGTGGGGACCAGCACCCTCTCATTGGTCCCAGTACCACCTGCACGTCACCTCCCAAACGCGCTCACAGTGCCTCCCTTCCGGCATGCGGCAGGGCCAGGGCAGAGGCAGAGCGAGGATGGACTGAAACCCCTGCACCAGGGGAGAGCCGTGGGAGAGCGGGGACAGCCTGGACACAGGAGCACATTATCCTGGGGACAGCCCTGGGGAGGGCTGGAGGTCTTCACAGGTGCAGATTTCCCTTCGGGAATGGGAATTTCCCCATGGTGTACCTTGTGCCGCCACCCCTCGTCCTCGTCCTGTTCCTCTGCTAAAGACGGCAGCTTCAGCAGAGCTCCAGCCCCTGCCACCGACACCTGCTCTGCCTTGCCTTCTCCAGACTGCAGCCCCAGAACTCGCAGCATCACTGTCTTGGTCCACCAGCCACTCAGCATCTCAGAGTTGTCTGCTGAGCTGCCTCCAGAAGGAAGGTAGATCTCAGAAGGGATGCTGAGTTGTGGGTCAGCTTGATGCACCTGGACAGAGCCTGTTCCTGGGACAGGGCTAGAGGAGCACAGCATGGCAAGGGCACTCTCCATCATCTCCATAAGAGCAGGGGGAAGTCCTGCATCGCTGGAGAAAGGCAGCAATCGCAGACTGTTTCAAAGAGGGCAGGAGGGAGGTTTGGAGAAAGTGGATCAGCCTCCAGACAATCCCTAGGAAGAAGATGGATCACATCCTGCTGGCAGTTCCAGGCCCAGTGAGGACGTGATGGTGGATGGGGCAAACCCAGCAGAATTTACCAGGGGCGAGTGATGCCCACCCAACCTGCCTGCTGTTGTGGGAGAACCAGGCTGAGGACCAGGGCAGAGACATGGGGGACGTTTATCCTCAGCCTTCAAGACCTGGGATGTGGTTCCCAATGGTCTCCTCGCTGGCCAAGTAGGGAGGCGCAGCCAGGGGAGAAGAACAGGAGCTCAGACTGCAACGTGCAAACCCCTTTTTGGCAAACGTTTCTGCGCAGCAGCAATGCTCAAACCCCAGAGCAGAGCGCTGAGAGGGGAAACCTCCATCCCCAGATGGGGCCAGTGCCAGAGCCACCTGCTCCTACATGGAAGCCTGCCCCAGGGATTTGCGTCTATTCTGGGCAGGCTGAGCTCTGCAGCTCTGCCCCAGCCCTGTGCTGCACCTCCCCGCCACCATCCCAGGGGACTCTGAGCAGTTTCGGGGTGTGGAAGAGGACAAGATGGTAGCTCCGAGGCAGGGCCAATGGCAGGGTGCTGGTCCCTGTGCCTGTGCTTTCCTCCTCCCCTCTGACACATCTCAGAGCAAACTTCTGCTTCTGCAGAAGACCAGCTGCGCCTTGTCCTTTGCAGCTCTGAGAAGAGAGGGGGCGACCGCGGCAGAGCAGGAGCCAGCAGGGGCCCTCGGGGAAGCCCAGGGCATGGCCCAGAGCGTGATCTATTCCGACCTGAAGTTCACTGCGGCCCACCAGCTCACTCCTACCCCTGCCTGCCCCGCAGCCCCCGATGAGGATGACAGCCCCTACGAGAACGTGCCGCTGGGGACAGTGCCCGCGGCTCCTGGCCCAGGTAAGAGCTCAGCCACAGCCGCGGTGGTCGGTGGCTGTGGGACCACGGGGTGCTGCCCAGGGCTGTTTGTCTCTTGCAGAGCGCTGGCCCCGGCGCTGGAGCATCACCATGGGGCTGCTGGCAGCTGGCCTGCTGCTGCTGCTGCTGGTGACGACCATCACCCTGGGCGCTTGCTGTGAGTTGGGGTGAGGACTGCGAGGGGGCGGGAAGTATGCTGAGAGGAGGGCACCGGGAGCAGGTTTAGGGTTGGGAGAGGGATGGACTGCTGAGGGGCATCTCAGGGACAGAGGGTGCCTGGTGCTGGTGGTTCAGGGACAGTGCTGTGTCTTGCCTTGGCACTCTGAGACATGCTTCATCTGCCTGCAGTGCCCCCCACTGCCCCTCGTTGCCCCCAATGACTACCCACTGCCTCCCCATTGCCACCCACTGCCCTCTACTGCTTCCCCACAGCCTCCCATTTCCTCCCACTGCCTCCCATTACCCCCCACTTCCCCCCCCAGTGTCTCCTCTCTGCTTACCAGTGTCTCCTCTCTGCTTACCACTGCCTCCCACTGCCCTGCACTGCCTCCTCACTGCCTCCTGCAGCCTCCTCATTGCCTCCTCACTGCCCCCCACTGCCTCCCACTGTCTCCTCATGGCCTCCTCACTCCCTCCCACTGCCCCACCCCTCCTCCTCATTGCCTCCTCATTGCCCCCCACTGCCTCCCACTGCCTCCCACTGTCTCCTGCAGCCTCCTCACTGGCTCCTCACTGCTCCCCACTACCTCCTACTGCCTCCCACAGCCCCCTCCCTGCCCCGCACTGCCTCCTACTACCCCTCCACTGCCTCCTCCTGCCTCCCACTGCCAACCACTGCCTCCCCCTGCCTCCCCCTGCCTCCCATGGCCTGCCCATCATCTCCCACTACCTCCCTATTTTCTCCCACTACTTCCCACTGCCTCCCCCCCGACTCACATTGCCCCCCATTATCCCTCACAGCCTCCCCACTGCTTCCCACAGCCTCCTCACAGCCCCTTATTTCCTGCTATTGCTTCCCTAATGCCTCTCACTGCCTCCCTCTCTTGCCTCCCACTGCCTCCTCGTCACCTTTCCACTGCCACTGTGTTTCCCCCCCACCACTGTCTCCTGTGGCCCTTCTATGGCCTCCCATCCCCTTGCCACCACCACCGTGGCTCGCTCTCCCTGCCCTCTGTCAGCCCTGGGACAGGCTGTGCCCACAGCCAGGCGCTCTCAGCCGGCGTGAGCCGTGCCGCCGTGCCGCAGCTCAGGCACCATGCCATGCCCCAGACTGGCAGGTGAGCCGCAGGCTGCGGGACGCTGCCCTCCAGCACGCCGCCGAGCAGGGCCAGCTGTGGCAGAAAGTGAGCCAGCAGGAGCAGGGCCTGGAGCAGACGCGTCTGGAGCTGGCGTGGGCCCGCACGGAGCTGCAGCGAGCGTGGCGGGACGGCAACAGCAGCCAGCTGGAGCTGGGCAGCCTCAGCGCTGAGCTGGGACGTGTCAGGGGCGTCCTGGGCCAGACCGAGAGGGAGATGCAGGAGGTGCAGGAGAAGCTCAACAGCAGCGAGAGCACCGTGGCCGTCCTGCGTGCCTGCGTGAATACAGGTAGGGCTGAGGGGAATGAGCATGAGCGTTGACGGGGAGATGAAGGGCTGATCCCAGCCAGCCTGGACCCCTCCATCAGCCATGGAAGGATGAGTGCCTGAGCCATTCCCCTGTCCACAGAGTGCTGCCCCCAGGGCTGGGTGCTCTACAGGAAGAGGTGCCTCTTCATTTCTATGGAGAAAAAGGGAAGGTGGGACAGCTATCAAGAGTGCAGGAAGAAATCTGCTCAGCTGTTGGACGATGAGGACTGGCCGGTACAGAGCATGGGGTCTGCGGTGACCCGGGAAAGGGGGTGATGGTGATTCTGGGCAGATCCTGCCATGCCAGAGGCAGCAGCATCTGCATAGGTTTTGGGGTAGCACCACAAGCCCCAGGTTCCAATCCAACTGGGCTATAGAGAGAAGCGTGGCCAGCCTTGGGGCTCTCAGGCACTGGAAGGGTGTTGGGCATGGGGAAGGTGTTCAGTAGCTTCTTTTCCCCCCAGCATTTTGTCCAGGTATCTCACGTCAAGTACTGGATCAGAAGATACCCAATTTATCTTGACAGTAGGTAGGTTGTTCCACCTTGGCCACTTGCACCTCTCCCACCTTCACCAGCCATGGGTAAAGCTGCTGGGCACTGCCTGGGCATCTGTCCCAGATGTGGGACTGATGGCCAGGTGTGGGCAGTGTTCTGGCCTTCCTGTCTGGACCCTAGGACTGCAACTGGGAGAGAGGGGAGCCATGGGGCTGTCAATAGCCTTCGACTGGGAAGGGGTGACACCTCTCACCTCCTCCGTTTTTTGAACAGGTGGGCTGCCAAATGCTATGTAGCATTCCAGGGGAAGACAACCACTTCCTCCTGCTTTGATGAATTACCATGGATCTGTGAGAAGCCTGCAGATCTGAGCTCACCATCCGAGACCCTCACCTGGCCAAGGGGCAAGCTTTGAGACCCTCCTTCCACCACAGGTCTGAGGGACAGGAGCTGGGGATGTGCAGCAAACACACCCCTGTGCAGCCACTTCACTGCACACTGCTGCCTCAACTGCACTGCAAAGCTCTGGGGATACAGGTTGGGAAAGGCGGTGTCTGCATTTTAAAACAAGATAAAAGGAAAAAAAGACTGTATTCCTGTGTTCCACACTCATGTCCATGCTTATATCCCCAGTCTTTGCCCTCCAGCCCCAGCTCCTGTCACCCAGGGATAGGATGCCAATACCAAGCCCTGCTCACCTCTGCTGCCTTCAACTGAGGCTGGTTTGTGAGGTGCCTTTGTGAAACTGGGTATGATGAGGCCATTGGTGTCCCCAGATTGTCTCTCTCGGGGAGTCCTTGGGTTTTACTGGCTGCCATTGCCTCTATCACTGGCTGCCACTGGCTCCTGCTCTTTCTCCTCTCTCCATCACCTGCCTCAGCCACAGCCTGTTCCAGAGCTCAGCTTTGTTCTCCCAATGAAAAGGCTGGATCTCAGGAGGAAGATGCAGCACGTCCTCCTGGGCATGTGACAATCCAGACCCAGGGAGGACATGGGAGTGGATGGGGAAAGCCAGGCAGGATTTACCAAGAGAAAATGATGCCTGTCCAGCCTGCCTGCTGCTGTGGAAGCACTGGGCTGTTGGCATGGGGAAGGGCTATGGGGACTGTTCATCATGAATCTTTGAGGTCTGGGACGCAGTTTCCCATGGTCTCTTTGCTGGCAGGGTGGGGAAATGTGGCCAGGAGAAGAGAAGAAGGTGGGTAGAAACCTGGATGGTGAGAGGGTTTTAAGGGGCTGTCAGCAATGCCCTCATCCTCCTGGCAACCTCCCTGTGGGGCCAATCCTAGGGCTGTGAG
This sequence comes from Urocolius indicus, assembly GCA_013401255.1. Classification (NCBI taxonomy): domain Eukaryota; kingdom Metazoa; phylum Chordata; class Aves; order Coliiformes; family Coliidae; genus Urocolius; species Urocolius indicus. The sequence continues at coordinate 39,438 of WBNH01007297.1, forward strand.
AGCAATTCCAAACTGGGCGGTAGTGGGCACACTGGAGAGTGGGACTGGTGTTCAGAGCGCCCTGGAGGAACTGGGCGACAGGAGCCTGCTTATGTTGGATGGGGGAAAGGGCAAGTCCTGCAACTGGGAAGGAAGTCAGGAACTCAGCATCTCAAGATGAGCAAGCAAGCAGCCATGCTGAACAGGCCTCGGGGACCAATAAAGCAGAGGCTGTTCAGAAGTCAGCTGTGTGTCTTTGCAGCGGCAGAGCCCAGTGGAGCTGTGGACTGTGGTGTCTGGAGCTCAAGGCATCAGGGACAAGAAGCCTGCTCCTCTGCCAGCACTGTGGAGACTACATATGGGCTCCTCAGGACAAGCCAGACACAGCAAGACCTTGTTTTACTTAATAGCTGAGACTGTGGGAGACTTTCTGCAATCTTTTCCCAGCCTCACCGTGCCATGGGCTGGCTCCACCACCAGCCTCATTCCACACCTCCTCTCCCAGGACAGGGACATGGGGAGGGGAAAAAAGAAATTAAAACTCGTGAGTTCAGATAAGAACAGTTTACTAAACCCAAATGAAATATAACAACAACATTAGCAATACATTATAATAATAATGAAAATAATTAGAACAGAGAGAGAGAAATAAAACCCAAGGGGAAAAAAGAAAATCAAAACTAAGTGATGCCCAACGCAATTGCTCACTACCTGCTGACCCATGCCCAGGCAGCAATCCACCCCTCCCTGCCAGCTCCCCCAGTTTATCCACTGGGCAGGACATATCTGTGGTACAGCATAGCCCCTGGGCACCCCCAGCCCACTCACTGGCAGGACAGAGTGGGAAGCAGAAAAGGTCTTGATGCTGTGCAATAACCATAGCATTTTTCTATCAAAATTCTTTTCAAAACAACCCCCAAGACACAGCCCTGTATCAGCTGCACTTCCCCATGTTCCCCACGGCCTCAGGGTTTCCCAGTATTGCTCCGTGTTCCCCATGGTCTCAGGGCCTCCCCATCCTTCCCCATCTCCACCATGATCTCAGGGCTTCCCACTAGTTTGTCATGCTGAGGGCACTGCTGCCTGTGCTCTCCCCAGTCAAGGCCCAGCCCAAAGCTCTGGGTGAGTGATGGGGCAGGAGAAAGGGCAAGATGTGAGCTGTCAATGCTCAGAAGGGACAGCCAGTAAATCCACAGGACTTTCTGAAGTGGAAACATCAAGGACAGCAATGGTGCTGTCATCCCCCAGCTCCAAAAAGATGCAAACAGTAAGTCCTGCCACAGCACACGGGCAGCAGCCGTGGGGAAGCAGGGCAGGCAGCAGCTGGTCTGCACACCGGAGTCCTGGGGCACACAGGGTCACGCAGAGGGCTGCTGCAAGGTGGAACAGCTGTGTGAGCGAATGTGAGAGAGAGGCATTGGGTCTGCTTTCCATCAGACTCACTTCAAAACACAGAGCTTCAAAATGTGATTGAGGCAATGCGTGTGTAGGAAAGAGACTCCTGTGATGGAGGTGAGTGGCAGCACAGTCAGCCCTCAACCAGGAGAGAACAGAGGGTCTCAGTGCACACATCCATTGGCTTTTTCTCCCACATTTGGAAATGTGTAACAATCTGCAGAATGGTTGTACCCAGAAGGGAGAGCACACCTCAGAGGGGCAAGCGACAGCATCCTACCGTGAACACCTTTCCCAAAGGCTCCCTGTTCCTCTGGGGTGGGCAGGCACTGCAACCATATTCTGCCCCCCAACCTGCCGCTCTGCCATTTGGAGATGTGACAGTGCACCCTGCAGCTGGGCTCTGCCCAGGGCCCCCTCTCTCACAGCGGTGCTCATTGCAGCATCACCCCTTTTGCTGAGGGGGGGGGTCTCACAGGGGTGAAACAGCACCTGCCTAGCATAGCTAAAGGGCAGATGCTTGTGCAAAGGACTGCTGCACTCACAAGTAGGAGTGCCTGCTCTTCTATCATACAACGCCCTTGTTTGTGTCCGAATGTCCTAGTTTTGTCTGACTACAGTAAACTTTATTCCTAGTATCTGCTACCGGGCTATGCTTTGGATCTAATGCCGAGGAGAATGCTGATAACACGCTGATGTTTTTGATGTTACTAAGAGGTGCTTATCCTATGTGAAAGACATTTGAGCTTCAGTGAGAAAGAATCTGACAGGGAGCATGGTAAGGTCAGCTCACCCAAACCAGACAAAGGGATGTTCCTACAGAACGTAATGCTCAGTATATAAACGGTTAAACCATAACACAGAAGAAAATTGTGCTTCAAGTCAGTACACAGCACCATATGCCTGCACAAAATGCTGTGAGAAAAGAAGGTGTCAACCTCATGCCCCATGGCTGGTGCCCAGGAGCCCCTGGGCCAGCCATGCTCCCCTCTGTAGCCCGTGGGACGGGAACCTGGGGCTCGTGGTGCCACCTCAGCACTTCTGCAGACACTGCTGCCCCAAGGGATCCGTCCAGACCCACCATCGCCCCCACGCTCATGCTCAGGATGTGGTCAGGTGGCCAACACCACGTGGAGTGGAGCTACATCTTGATAAGCAGAAAAGCAGAAGTAGTTGATTTATTTGCAAAAAGTAGCTTTATTTCTGAGACTGATCTCACTTGGGCGAAGGCAGTGAACGAGCTCCAGCCCAGGCAGCACTCACTGTAACCATCTGCCCAGGCTGCAAGGCGGATGCTGCATACTGGGCAGAGTGGGGCTGTGCTGCCCCATGCATCACCTTCGTTGGAGCCCCTGCTTGGGGAACAGGATGCAGTGACAGCAGGGACTTGGTCCTCTGCATGTGCCAGGAGGGACCCCCAGGGATGTCCATGACAGAGCTGAATGCTACTGACACAACTCAAGTGGCTTATACCCAAACCATAAGAGCCCTGTCGGAGAGAGCACCACGGAGAGATGACAGACACCAATATGGTTAAGATCATAAGTCTCCCATTTATTAGCGAGTATCAGGCTTTTACAAGCAATGCAAAGCCAGCTTGGTTACAATAATTCTGATTGGTCTTTTCCAGCTGCACTTTCTGCGATAAGCCTTGCAGTTTCACATACTCCTTCAGGTTCTGCCTTGCTACATTCTTTTAAGCTTACACAGTTTCTTTCCCACACGCACAGCTGCCTTCATATCTACACTCTAACGAGCAACCTGTCCTTGATGATTCTTCAGGCCCGCTGTTCCCAGGCTGATGTAACCAAAGTCTGAGCCTGCATCTGAGGCCTGTGTCTGAGCCTCATGCAGCGTATGGTCTCACATAACCAAAGTCTGGATGGGCCACCGGTCCTTTTTCCTTCAGGTACACTGCTACAGAGCCCCTGGGACTAAATCCCTTCGAACCAAGCCCCAGCAGGCCTTTTATGCTCTTGCACATCATCCAGCCTCAAAGCAAGGTGAGGACATGTGCTGTGACCTCCTTAGGCTTGGTAGGCACCCAAACACAAGCTGCTGCCCGACCCAAGCCTTCCATGGGACTGTGGATGCAAACTGTCAGGCCTCAGATCTGAGGAGGATAAACCCCAAGGGCAGTCACCACAATCAGAAAGCCCCAGAGCTTTGAGGGGACCTGGTCCAGCCTGCTCAGGAGCTGCCCCGTGCTGACCCATCGACGATGGCTCCCAGCCGCTTCCTTCAGTGTTGTGGCAGCTGCCATTTCCCACCGAGCAGCGACATGACTGAGTCACTGAGCTGAAGGGTGCTCCTCCACCTCCCCATCCCCATTCCCCAAAGCCAGCCACAGCAGTCAAGTGCCAGAATTTATTGGCAAAGTGCAGATATCCGGGGGGGGTCACAAATGAGTTGGCAGCAGGACCTGGGAATACCTATATGCTGGGATGGGGCAGTGAGCAGGGTGGTGGGACAGGACAGACATCTCTGTGGCCATCAGAGCCCCGCACAGGTGTAGGTGGTGTTTCCCCAGAGGAAGCTGGGGGGTGAGGACCGGAGCCACTGCAGGGTGGCTGCACTCTGCTCGCAGACCCATCCGAGGGCTTCCTTGCAGTGCCCACCCAACAGCCCTGAGCCTGACAGCCTGCCACAGGCCAGGAAAGAGTTGACGACTTGCTGGATGGGGAAGAGCCTGAGGGGAGAGAGAAAGAGGGCTCAGTTGGGACAGGCAGGAAGCTGTTGCACAGAGATGCTGCGGGGGCAAAGCTCCCGCTCCCCATGGAGCACTGTCCCCTGACACCCTCCTCCCAATTGGGACTCATGATCAGAATCCCCCTGCCTCAATCTGACCCCTGTCAGTTTGTCATGCAGCCCCCAGCCCCACCACACACTCAGGAGCCCCAGATCTCTCCTGGCAGGGCTCAGGACCAGCTTCACCAAGCCTGGGAGCCTGCTTTTTGGGTTCCTCCCATCAACCTGGCAGGGGATGGCCAACAGGGTCAGGCTCCTGCAGTCTTGCATAAAATACTCCAGTGCAGCCCTGGGAAGGTGGGAGGTGGCCAAGAGGTGGAAGCATGTCCCTGCATGCCAGTGGGCTGCCTGTTCCCTGTCGCTTCCCTGAGCCCTGACACCAGACCTTTGGGAGTCTTGTCTGGGGACAAGGTGACAGCCTCACCCCTTCAGTGCAGTGCCATCCAGCCACTTCCAGTCAGACCTGGAGCTATCTCGCTTCAGCCCCACGTGGAAGATCTCCATATTGGCCGTGCGTGCCAGGAAAGCCTGAGGCAGGAGAGGAACCACATGAGCTCCCTGAGGGGAACACTCAGCCCCAGACACATGGTTAGTGATAGGGCACAGCATTTACAGCTCCTTGACTGGGAGCTTCGCTGGGCTTTTGGGGATGTGGGCCAGAGCCGTGGAGCTGAGATGACATCAGTGATGAGTGGGTGACTGCTCAGGGACCTGGTCACGAACACAGCCCAATGCCTGTGGGATGCTGGACGGGTTCTGCAGGGTAGGTGCACTTACCAGGGTGGTGTTGGCTCGGATAGTGACCAGCTGTGCCCCTCTGGAGCAGCAATCTTCTCTGCTCTGCTCCCAGTTCTTTTTGGCAGAGGAGAAGTAGTAGCACCATCCCGCATCCCAGAGCCAGCCAGCCGGGCAGAACTGACATCTCCCTGCACACCAGAAAGACAACCTGCAGGAGCAGCAGGACGGGGCTGCCCCCAGCCCCCAGCCCAAGGGACAAGGGGCAGACAGGATAGCAACCAATCCCATGTGGCTGCCTCACAGAGAAGACCCTCTGCTTTGCCCTTGCTCTGGGGCCCAGCAGCCACAACCCAGTGGGAGCCCGAGGGGAGATGGGCTGAGTACACAAAAGTGCTGGTGTCAGGCAAGTGTGTCAGGGAGAGGAGCTACAGGTTTAGGGGTGTGACACAAACACCATTTGGAAAGCTCTGGGAACACAGCCAAGGTTTCAGTTTCACCAGAGGCAGGTCTAAAGAGAGTGCCTCATGCCACCCGGCACATGAGTGGCAGCCACCATCCTGGTGCCCACGGCATAGCCAGGGGACGCTAGGGCCACCTCTTCCAAAGGGGACCCAGCAATGCAGCCTGGTCAGCCACACTGAGGAAGCTCCCCATGCTGTGAACAAAAGGACGGGCAGCAAGAGTAAAGGAACACTTGACTGGGTGGGGGGTGGGGGGGCATATTCTGGAGTAGGAACAGATCCTGCCCCTTGAAAGGAGCGGCCAGCCCAGGCACTCTCCAAACCTCTCTCAGGCTCTCCTACCTTGCAGTGTCTGTTGCCCACAGCTGGGGTTGTCCTCCATGCTCCAGGGACCATGAGTGCAGCTCGCCTGTTGCACTAAATCTAAAGAAGAAGAGCACAGGAGTGTCCCTAACAACCCTGAGCTGCCATGGCTGCCTGCCAGCCAAGCCCACCAACGTCCTTGTGGCTTTTGCTGTGCTTGTGAACCCGCCACACAACAGGCTTTTGGGGAAAGTGCTTCTGCCTTTTGGTTTCACTGTCACTGCTCTCCCTCTTGTCTTTGCTTCATTGCCATGTGATGGGGTGGGATGCCCTGGCATCACCCCCAAGCCCACACTGTCTCCCCACCTTCCTCTCCCAGCCAGGCAAACAAGATCTTGTCTCACCAACTTTTGTGCTTGCCACAGCACTCACAATGCCCTCAGCCCCTGGCAGGAGGGGACCCAGCTCCAAGAGCAAGCTGCAGATCTATTAGTACACGGGCCTCGTGGTGCCAGCCAGCCTCAACCCCAAGACCCTGTCTGGAGAGATCCAGATACTCACAGTGGAAGCTCAAGCTGATGAGGACGATTTGTGCCAACAGGAGCAGTAGGGAGAAGAGAGCCAGGCTGAGGGCTATCCAGCACCAGGGCAGTCTCACCGGCTGCTGAGGAGCTGGCAAAAGGAGTTAACCTGTGTCCTGGGGGCTTAGTGGGAGGGGTGGAGTTCCCCCCACAACCCCAATCCAGGAAACATCTGTGAACCCTGGGCAGGGTCTCAGAAGGCAGCGAGGCAGACCAGGAAAGCTGAGTGAGAGCCCCATTGCAGCACCTTGTGCCTCCTAGAAGTTTTCGCCTTGCAGACAGCATTTGTCACGGGGTGAGAGGAAAGTGGGGGGTATCTGTGTGTGCTGTGGCACTGGAGAGGAGTGGGTGATCCCTGCCCTTGAGCTCCTCCTGACCCCTACCCCAGGAGCAAGCAGTCTGCAACAGGGCTGGAAAGGAGCTATGTGGGAAAGAATACCCGCAAGGAGTGGGGAGCAGCAACAGGGGAATGGCCCCGCAGAGGTCAGAGGGCTTGCAGGACAGCAGGGGACCCGCTGGGAGAGCTGGGGTGCCATTACCTGGTTGGGGGGGCAGGTGCAGATCAGCATACGTGACCCCCTCTTCCATCTCTCTCTCGATCTCTCACTCCGTGCCTCCCAGGGGAAGCAGCAACCACCCTCTCAGCCCACTTTGGCAGGCGGGTATGACGTGGAATGGAAAGTGTCACTTCCCGGCAGAGTCCCCAGAGGCCTCATGTGGGCCGCAGCCCCAGGGGTGGGGGGGACAGTGCTGGCAGCCACTGCAGCACAGGGGGGATCCCTGGCCAGGCTGGCACGCAGCACAAGGGAACCCCAACAGCCCTGACAGGAAAGTGGACAACGGTGTCTTTACAGATAAAGAGGTGAACAAGGTAGTTTTGCAAAGAAGGAGCTTGGTGGGCCTCCACTGAGCTTTGCAATGAGGTGGTTCAGCAGCCCTTACTTGGGCTTTCAGAATCAGAAAATGTCGGAAAGTGGCAGAAATTTGCAAAACAATCCAACGTGGCAGATAGGTTTAAAGGGCTATTCAACAGCTGGGGCCCGGTGAGACAAAACACCAACAAAGTAAGATACTTTCGACCTCTGCGTTCTTGGAAGTTAGGTTGAGTTTAATACCGTCCTTAACAGGTTTGTACGTATTAACTTCTCCCTAAAGCTGGAGATAAGGAGACACGCAACGTCCGATGTGATGGGGAGCACGTATTAGAGCGAACATGTAATAGGCAGACCCAGAAGGCTGTACCCTCGGAGCACCTCTGCCAACGGGGAAAAGAGGAGGGTCACCGGTAGCCGGTAAAATTGGGATAAAAGGAGGCTGCGCTCTCCATGGAGCTGAGAGACCCGGCGGGGGAATGCCCCAGGGCATTTTACTCGAATAAAGTTCTCAAGACTGCTTTGTCTGCCCTGCCAATGACCAGTTTTTTCTGAACACCCCGAGCATCGGGCTGGCGAGCCCGAGGACAGGCTGCTAGCTCGGACGCGGGGCCGGTCCTGGGCAGGGTACCTGGGCATCTCTGTGAAGCAGGGCACGGGCTTCCCTTGGCTTCCCTCCCCCGGGCTCTGCATTCTCCGAGCAGCAAGGCCACAGCGGCTGCGGGACCCCGGCGCGGGGGGCGGCTGGTGGGGGTCCTGGGAGCGTGGGGAGAGGAGGGGAGAGGAGGGGAGGGGAGAGGAGGGGAGGGGAGGGGAGGAGAGGGGAGGGGAGGGGAAGGGG